>JASPKZ010007204.1:0-338849 GCA_030220185.1 Diploptera punctata
CGAGAGTGTTCGGTTTCTCGAATTCGAGTAATTCGGTTTCCTTGAAATTCGAGTGTTCGGTTTCTCGACTTCGATAGTTGTTGCGGTTTCTCGAATCGAGAGTGTGTCGGTTTCCCGAATTCGAGATTGTTCGGTGGCTCGAATTCAGATTGTTCGGTTTGCTCCGATTCGAGAGAGTTCGGTTTTCTTCTCTATTCGAGAGTGTTCATTTTCTCTAATTCGAGAGTGTTCGGTTTCTTCTCGAATTCGAGAGTTTTCGGTTTTCCGAAATCTAGATTGTCGATTTTCTCGAATTCGAGGATCCTCCGGTTTCTCAAATTCGAGATTGTCCGGGTTTCTCGAATTCGAGGCTGTACGTTTTTCTCGAATTCGAGATGGTTCGGTTTTCCTCGTATTCGAGAGTGTTCGGTTTCCGAAATTCTAGATTGTTCGGTTTCGAATCGATGGGTTTCTTGAATTCGAGTGTTCGGTTTCCCTAATTCGAGAGTTCGGTTTTCTCGAATTCGAGAGTGTTCGGTTTCTCGAATTTGAGATTGCTCGGTTTCTCGAATTCGAGAGAGTTCGGTTTCTCTAATTCGAGAGTGTTCGGTTTCTCGAATTCGAGAGTGTTCGGTTTCTCGAATTCGAGAGTGTTCGGTTTCTCGAATTCGAGAGTGTTCGGTTTCTCGAATTCGAGAGTGTTCGGTTTCCCTAATTCGAGAGTTCGGTTTCTCTAATTCGAGAGTGTTCGGTTTCTCGAATTCGAGATTGCTCGGTTTCTCGAATTCGAGAGTGTTCGGTATCTCGAATTCGAGAGTTATCTCTTTCTCGAATTCGAGATTGTTCCGTTTCTCGAATTAGAGAGTGTTCTGTTTTAGAATTCGAGAGAGTTCGGTTTCTCGAATTCGAGAGTGTTCGGTTTCTCGAATTAGAGATTGTTCGGTTTCTCGAATTCGAGAGTGTTCGGTATCTCGAATTCGAGAGTTATCTCTTTCTCGAATTCGAGATTGTTCCGTTTCTCGAATTAGAGAGTGTTCTGTTTTAGAATTCGAGAGAGTTCGGTTTCTCGAATTCGAGAGTGTTCGGTTTTTCGAATTCGAGAGTGTTCGGTTTCTCGAATTCGAGAGTGTTCGATTTCTCGAATTCGAGAGTGTTCGGTTTCTCGAATTCGAGCGTGTTCGGTTTTCCGAATCCGAGAGTGTCCGGTTTCTCGAATTCGAGAGGGTCCGTTTTTCTCGAATTCGAGATTGTTCGGTTTCTCGAATTCGAGAGTGTTCGGTTTCTCGAATTCGAGATTGTTCGGTTTCCCGAATTCGAGTGTTCGGTTTCTCGAATTCGAGAGTGTTCGGTTTCTCGAATTCGAGATTGTTCGGTTTCTCGAATCCGAGATTGTTCGGTATCCCGAATTCGAGAGTTTTCGGTTTCTCGAATTCGAGAGTGTTCGGTTTCTCGAATTCGAGAGTGTTCGGTTTCTCGAATTAGAGAGTGTTTGGTTTCTCGAATTCGAGAGTGTTCGGTTTCCCGAATTCGAGAGTGTTCGGTTTCTCGAATTCGAGAGTCTTAGGTTTCTCGAATTCGAGAGTGTTCGGTTTCTCTAATTCGAGAGTGTTCGGTTTCTCGAATTCGAGACTGTTCGGTTTCTCGAAATCGTACTTATTTGGTTTCGTGAAATAGAGATTGTCCGGTTTCTCGAATTCGAGATTGTTCGGTTTCTCGTATTCGAGATTGCTCGGTTTCTCGAATTCGAGATTGTTCGCTTTGTCGAATTCCAGATTGTTCGGTTTCTCGAATTGAGATCGTCCGGTTTCTCGAATTCGAGATTGTCCGGTTTGTCGAATTGGAGATTGTCCGGTTTCTCGAATTCTAGATTGTCCGGTTTCTCGAATTCGAAATTGCCCGGTTTCTCGAATTCGAGAGTGTTCGGTTTCTCGAATTTGAGATTGCTCGGTTTCCCTAATTCGAGAGTTCAGTTTCTCGAATTCGAGAGTGTTCGATTTCTCGAATTCGAGATTGCTCGGTTTCTCGAATTCGAGAGTGTACGGTTTCTCGAAGGCGAGAGTGTTCAGTTTCTTGAATTCGAGATTGTTCGGTTTCTCGAAGGCGAGAGTGTTCGGTTACTCGAAGGCGAGAGTGTTCAGTTTCTTGAATACGAGATTGTTCGGTTTCTCGATTTCGAGATTGTTCGGTTTCTCGAAATCGAGATTGTTCGGTTTCTCGAATTCCAGATTGTTCGGTTTCTCGAATTCGAGATTGTTCGGTTTCTCGAATTCGAGATTATGCGGTTTCTCGAATTCGAGAGTGTTCGGTTTCTCGAATTCAGATTGTTCGGTTTCTCGAATTTGTTAGAGTTCGGTTTCTCGAATTCGAGTGTTCGGTTTCTCGAATTCGAGTGTTCGTTTTCTCGAATTCGAGATTGTTCGCTTTCTCGAATTCGAGAGTGTTCGGTTTCTCGAATTCGAGTATTGGGTTTCTTGAATTCGAGTGTTCGGTTTCCCTAATTCGAGAGTTCAGTTTCTCGAATTCGAGAGTGTTCGGTTTCTCGAATTCGAGATTGCTCGGTTTCTCGAATTCGAGAGAGTTCGGTTTCTCTAATTCGAGAGTGTTCGGTTTCTCGAATTCGAGAGTGTTCGGTTTCCCTAATTCGAGAGTTCAGTTCCTCGAATTCGAGAGTGTTCGGTTTCTCGAATTCGAGATTGCTCGGTTTCTCGAATTCGAGATTGTTCGGTTTCTCGAATTCGAGAATGTTCGGTTTCTCGAATTCGAGACTGTTCGGTTTCTCGAATTCGAGAGTGTTCGGTATCTCGAATTCGAGAGTTATCTCTTTCTCGAATTCGAGATTTTAACCGTTTCTCGAATTAGAGAGTGTTCTGTTTTAGAATTCGAGAGTGTTCGGTTTCTCGAATTCGAGAGTGTTCGGTTTCTCGAATTCGAGATTGTTCGGTTTTCCGAATCCGAGAGTGTCCGGTATCTCGAATTCGATAGGGTCCGTTTTTCTCGAATTCGAGATTGTTCAGTTTCTCGAATTCGAGATTGTTTGGTTTCTCGAATTCGAGATTGTTCGGTTTCCCGAATTCGAGAGTGTTCGGTTTCTCGAATTCAAGAGTGTTCGGTTTCTCGATTTCGAGATTGTTCGGTTTCTCGAATCCGAGATTGTTCGGTTTCCCGAATTCGAGAGTTTTCGGTTTCTCGAATTCGAGAGTGTTCGGTTTCTCGAATTCGAGAGTGTTCGGTTTCCCGAATTCGAGTGTGTTCGGTTTCTCGAATTCGAGAGTGTTCGGTTTCTCGAATTCGAGAGTGTTCGGTTTCTCGAATTCGAGAGTGTTCGGTTTCTCTTATTGGAGAGTGTTCGGTTTCTCGAATTCGAGACTGTTCGGTTTCTCGAAATCGTACTTATTTGGTTTCGTGAAATCGAGATTGACCGGTTTCTCGAATTCGAGGTTGTTCGGTTACTCGTATTCGAGATTGCTCGGTTTCTCGAATTCGAGATTGTTCGGTTTGTCGAATTCGAGATTGTTCGGTTTCTCGAAGGCGAGAGTGTTCTGTTTCACGAATTCGGGATTGTCGGTTTCTCGATGTCGAAAGTGTTCGGTTTCTCGAATTCGAGATTGTCCGGTTTCTCGAATTCGAAATTGTTCGGTTTCTCGAATTCGTGATTATTCGGTTTCTCGAATACGAGTGTTCGGATTCTCGAAATGAGATTGTCCGGTTTCTCGAATTCTAGAGTGTTCTGTTTCTCGAATTCGAGATCGTCCGGTTTCTCGAATTCGAGATTGTCCGGTTTGTCGAATTGGAGATTGTCCGGTTTCTCGAATTCTAGATTGTCCGGTTTCTCGAATTCGAGATTGCCCGGTTTCTCGAATTCGAGATTGTTCGGTTTCTCGAAGGCGAGAGTGTTCGATGTCTCGAATTCGTGATTGTCGGTTTCTCAAAGTCGAAAGTGTTCGGTTTCTCGAATTCGAGATTGTCCGGTTTCTCGAATTCGAAATTGTTCGGTTTCTCGAATTCGTGATTATTTGGTTTCTCGAAATAGAAAGTGTTCGGTTTCTCGAAGGCGAGAATCCCAGTTTCTCGAATTGAGATTGTCCGGTTTCTCGAATTCGAGATTGTTCGGTATCTCGAATTCGAGATTGTTCGGTTTCTCGAAGGCGAGAGTGTTCAGTTTCTTGAATTCGAGATTGTTCGGTTTCTCGAAGGCGAGAGTGTTCGGTTTCTCGAATTCGAGATTGTTTGGTTTCTCGAATTCCAGATTGTTCGGTTTCTCGAATTCGAGATTGTTCGGTTTCTCGAAATCGAGATTGTTCGGTTTCTCGAATTCCAGATTGTTCGGTTTCTCTAATTCGAGAGTGTTCGGTTTCTCGAATTCATATTGTTCGGTTTCTCGAATTCGTGAGAGTTCGGTTTCTCGAATTCGAGTGTTCGGTTTCTCGAATTCGAGTGTTCGGTTTCTCGAATTCGAGATTGTTCGGTTTCTCGAATTCGAGAGTGTTAGGTTTCTCGAATTCGAGATTGTTCGGTTTCTCGAATTCGAGAGTGTTCGGTTTCTCGAATTCGAGAGTGTTCGGTTTCTCGAATTCAGATTGTTCGGTTTCTCGAATTCGTGAGAGTTCGGTTTCTCGAATTCGAGTGTTCGGTTTCTCGAATTCGAGTGTTCGGTTTCTCGAATTCGAGATTGTTCGGTTTCTCGAATTCGAGATTGTTCGGTTTCTCGAATTCGAGAGTGTTCGGTTTCTCGAATTCGAGATTGTTCGGTTTCTCGAATTCGAGAGTGATCGGTTTCTCGAATTCGAGAGTGTTCGATTTCTCGAAATCGTAATTGATTGTCTTCACATTATCCTTAACATTAAGAGAAAGGTCGGACTGCTTCCGTAGATTCCAGCAGTAGATTATCGTTCCCAATATAAATTCAAGATAATTAATTATTAATCGTAGTATTTTCAACTTAATTTTAATTTTTCCAAATTCAAATCTAAATTGAGATCACTGAAAAGTGCAGGATAATCCCCATTATAAAACAAATCCAGGAATCTAGAATTTCTTTGAGAGGACTGAAAGAAAAAGCATTTACTAGAAAGACAGACATCAAAATACCTAATGAAGCTGACAGATTGAGCTGTATTTTTTTACTAATACCACGTCTCCATTCAGGAAATATGGCTGCAGTGAGTCCAATACCAAGTAAACCTAAAAGAGAAGCCAAGCAGCCTGTGATTGTAATTATATCCAAAACTAAATATATTTCTTCCTAATCTAAATTCAAAATTCAATGCTAACGACCAGGCAATTAAGCGCCGCTTGCGGATGGAGCTTCAACACCCAAGACGACGCAAAAAATCATCTCCAACACATATAGAATAAAACTAGAGTTATCAACAGCAAATAATAGTTTTAACAAAACTAAAACAACAAGCTTTATTAGAGAACCGAACTCAAAAATGAAAAATGATTTTAATTTCCAACACGCTTGGGATAAATTTAAAGTGGTCAACAAAAAAATCATCTCCAACACATATAGAATAAAACTATAGTTATCAACAGCAAATAATAGTTTTAACAAAACTAAAACAACACGCTTTATTAGAAAACCGTACTCAAAAATGAAAAATGATTTTAATTTCCAACACGCTTGGGATAAATGTAAAGTGGTCAACAAAAAAATCATCTCCAACACATATGGAATGAAACTCAAGTTATCAACAAAAATAAAATAATTTTAGCATCAAAAACGTGGGGTGGTTTTTATGATTTTTACATGTTCTTCTTAAAGAATTTACTTTTACCAATATCGGTTTATTATCAAATATATTAATTGATATAGAGCACCCCACGCTTTTGATGGTAAAATTATTTTATTTTTGTTGATAATTCTAGTTTTATTCTATATGTGTTGGAGATGATTTTTTTGTTGACCACTTTAAATTTATCCCAGGCATATTGGAAATTAAAATTATTTTTTCATTTTTGAGTTCGGTTTTCTAATAAAGCGTGTTGTTTTAGTTTTTTAAAACTATTATTTATTTTTTATTTTTTAGTTTTAATATTTTACAGAATAAGATAAAAATGTAAATATCTTTAAATTCGATACTACTGTAGTATGAGCTAAAAGTAATACTCTTCTATAAAAATACCCTCCTAGCCGGATTTGAACCAGCGACGTACGGATTACTAAAATTATATACCACTAAGAGTTCACTGCTCTACCAACTGAGCTCTTACAACGATTGACTAAAAAGTCGACAAGTCCGCAACCTATTATACCAGTTTTCATTTTTTTGATTTTCGGATGATTCTGGCCAGGATGTTAGAAACAAAATATGAAATTATTGTATTGTCACGGGTCCTCTACAAGTATACAAAGTTTCAAATCGATCCCATGATTTTAAGTGGGTGAAAATCGCGTTGAAAGATTCCGTTACATAGATAGATAGATAGATAGATACAGGTCAAGCTAATATAAAGCGTCTGTGATTGGTTGTAAATAAAAAATCATTGAAACGTGATTTGTCATTGACTCCCATTTAGGACATGAGTTAAATATTCATTGTAATTTCTCATCTCTTCTTGGAATTGAGTGAGAAGTGTGCGCCTGCTTTCCATGTCACAGAGCTTTGAAGTCAGGATCCACAGAAGTTAAAGAAAGTTTCAAATCTCTTTCAGCTCAAAGTCTGTTTTTATTTTTATTTTTAAATAGGCATACGAAGAAAACGACTTTTCGCATAAATAGGGGTATAAATACGTAAATGGTTAATTTAATTTTAAAATAATAATAATGCAATTTATTATTATTATTTTTATTATTATTATTATTATTATTATTATTATTATTATTAATCAATTGAGTTGGTGTTTACTTGATGAAAATCCATATTTATTAATTAAATAAAAATAAAACTTAGTTTTATTTGATTTTCATATTTATTATATAATTCAGTGGCAGCTGTTTCGGTACACTGTACCATCTTTAGACAAATTATAATTTGTATAACTGTAGGCTTTCACGGCCGGCGTCTTGATCCCTATTAGGTTCGTCTTCCGGGCATATAGGCCGTGGTCCAGTCGTTCTTCTACTCGACGTTTCGTCTACTGCTGCGGTAGACATCTTCAGGAGATACTGCGTGCTCTCTGTGAACTCCTCAACAGTCGGCTGCAGACTGGCTGGTCGTTGGAAACTCCCTCCCTATTTATAGGCACGCCCCTGGTGGAGAGGCGGTTTTCTGCGCGGTCCGTGTTGCGTGCTGTTTTGTCCAGGCTGTCGCTAGCAGAAGTCATAGGCTTCGTTGTCGTATTGTGCAATGCCGGGATCCAGATTTTGTTTATCTTCATGGTTTCTTCTTTTTTGTTAAAGGAATTTTTGTGTTTATATATTTCAATGGCTTCTCTGTACAGTCTGGTGTAATAATGTGATGTTTGGGACAATACCTGTGTTTCTTTCGAATCTTATTATATGTTCTTGGTTGTTCATCCAGTGTTCCGCTACGGCTGATTTTTCCTTTTGTTTTAGTCTGCAATGCCTCTTGTGTTCTTGCAATCTTGTGGTAACCATTCTTTTTGTTGTGCCGATATAAACTT
Organism: Diploptera punctata; assembly: GCA_030220185.1. Lineage (NCBI taxonomy): Eukaryota > Metazoa > Arthropoda > Insecta > Blattodea > Blaberidae > Diploptera > Diploptera punctata. The sequence goes on from JASPKZ010007204.1 coordinate 7,546, forward strand.
CTCCACAACTGCAAGGGATGCGATATATACCGGCAGTACTTAACGGATCTCTTGTATCTTTGGCTGGGCGCAGTATATTGCTGATTTTTTGTGTTGGCTTGTAGGTTGTAGATATGTTATATTTATTTAATATTCGACCAATTCTCTCCGTTATTGTCTTGATATATGGTAGGTACACCTTACCCTTAGCCTCCTCCTTGTTCCCGTTTTCGGATTTGTATTTATTGGGATTTATGGCTCGGCGAAAATCTGTTTTGCTGTATCCATTGGATTGAAACGCTGCTTGGAGATGATTAATTTCTACTTGTAGATACTGTGGTTCCGAAATCCTTTTGGCTCGTTCCACCAGGGTTTTAATTATTCCGCGTTTTTGTCTGGGATGATGGTTGGACTGCTTATGTAGGTATCTGTCTGTGTGAGTCTTTTTCCTGTATACCTTGTGTCCAAGTGTCATGTCTTGGTTTCGAATTACTAAAACATCCAAAAACGGTAGACTGTTGTTCTCTTCTCTTTCCAGGGTGAATTGGATGCTGGGACAAATACCATTTAAATGTTGCCTGAAGTTATCAAGTTCTTCTTCACCATGCTCCCAAATGACGAATGTGTCGTCCACATATCTCAGCCAAACTGAAGGTCTTAATGTAGCATTCTCCAAGGCCTGTTTTTCAAAGTGTTCCATGTACCTATTGAAGACATCATAGCCAATGTAGAAGCCGGAATAAGGCAGCTGCCTATTCATCAGAGTGAGGAAATAAGGGGCGAAGTGTCTCGCATTCTCCGTAAAACCAAACCACCGGTGAGTAATTTATCACGAAAAGAAAAAGTAGCTTTACATAATCTAAACGAAGACAAAGACATCATCGTTCTTCCAGCAGATAAAGGAAATGCCACCGTCATCATGGAAACAGAACAATACAACCAGAAAATGCAACAGCTTTTAGATCCAGAGACATACAAGATTCTTAAAACTGATCCTACAGCAAGAGTTCTACGTAAATCCAATAAACTTATCAAGAGCTCCACACTTGATGAAGACACTAAACGAGGATTGTACAAATCAGAAGCATGCCACCAAGATTGTATGGATTACCAAAGATACACAAGGAAGGAACACCACTCAGACCCATTGTTTCGGCCATTGGATCACCTACATATGAACTCGCCAAGTTTTCTCGCCTCACTATTGAAACCGTATATTGGAAAAACTGACACGTTTGTAAAAAACTCCACGCACTTCATAGAAAAAATAGACACTCTGAAACTCAAGCCAAACGATAAAATAATAAGCTTCGATGTGGTTTCTTTATTTACTAAGATACCTATCCCAGACACTATGACATACTTGCAAGAACTCTTTCCCCCAGATATAGTAGCGCTGTATAACATATGCCTCACAGAAACGTATTTCCAATGGGGAGGAATATTCTACGAGCAAATAGATGGCGTGGCCATGGGAAGTCCATTAAGCCCGTAATAGCCAATTTTTACATGGAACAATTTGAAAAACAGGCCTTGGAGAATGCTACATTAAGACCTTCAGTTTGGCTGAGATATGTGGACGACACATTCGTCATTTGGGAGCATGGTGAAGAAGAACTTGATAACTTCAGGCAACATTTAAATGGTATTTGTCCCAGCATCCAATTCACCCTGGAAAGAGAAGAGAACAACAGTCTACCGTTTTTGGATGTTTTAGTAATTCGAAACCAAGACATGACACTTGGACACAAGGTATACAGGAAAAAGACTCACACAGACAGATACCTACATAAGCAGTCCAACCATCATCCCAGACAAAAACGCGGAATAATTAAAACCCTGGTGGAACGAGCCAAAGGATTTCGGAACCACAGTATCTACAAGAAGAAATTAATCATCTCCAAGCAGCGTTTCAATCCAATGGATACAGCAAAACAGATTTTCGCCGAGCCATAAATCCCAATAAATACAAATCCGAAAACGGGAACAAGGAGGAGGCTAAGGGTAAGGTGTACCTACCATATATCAAGACAATAACGGAGAGAATTGGTCGAATATTAAATAAATATAACATATCTACAACCTACAAGCCAACACAAAAAATCAGCAATATACTGCGCCCAGCCAAAGATACAAGAGATCCGTTAAGTACTGCCGGTATATATCGCATCCCTTGCAGTTGTGGAGAAGTTTATATCGGCACAACAAAAAAATGGTTACCACAAGATTGCAAGAACACAAGAGGCATTGCAGACTAAAACAAAAGGAAAATCAGCCGTAGCGGAACACTGGATGAACAACCAAGAACATATAATAAGATTCGAAGAAACACAGGTATTGTCCCAAACATCACATTATTACACCAGACTGTACAGAGAAGCCATTGAAATATATAAACACAAAAATTCCTTTAACAAAAAAGAAGAAACCATGAAGATAAACAAAATCTGGATCCCGGCATTGCACAATACGACAACGAAGCCTATGACTTCTGCTAGCGACAGCCTGGACAAAACAGCACGCAACACGGACCGCGCAGAAAACCGCCTCTCCACCAGGGGCGTGCCTATAAATAGGGAGGGAGTTTCCAACGACCAGCCAGTCTGCAGCCGACTGTTGAGGAGTTCACAGAGAGCACGCAGTATCTCCTGAAGATGTCTACCGCAGCAGTAGACGAAACGTCGAGTAGAAGAACGACTGGACCACGGCCTATATGCCCGGAAGACGAACCTAATAGGGATCAAATTATAATTTGTTAACATGTCTGAAGAAGGTACAGTGTACCGAAACAGCTCTCACTGAATTATATAATAAATATGAAAATCAAATAAAACTACGTTTTATTTTTATTTAATTTATTATTATTATTATTATTATTATTATTATTATTATTATTATTATTAAATGCACAAATGAAAAAAAAAATTGCACGCCACTGAAATGGACTACTGGAGACGTGCTGCAAGAATATCCAGGAAGGATAAAACCAGAAATTCATATATAAAACAAAAAATGCAGGTACAATATTCAATATTAGATTTTATAAAGAAGAAACAATTAAATTGGTACGTACATATTAGAAGAATGGAAGAAGGAAGACTACCTAAGATAATCATGGATTGGGAACCACAGGAAAGGAAAAAGAGGGGTAGACCAACTATTACGTGTATTCAGGGAATCAATGAAGCTAAGAGATAATGGGAAATAGAAGAAGATATATGGATGAACAGACAGGAATGGAGAAATGTGTTGAAACAAATGTGTAGTTAACTGTGAACATGGGTACCGGAAAAATGTATATTCATTGTAAAAGCCGTAATAATAAAAAATTATTATTATTATTATTATTATTATTATTATTATTATTATTATTATTATTATTATTATTATTATTATTATGACAATGACGCAGAAATAATTCCAATACTACCTCTAAAATAATTAATTACATATCCAGATTCTAATTTGTATGCAATTTTCTGCCAAAATAATTAATACTATACATACATTACAAATTATTTTTTGCACGATGTTGCGTACTGTCGTACTTGCAGCAATAGCGACCATGTTTGAAAGTTAAATTTCCTACATTTCGCGGTTGCCAACCTATAAATAACTAAATAACTATACTGTAATATTACAAATTACCTACGTAGTGCGGGAAGAAAAAACCACTGCAATTTATATATACAACGTGCAATGTATAGGCTATACGAAAGTATATCCAAAAGGCAGTTTTAATATAACCTAAGTTATGCGAAACAAATCACTGCATTTTAAAAGAACTGAACTTTATTTGAAACAATATAAAATAATAAATTCGTACTTGCCGCCATTTTATATACCTGATTGGTGTCACCACCTGCTGTATCCTCGACTTTTTTTTTTTGCATTTAGCGTATAAACATTGGACAATCTGTTAATGTTAGTCAGTTGTTTATAATGAACGCAAATATTTCCAACAAAGATGTTATTATTTTACTATTATTTAATGTATGCAGACGATCTGGTAATTATACAGAAGTCAGAGGATGATTTACAAAGAGCCATTTACATGTTGAATCAATTAGGACTCTATTATAATCTCAAAGTCTCAACTTCAAAAACTAAAATTATGGATTTTCAGGGCAAAGTGCCAGTCAGAGCAAAAATAGTGATCAATAATGAAATAATAGAACAGATAGCACACTTTAACTATCTTGGTTCAGATATAACATATAGCTATGATTGGGATATACATAATAAATTAAACCGATATCAAATGATGTGTGTCACCATAAGAAGAAACCTCCGAAAGACTCGAAGAGAAACTCAGCTCAGATTTTATAAAATTATGACTGTCCCTGTTCTTTTATATGAATCTGAATCTTGGGTACTTACAAAAAAGATATCTCACACATTCAAACCACTGAAATGATTTTTTAAGATTTGTAAAAGGATGTACACGCATGGATAGATTACACAATGAATCAATAAGAAATGAACTGGAGATATTTTCAATAGTTGATAAACTAGAAGAGCACAAATACCAATGGAAAGAACATTTAGACAGAATGGACAATACAAGATTACCCAAAAAGATCAACACCTACAAACCACATGGGAAAAGATCTTTGGGACGGCCAAGGAAACGATGGACTTGAGACCGGAACAGGTCATATTGACCTAATCCTGGAAAGGAAGAAGAAGAAGAAGATTATTTATTATTTTGAAAACACCATCGTGCACAAAATAATGTACAACGCACGTTTGTGAAGTGTTTTGCAGAATCTCTGAAATTAAAAACTGAGCGACAGCGAGATTTTCCTCGCTTCTGTAAAAACCACTTCCAACCTCACATTGTCATATACTATTTAATACTCGCTCGATAGTTAGTGGAAATTACATGAATGACTCCGTAGTATTAACAAATACTAACCACGTCTGCCAGTGAGCTTAGAAATCTAATTTAACTACATTTCTCAACGTGCCAAAGTAAACTTTTACAATTATTTAGTAAAAAAAAAGTAAGCCCGAGGTAATTTAGCGTCTCTATAAAGTCGTTACTTTAAAACAAAAGAAAGAAGGGAAGAAAGCTTCTCACGAAGCGACTGCCAAGTTATTTAATTCCAGAAAAGATGAGGTCCATTCCAAGCGAGCGGCCATGTTAAACTAGAACATCTGTGGAAATAAAAAAGTGTTATTTTTAGCTAACTTTCCAGACACTGGATTATATTCCAGAAATTATTGTGACACTATTATTTGTCCAATATATTCCAAGTATTAAGGTTGTTTCTAGACGTAGATTTCGAGCCCAAAAAAAGAATTAAATGTACAGACTAATTTACTAACTGGCACTATCCAACCCGTAGGTTCATGGGCGCGCGGACATAAACTCTCGATTCATCCCTATCCTCTGCTAATGCTTTCCAATCATTCCCTGTATAATCTACTTCCCTCAAATCATAGTTAATGTTGTTCTCCCATCTCATTCTTGGTCTACCAACTGGGCGTTTTCCCTCTGGCTTTCCTACAAGAAGCTTCCATGCACGTCTTTCATTCCCCATACGTGCAACATGTCCTGCCCATCGCAGTCTACGAGATTTAACTGTTCTTATTATATCTGGCTTCCTATAAAGACCATGTAGTTCTTTGTTATGAAGTCTTCTCCATTCACCTGTTTGTTCATCTTTCTTTGGTCCAAAAATTTTTCTAAGTACTTTATTCTCAAATACTTGTAATCTCCTTTCCCCCCTTAAAGTAAGAGTCCATGTTTCGCATCCATATAATATAACTGGTAGAATAATAGTTTTATATATTTTCAGTTTAACGTTTTTTGAAAGGAGTTGGGACATCAAGGGTCTCTGCAATGCATAATAGCACGCATTTCCAGAATTGAGCCTATGCTTAATTTCTTTGTGCATCTCATTCCTATTTGTGATTATTGTTCCTAGGTATTTGAATTCACCCACTTCCTCAAAATTTCCCTCATTTGTCATTAGCTGTCCATTTCCATTATATAATGTATTTCTACGTGTGACCATATATTTAGTTTTATTGATATTTACTTTTAGTCCTAATTCCTTAGTGTTACTCAATAGTGTGTGCGTGTTGTCCTTTAGTATCTCCTCGCTATCGGCCAATAGTACAAATATACAGACTTACAAGTTATTAAAATGTTTTAAATAATAATATATTGCCTTTTTTCATCCGACTTCATCAATTGGAATTGATTACAATTCAATAAACTTTGTTAAATTATTAAATCATGAAGACCTTTCATCCGGCCATCATCATCATCCTTCACCGGTGTGGAATGCAACGGGAAGCTACCACACCTAATAATTCCCAACTAAAGCTGCAAAGCATAGCATGGCAAAAGAATTACGGAAGAGGCTAGTGAAGTGTTTTGTGTTGAGTGTAGCATTGTATGGTGCAGAGACTTGGACATTAGGACGGAATGAGCTTTTGAGGTGTGGATATGGAGAAGAATGGAACGTATAAAATGGACAAAGTAAGACATAAATATGTGCTAGAGAGAGTGGGCGAAAGAAGAACAATGCTGGAGCTCATTAAGAAGAGGAAAATAAATTGGATTGGCCAATGGCTAAGAAGAAACTGCATGCTTAAGGATGCCCTAGAAGTAATGGTCAACGGAAAGAAAGTTACAGGCTGAAAAAGACATCAGATGATAGACAATATTAAAATAAATGTTTATTAATTAAATAAAAATAAAACGTAGTTTTATTTGATTTTCATATTTATTATATAATTCTGTGACAGCTGTTTCGGTACACTGTACCTTCTTCAGACATGTTAACAAATTATGAATTGTGTTCCAACTGATCTAAGCAACAATACAACAATATTTATTTAAATTTTTTAATTTAACAAAGGGGATTCATTCAAATCAAGTTGAGAATTTAACAGCTTTTTACTACTTTTAAATTTATTAATTTCTACAGCCTCCAAAAGTCTTACCCTTATCACAAACATGTAAAATTTCAAAATTTGGATCAAAACAATGATTAAATTTTGAAATTTTACATGTTTGTGATAAGGGTAAGACTTTTGGAGGCTGTAGAAATTAATAAATTTAAAAGTAGTAAAAAACTGTTAAATTCTCAACTTGATTTGAATGAATCCCCTTTGTTAAATTTAAAAATGCAAATAAATATTGTTGTATTGTTGCTTAGATCAGTTGGAACACAATTCATAATTTGTTAACATGTCTGAAGAAGGTACAGTGTACCGAAACAGCTGTCACAGAATTATATAATAAATATGAAAATCAAATAAAACTACGTTTTATTTTTATTTAATGAAAAAATATGGATTTTCATCAAGTAAACACCAACTCAATTGATTATTTAAAATAAATGGTTTGTATGCATATACAAAAAGGAAATCTGAGTTAAGGAAGAGTGGAGAATTCTGAATTTGCAGTGAAAGACCTGCTCTTGAGCATAACACTATGAATGAATATATATATATATATATGTGTGTGTGTGTTAATACTAATTTCCATTTATCTCGTTGTGTGAATGTCAATCATTGTTGTTGCCCGACGTGACGTCAACAACTTCGTATCCAGTCAGCACCAAGTTGAACAGAACTCCTTAAATTCATTTGGTTGGTGTCAAAGGAACAGAATCCATATAAAAGTTGGGCAGCGGTTGCATTGTTCTGCCTCAGTCAGCACTCTTCACCTCGATCTAGCTAAATCCCTTCACAATCATTGTCTTCGCAAGATAATTATCCCCATTCACGTTAAGTTGTGAAACAATAGACATTGTAAGTAAAGCTACAACTTGTATTTACAATTGAATAGCCCTGAACATAGTTGTAACCCTCATTTTAGCGAATTCCGAAGGAATTAAACTACAGTAAATGCTCCTTATTCGCGGTTCCGTAATTCGCGTTTTCATTATTCGTATGTAAAAAAATTGTGACACAGTTCCCGTATTCGCGGCTAAAATTTCTTTATTTGCGGATCCAGTCCGTACATTAGAAGGATTGGGTATACTTTGATAAGGCATTAACAACGGTTTTTTACTGCAAGACAGTTTTTACGAAGATTGATTCAAACCAAATAGACAAATATAAAAGTAAAACAACTATTATTGTCTCTGAGCCTAAAGTTCGTTGTTAAAGTGGGCGCCGCGTATATCACATGCCGCTATCCATAGTAATTCTGCCCTAAGGCAAGTCCTTCACTGCAATCATAGCATTTTCATGCTATGCTTTGCAGCTTTACTAGGGAATTGTAGGTGTGGTAGCTTCCCGTTGCTTTCCACACCGGTGAAGGATAATGATGATGATGGCCATATGATATCTGGGACCGTTTTGGCCTTAAAGTTTTCCTGACATTTGTCTTACAGGTGAGGAAAAACCCCGATAAAAACCACACCCAGAAAAACTGCCCCGACCGGGAATCGAACCCGGGCCCGCTGCGTGACAAGGCAGCACGCTACCTAGAGACCACAGCGGTGGACACGTGCCGCTTTGTCCTTTTATAAATGCCGTCCTCGTCACGATCGGTGTTTTATTGTTTCAACTTGTCATTCGTTGCAATACATTTTGATTGAATAACACGTGTCTCTTCTGCTTTGTTCCCAATTTATAATGTCGAGTAAAAGGAAAGAAAATTAGTTCCGAAGTGGAAAAAAGTAGTGTTGCCGCTTAAAGTAAAAATACAAATGCTTAACAGTTTACGCGTTGGCGACTCGTTAAGCGACAAAACAGGAAAAAAATACTAGGTTCTTTAAGCCCTTGCCTAACCTGACAATAATAATTAATAGACATCGTTCAAAATCTCTCATTAAATTTATTTCATTTTGATAATTTTTATTTTATTTTGGAACCTTGGAACGTATCCCCTAAATACCCATAAAAATTGACATTCCATATACACAGTTCCTATATTCGCGGCATATTTACGGAACATATCCCCCGTGAATAAGGAGCTTTTACTGTATTGAGGTTTTTCTCTTGAAAACTCACCCAGTACGCGCTAACGGTCGACCGTGGGTCGTTCGGTTCGAAGTCGGGACTCTGAATCGTCTGTAGACGACTTTGGTACGGGCGGGGTGTTGTACTCGGTAGAGCAGTTGCCACGCTGCGATCTGTTGAGACTCGACCCCTAGCTGGCTAGTTCGTTGTAGATAATAGATAGGGACAGAGGGAAACATTTGACGCGAAAATGGTCAGGATCAAAATTTATCTTTATATACTGATAAGAATCGACCAACAGAGATTAGTTAAAAAAAACTAGGCTGTAGAAATGGAAGCCTACCGGAACTTGAGCTGTTGATCGACCTAAGATGAGATTAAAATATAAAATTATGAAATATTTACTTAAAAATTCCGTCTCCTCAACTTTGTTAGTTATTTATCTGTAACGCTTTCGGGATTTGTCCCATCATCAGCAGAATTCGAAACTGGTGTTTCACTGAAAATCTGGTAGAGGGGGTTACACGTACTGGGTGCGTTTTCGTTTATCAGATGTTCGTTATTGTTAACTGCCTTCAAAATTTACATCTCCTCGAGTATGTTTATCTTAGCTGGATTATTTTCTCTGTGCATTATTGTTAAGCGTTTTTAATATCTAACATACGATGTCCTTCATGGATAACATGTTTAGTGTAGCTCGATTTTCCTTCTGCGTGAATAAAGTCTCGAAAATATTCTTTAAATCTTACATTAAAACTTCAAACAAAAGGTTATGAAGAACATCATATGTTAGATATTGAAAACGCTCCAACAATAATGCACAGAAAAAAAATAATCCAGCTAAGATAAACGTACTCGAGTAGATGGAAATTTTGAAGACAGTTAACAACAACGATATCTGATAAACGAAAACGTACCCAGTACGTGTAACCCCTCTACCAGATTTTCAGTGAAACACGAGTTTTGTATACTGCTGATGAAGGGACTAGTCCCGAAAGCGCTGCAGATAACACTGGTCAACATGATTTTTGTTTCATGAGTACCAATAGTTGTACTTAATGCAGTTTTTATCGTGTTTTCAAATATGTATTCAGAATTTCTCCATCACCCACAGTTTTTTTTATTTCAATTTCAATTAATGGATTTAAATAATTATGTTTTAATAAACGTTTTTTCGTCCATTTGTCCATTGTAAAATAAAACCAAATGAGCTAACTCAGGAAATTTCAGCTATGGAAAAGAGATATCAAGGCAAATGGAATCCTAATATGCTGGCCGATTATTGTTGGACCATCAAGAGGGATGCTCCACAGGCGAAATGTAGCAGAAAATCGTCATTTCTTACTTTCTAGGTGATCCGAATGTTCGGATATTGTGTAGTTACGAATGTAGAAAATATTAAAGTGTTTGAAATTATAAATTCCTGTCTCTCGGAAACCTTGGCTGTTGGAGAGAAACCGATATCATATTTGAAATCAGGGGAAGAAATGCTATCAGAATCACATTTTTTTTCTGAGACAAACCAAAGTTTATTTTTTTTTGTTGCTCAGTGTTATTAACTAATAAAGTTCAAGAGACGGACCTTTTAGGTAAATATGTTATAATTTTATATTTTAATTTTGAATAATACCTCAACGGAACTTATAATGAATCTTATTAATGTTAAGATGAGGTGGTAGGATGATGTTTCGGAGGACTTGAAGAACATGAGGGGGACAAACCTGAAATTAGCAGAAGACAGATGAGTCTGGAGGAAGATTATTGAGAATACCAAAACATTCAACTTTTGAAGTTGCAGTGCCTTCAGATGATGACGATGGTGATGATGATTTAAAAAAGAGCGTGAGAATGTCTGCCTGTTTGTCCTCTGTGGACTCATAAACTACCTGATTTAATGTTTTTTTACCATAATTTAGGGAATTTTTCTGGAATAATTAACATAAATAACATATTACTTTATGTACTACTAGAAGTCCCGGCCACGCGTTGCTGTGGCTAAGGTATACGTTAAAAATTTAAATTAAGTTGCTGTCTTTCAGCCAGATTACTTAAAACTAATACACACGAAATTAATAATACTGAAAATAAAATAAACACTGAACACACTTAAATTGTGATCAATATTTGTAATTCAATTGAAATTCGCGGTTGCAACATAAAGCACAGCCATCTGGATCTCTCTTTGTTAAATAATAAACCAATTACCTTACCCGCCATCTGTTAGAAAGTATGGAACTCACAGATAATTACATCGCCATCTGTTAAAATCGTATGGACCTCACAGATAATTATAACTCTTTGTTAAATAATAAACAGATACTTTGCAATAAAAAAATAATGCGACTATAAATTTAGTTATAAACTACCCTAAGTCTCTAGTTGGATCAAACTGCACAGAGTGTGCAAACTTTTATTAAAATCGGTTCAGTAGTTTAGGATTCCATCGCGGACAAACAACGTGACAAGAAATTTTTATATATTAAGATAGGGCCAGGGCTAAAAAAAAGGGGGTAGTTATCGGTGCCCTTAACAGCCGTTTTTTACGCTTAAATTGCTTACGCAGCCTAAACCAAACCAATTAGATAGTATAACTGTCACAGGATTGATGATCGGGGCAAGAGGTGCTACATCAGGATTCTTAGCTAAATTTTGGAATTCCTTTGGTTTGGAGAGAGTGTATCTTTCTAAAATTGCCATCGCTGCCATTAGAGAATCAATTTCAATTTTAAGAAACCATCTATAGAAAATTTTTACTTCATAGAATGTACTTCAATTACGATTTGAAAATGTTTAATGTATTTACAAAATATATTTCACCAATTTCGAAAATGAATTGTCTGTAATCACTTTGTCCTTGTAGCAATCCTCTAATGAGGAAAGTTTTATATAAAAAATACACCAAATTTAGTATACAGAATTGAATATCTCAAAAATCTACAAATAATCCGCCCCAGCATATATTCGATAGTGTCAGATAATTAGTTTAGCTCCAATTTAGGATTGATGCCATTTTACGAGCCCGAAAATGTTTAGACTCTGGACTCTCCCGGAGGACTTTACTCTTGGATACTTCCATCCTAGCAAATGCAGTAACAACTGCCAGATTTGAACACGTGACCTTCAGGTCAAAAGGCAGGAACTTAACCTCCAGATCACCTGGGCCGATAAATACCGTTTGACCTTGGTACAGTTATATTTTTAAGATATCAGACCACAATAGTTTAATATTAAATTGGTTTTTAAAGTAACAATATGGATGCACTTGTATCGTGGTTTAATGTGCTTGTCTACCAGAAATCAATACAAGATGCGGTCGTTCCATTGTTCAGCTCGGTCCGCCAAGTCCACTGTGAGATTCAACCTTTTAAATGTTCTACAGATTCCATGACATGCTACAATTGATCACTTAAGACCTCCAGTAGATCACCAGATAAATCTCATTCTTCCTTCGAAACCAAATCATGATACATTATTATGAGGGTGATTTGTTATTTATTAACTACACAACTAAAGTCTTAAAGCTTTCTTCTCCTCTCAATCAGTACTAACTAACTAACTAAATCGCTGCCACTATTGAATCTGGAGGTATACCCACTCCTGTTCGGACACAAGCTCTCAGATATCTCAATCCTGAGCTATTTTTTCAATCATTCCCTGTATAAATCGATACTAGTAAAATTCATGGTGATTTTCCGTTGAGGTATTAGTTCACAGTAATGTAATGTACGGTTAAAAACTATAATATAGTTACCTTGTAGGTCCGTCTCCTCGACTTAAGTTCTTTTAAAACTCTATAGGCACTTAACAAGGGTCAACAAGAACGGACCTAATGCATTCTCCTGATGATGGGACTAGTCCCGAAAGGCCTACAGAGTTTTAAAAGAACTTAAGTTGAGGAGACGGACCTACAAGGTAACTATATTATAGTTTTTAACCGTACATTATATTACCCTGTATAAATACCTCTACTAAACCAGAACTGACTAATTCACTTGCACTATCGAACCCGTAAGTTCCTGGCCGCGTTCATGTAATAATTATATTTTTTTACTTAGATATTCGCACCTACTTCCATTATATCTCGACATAGAACATTGACGGTTGGACAATGAGGGACAAAGAAGAGTGGATATAATATATTCCCATACACATAATAATAGGCCAAATGCATATTTATATAGTATAAATAGTATACAAATGTCAAATGACGCGTTATTGCTTTCAAATATGGCTTAGCCAAGCTATACCACATATTTCCTATCGCTCGTATTTTTAAAATAAATCGAAAATTATTGCATAATGACGTATTTGTGACATACTTAAAAATTTAATGAATTGTGGTCAAATTTCGACCACTGGGCGACCACTTCTATATATAAATGTTTTTATAAAAAATTAATTGTATTAAAGTACTTTATTAAGTCATATTTATGCATATTTTACCATTTATATGTGACAGAGCATATTATAGCAATTTATTGGTCATATTTATGCATATTTTACCATTTATATGTGACAGAGCGTATTATAGCAATTTATTGGTCATATTTATGCATATGTTACCATTTATATGTGACAGAGCGTATTATAGCAATTTATTGGTCATATTTATGCATATTTTACCATTTATATGTGACAGAGCATATTATAGCAATTTATTGGTCATATTCGCCATATTTTCATTCGTTTAAGAAGTAAATACATTTTATCATACAATATCTTTCTTCCCTTTCCATTTGAGTTGTTAAATTGCTCAGAATTTTGTTTCTTGTAAAATTTATATTTTATCCTATTTCGTTTCAATTCACAGTATAGACTTTCCCCTTACTTATATACCTTAGCAATACATTTATGTATTTTCTTCCGACAAGCAAGAAGCCTCTGATAATTTTAATAAAATAAAAAGCATGCTACAATATCAAATTCCGTATTTTAGCTTATTTCTCATTTGCATTTTATTCTTAAATAAATAGTTAATTGTTGTAAACTGATTGACCACTTGATTTTACAACTGAATTTATTACATATAATACAGGGCTATTCAGAAAGAAGGAACAGACTTCAAACATTTATTTCTTCCAAACTACAAAAAATAGAAACACAATTCCAACGTTCCTGCAAAGAGAATTGTTTGAACTTCCGGTTATGGCCGCATTTTTCTAACCATGCCCGACGTTACCTGAATAACACCATTCCAGAACGTTGGATTGAAAGAGGAGGAGAAGATTTATTTCATCGCTGGTGACCTCCCAGGTCACCAGACCTGACCCTGTGTGATTTTTATCTGTAAGGTTACGTTAAAGACCGTGTTTTTATTCCCCCTATGCCTGACAGTCTTGAAAATCTGCGACATCGAATTGTTGAAGCTGTAAATTCGATAACCAGAGACCAGCTGAATCGTGTGTGGCAAGAAATGAGCCACCGTTTTGGTATTTGTCGTGTAACACAATGTGCTCATATTGAATGCATAAAATAGTGAAATTTGAACTTTTCTCTTTCCAGGAATGTTGGAATTGTGTTTATATTTTTTGTAGTTTGGAAGAAATAAACGTTTGTAGTCTGTTCCTTCTTTTTCAATAGCCCTATATTATTGGGTTATATTTTTTTATGATACAGTGCATATTTTTGTTTATTTTAGATTATAAGTGCATATATTTGCATATTTCGGTGATTTTATGTCAAAAATGCTAGCCCTACATATTAATTATAATTTAATATTAATATTTTGTAAAGTTATTTTGAAAAAAAAATACTCTATAAATCTTTGCCGTGTAAGTAAAAAGCGTATACAAACTGAAGTAGTGATGTTTTTGTGCAAGCAGATCCTGGGTAAGCGATGATAAAGAGCTTTGCCTGAGTACTTGATGGATCAGGTGTTCAGTGACGCAAGGCTTTTTCAATCCGCTCAACCATGTAATAAAAACGCATAACAACCATAAAATCATACAATAATAATAATAATAATAATAATAATAATAATAATAATAATAATAAACGGAATATATTTCATGCAAAAACAAGCACCAAAGTACCTGGAAAACAAATATGGAAAAATTAAACGAGTTTCACAATTTAAATATCTTGGTGAAATAATTCAGGAAAATGGAATTGAAACTAAAGCCAATAAAAGTAGATGCCAAAAAATGGAAACAGCATTTCGGCTTACTCACAACACTTATAATAAAAAATGCATATCTTTACATACAAAATTACGACACTATAACACTGTAATTAAACCAGAGTGCCTCTATGGAGCACAAACATTAATTTTGAATAGAAAAAAAGATACCGAAAATATAATGAAAGAAGAATGCAAAATTATAAGAAAAGTTTTAGGTCCACAAGTCATAGGTGAAGCATTTAGATTCACAAGTAAAAAGGAAATAAAAATATATACAGACATTCATAGTGATATTAGAAAACGAATGTTAAAATTGTATGGTCATATTAAACGAATGAACTCAAATAGGCTTACAAAACTGATAATGGAATTCTACGAAAACAGAAGTAAAACTCCAGTGGATACTATGAAGTGGATTGATGAAGTCAATAAGGACTTAAAATTGGCTGGAATTACTGAAGAAGATATCCCAAACAAAGATATATTTAGAATTAAGGTGAATAAGTGGAAAGTTGACCAAGAGGACAAACCGAAGAAAAAAACTGGAACAACTTGGACAGATGAGAGAAAACAAGCTCATAGCAAAAGAATGAAAGAAATTTGGGTTCAAAGGAAACGCCTCTAAGTACTTTGCGTAGTCCTACGTGGGCTCATCCGCAATTTAAAAAAAAAATATTATTATTATTATTATTATTATTATTATTATTATTATTATTATTATTATTATTATTATTACTATTATTATCACCATAATCATCACTCTAAGGATTAGACAATTGCACATTCCGACTTCATAATGCATTAGCCCAACGATTTCTTGGTCTTCCGACATCAAATCTTCCTCTTAATTGATAACACTGAGCAACAAAACGAAACTTTTTTGTCTCAGAAAGAAAAACTATTCGATTCTGATAGTATTTTTTCTCCTGAATTCAAATATGATATCGGTTTTTCTCCATCACGCAAGGTTTTCGAGAGACAGGAATTTATAATTTCAAACATTTTTATATTTTCTACATTCGTAACTACACAATATTCGAACATTCGGACTCACCTAGAAAGTAAGAAATGACGATTTTCTGCTATATTTCGCCTGTGGAGCGTCCCTCTTGATGGTCCAACAATAATCGGCCAGCATATTAGGATTCCGTTTGCCTTGATATCTCTTTTCCATAGCTGAAACCATTTGAGTTAGCTCATTTAGTTTTATTTTACAATGTACAAATGGACAAAAAAATATTTAAATCCATTAATTGAAATTGAAATAAAGAAAGTGTTTGAAATTATAAATGCCTGTCTCGCGGAAACCTTGCGTTACTTTGGAGCTATTTTTTTTATTGGTTGTCACTGGCGTAAGTCATAGGTTTTATTCACGTGTTATATACAGTAGTGCCGGGATCCAAATTTTATTAATCTTCATAATTTCATCTTTCTTGTTAAAGGAATTCTTGTGTTTGTAAATTTCAATAGCCTCTCTGTGAAGTCTGGTGTAGTAATATTGTGTTTTGGACAAAACTTGTGTTTCTTCGAATTTTATGGCATCATCATCATAGTACATTCACGAATTTAGGTCATTTGTTGACCTGTTTCGGCCTCAAGAGAAACACCATCCAAAAGTCTTTTGAGTGGACGTCCTGGTCTTCTTCTTCCTGCAGGTTGATATCTTAACATTAGTTTGGGTATCCTGTGATCTTCCATTCGATGAACATGTTGTATCCATCTTGACTTATAATCAGAAATTTTGTTTTCTAAAGATTCCATGTGTAATTCTTCTAAGATGTATCATTTTTTTGTGATCTAGTAGTGTGTATCCTGCAGTCCTCCGAAGGTATCTCATTTCAGAAGATCTAAGTCTCTGTATATCCTTCTGTCTCAACGTCCATACTTCGCTACCATACAAAAGAGTTGGAAGAGCCAGTGTTTTATACACTTTTAATCTTGAATGCTTTTGGACTAACTGTGGCTTGAAGATAGAATTTATTAACCCTAAAATTCTTAAAAAATTATATATTTTTCCATTTACATCCTTTTCTTCTTCATATGAGATATTGCATCCTAGATATGTAAAATTATTCACCTGCTCCAAAATTTTATTGTCCAGTACAATTTTACTTCTGACAGGATCTACACCTTGAAACGCCATAATTTTTGTTTTTTCTGTAGATATCTTCAAACCATATTCTTCTGTAGTGACGTGTGTATAACCTCTCCTACCCAATTCTCATCCTCGCCTTCTCGTGGTACAACCCGTTTTCACAAGCGAGGCTCTGAGGACCGAGTCACGGCGGTATAACCGTTCCATCGGGTACTGAGTAAATACAGTATCCTAATGTGTGTCCAGAGACTAAAAGGTAGCAGCCCTACCACTGGACTACTTAGCGTCGGGCCAGTAACTTGTCCTAAGGAACTTCAAAACTACTTTCAAGTCTCAAAACGAAAAATCTACAAGGAATTGAAAAATGTTATTGCATGTTCTTTGTTATTCACTAGATGCTCCGCTACAGACGTTTTTTCAGACCGTACAGAAAACATCAACACACAAGACTTAACTATAAACAAGAGCACGATTTCCAACGCACAGCCAGTCTGCAGCCGACAGCTTAAGAATTATGAGGCCATAAACAACGCAGAATCTCCTGGGGAAGTCTACCGAAGTAGTAGAGGAACCGTTGAGTGTTAATATAACCAGACCACAGTCATTTAGCCCGAAAGACATAATAGACATGAATCAAGACACCTGCCATGAAAGTCTGCAATTTTACACACAAGAAATGATTGGAAAACATTAGCTCAGGATAAGGATATATCTTCTTCTTCTTCCTTCCAAGTATTAGGTCAAGGCCTGCTACGATCCTATAGAAAATTTTCCCTCCAGCTTTTCATAGGACGGCCCAGTGATCTTCGTCCTTTTGGTATATAATTATAAACAGCTTTGGGGTTCCGATTTGAACTCATTCTTTCAAGATGGTGTTTCCAATTTAGTTGGTACTGTTAAATATATTCCAAAATTGGCGTAGTCTTCAATTTTTTAAGATATTGATGTTCCTTTTCCGATCCCATCTGGTGTAACCCGCTGTTCTGCGCATGAATCTCATTTCACAAGCCGTTAATCTGCTTTCATGTTGTCTTTTAGTGTCCATGCGTCACTACCATAGGTCAAAACTGGTCTAGCCAAAGTGTTATGTAAACGTAATCTCATGTTTTTTTTTGTACAAGGGATGGTTTCATAACTTGATTAATAATTGCCAAACTTTTATTATAACTAGTATTTTTTCAGGGATATCCTTTTCATCCCAGATAGAGAGATAATATCCAAGATATTTAACCGTGTGGCCATGAATCTGTGAGTTAGGTAGTGCCAGTGAATTAGTTAGTTAGTTTTTATTAATTCCTGACTGTTTGTTCATGATGATGATGATGATGATGCAAATTACCTGTGTGTGTGTGTGTTTTTGTTTAGATCATATTGGAGTGGAGTTCTGAAGTAGACCAAATATGTGAGAATTTGATTACGAATTTAATGAGGACGGCATACTAAATGTACTGCAGTGTACTTATTGCCATGTTTTACTTACAGAAAAGCTGTTAATTAATTGTGACATTAAAGACACCCCTTAATCTCTCATTATATGAAACATATTTACCAGCAACATTTTATACGTGTAGTAATTCATTCTGGTTTTCGCTATCCTTTAATTAATGCGTTCAGTTGCAAGTGTTTAATTAATGTCTCAAGAGCGTTTATGTGTGATTCGAAATATGAACTGCACATAGGCCTAACGAGTTGAAATGTGTTTGCACGGAATCCTGTTTCACAATATTTTTTTTATCACAAACACACAAATCTGAATTTGTTCCCTTCATAATATAATAGTATAGGCATTGCAATGCAAAGTTGGGAAATGGTTTTTACAGAAGCGAGCAAATGATTAAAAAACCGAGCGAGAGCGAAATAGGAATTCCACTACACTTGATAGCAGTAATTAAGAAAATGTATGAGAAAACAAAAATAAAAATAAATCAAAAGGAACCAATACATATAACAGGAGGAGTTAGACAAGGTTTTCCACTATCAACCACTCTTTTATAACATTTATTTCGACATGAAAGCAAATGACGACTGGAGGAATTAACTTAGGAAATAAAACAGTAGCCTTTGCAGATGACCAGGTTTTAATAGCAAAAAACAGAGGACGAACTACAAATGCTCTACAATCTAAATGAAACATAAAAAAATACAACATGGAAATATCATCTGAAAAATAAAAAAACAATGGCCTTCAAGGGTGCTCATCCAGTTCGGACAAAGATAATATTAGAAAATAAACTAAATAGAACAAGTGGTAAGATATAACTTCCCAGGTTGCGACATATCATACACAGCGGAAACAGATATAAATAATAAACTAAATAAGTTTAATTATATAACAGGAACACTAAAAAGAACTTTGAAAAATAAAACCAGGAAAGACTCTATAATGAAATTATACAAGACAATGACAGTGCCTATTATTACTTATGGATCCGAAACATGGACAGTGACAACACAACAATCTGCCAGAATACAAGCTGCTGAAATGAGACCAATAGCAGGATATCAAAGAACAGACAAAAAACATATCACAGAAATAAAACAACTAAAAGTAGAGGAATTAAACACAACAAGAGAGAAATACAGAACAAACTGGAAAGAATATTTGGCAAGGATGACTGAGAATAGAATACCAAAAGCAGCATACAGCTATTCACCACGAGGAAGAAGAAGTTTAGGAAGACCAAAGAAAAGATGGAAAGAGCAGCAATTTGGAACCGAAACAGGCTAGTAAATAAGCCTAAACCGTGAAGAAGAAGAAGAAGAGATTCTGTATAATACTTCACAAACGTGTGTTGTACATTATGTTTTGCGCTATGGGGTTTTCAAAATATTAAATAATAGTGTAAATAATAACATCTTTGTTGGAAATATTTGCGTTCATTATAAACAACTGACTAATGTTAAGTGTGGCCAATGTTTATACGGTAAATGCCGAAAATAATTTAGTTCAGACTACAGCAGGCCGTAACACCAATCAGGGATAAAATGGCGGCAAGTACGAATTTTTTGGTTTATATTGTTTCAAATAAAGTTCAGTTAATCTAAAATGCAGTGATTTGTTTCGTATGATGTATATTAACACTACCTTTTGCATATATCTTTGTATATACAATGTGCGAGAGGAAAGGAGATTACGATATTTGAGAATAAAGTTCTTAGGAAACTTTTTGGACCGAAGACAGATGAACAGACAGCTGAATGGAAAATACTGCATAACAATGAATTGCATGATCTTTTTAGGAAGCCAGATATAATGAGAACAGTTAAGTCTCGTAGACTGCGATGGGCAAGACATGTGGCACGTATGGGGAATGAAAGACGTGCATGGAAGCTTCTTGTAGGAAAACCTGAGGGAAAACGCCCAGTTGGTAGACAAAGAATGGGGTGGGAGAATAACATTAACTACGATTTGAGGGAAGTAGATTATACAGGGGATGATTGGAATACATTGGCTCAGGATAGGGATGTATAGAGAGCTTATGTCCGCGCGGCCATGAACCTACGGGTTCGATAGTGCCAGTATGTTAGTTAGAGTTATATACAATATACGTGGTACATATAAAGGGCAGTGATTTTACATTCCGCACTAGGTAAGTAATTTGCAATATTACTGTATAGCTATTTATAGGTTGGCAACCCCGAAATTTAGGAAATTGAACTTTGAAACATGGTCACTACTCAAGAAGAGACCATAAGAGGAATTCTGAGATTCTCAAAGAATTACAAAAGAATCAGTCATGGAATATGTACAAAAATACAGAAACAACTGGAAATCTCACGTACGAAGAATGAGCAGAACAAGAATACCACGTTAGATCTTAAATTACCAGCCACAGGCAAGAGATCTTTGGCAACGTTGGATTGAGACCGTAACAGACCACTAGATCTATCACATGAAAGGAAGAAGAAGAAGAAGAACATGGTCGCCATTGCTATAAGTACGACAGAGCGCACTATCGTGCAAGAAAATATTTTAATGATATCTTCTTTTAGCGAATTCCAGAGGATTTTCTAAGGAATTATCTTAGTTTACGCTATTCATGCGTGACGGACTTTTTTATTATTTGCTTCATTTTTTAAATAACTATTTGTATGTTTTAACTAAATTATGGATCGTATACACTAGTAAATATTTCCTCCATCCCCCTTTAGCAAATGTCCATTATTTATGTTCTTTAAACAAACATAAACACGCTGTGGGCATATTTCCAACTTCCATATTTATAGTTTACCCATTTGCTTCAAATGGATTGCTCTACACATATGGAAATTTTGTTCATTTCAATCCCGATAAAGTATTACAGACATTTTAAACATAAAAAGTTTTCTTCTCTTTTAAATGATCCCACTACAGTCATAGGAGATCCTCGGGGTAGTAGCATATTAACCCATTCGCTTCAGATTTAAATGCTCAATACATTTTCCAGGAAACCGGATTTAAGTTACCGTAAATTAAATTGTCTATTTTCAGACATTCAAAACAAACAAAAGATAACGGTACTTGAGATCTCCAAAAAAGGGTGAAGGCCAAAAGAGATATCCTACCATACATAAATGTTAAGAAAAGATAACCTGCCAAGGGATGTACAAAATATTGCAAAATATATAACAGCAGAGTTAAGCGAGTGTACCTCGTCTTCTGAGGCGAATCGGTTAAGACTCCCACTTTTTCTAGACAATCGGCACTTGATGTTAGCCAGGTTGTCAGCCCAGCGTGACTGCCGCCCAGAACAAGCATCTGATACTTATTTCCATTAGAGGCTGAGAGTCGACCCCAGAGCCATGGTGCTACCAGAAGATTTGGGTCAGTTTAAAAATACTGATCCCATCGGGACACGAACCCTCGACCTTCCGGTTGGTAGTGTACTGCCTTAACAACTACGCTACAGCAGGCTTATGCAACTGTTATAAGTAAATATTCATACACATTAACCCTTAAATTAGCGAAACAATAATATATCTGCAAGTTACTTAAATATTCCGGACCGTAATGAAAACAAAATCATGTAAAAACTAAGTTATAATTGTACTTCATGTATTTATGTCTTTCGGGCTAAATGGCCGTGGTCTGGTATTATTAAAACTCGACGTTTCGTCTACTACTGCGGTAGACATCCTCAGGAAATTCTGCGTGTTCTTCGACTTGTTAGCTCTTCAAATGTCGGCTGCAGACTGGAATTGAGACTAAATTCTACGGATTCTTCAATTATACAAATCTAGTTTTACTTTCCAAACACTTTTCACGTTGCAAACACTTTTGTTTCGCGAAAAACTATCGAATCCTCAAAAAATACCCCGTAATTTTTAACCACCTACTGATCGCCTGATATCCATTGCGGGTTCGCTGAATTAATTCTAGTGGGGATCGTTCATTCTAAATTCTCCAAGAACTTTCTTTTTAATTAACACAGAATTCCTTTTTCAAACTATGTTGAATTTAAATAAATATGAAATTATTGTATTGTCACGGGTCCTCTACAAATATACAAAGTTTCAAGTCGATCCATTGATTTTAAGTGGGTGAAAACCGCGTTGAAAGATTCCGTTACATAGATAGATAGAAAGATAGATACAGGTCAAGCTAATATAAAGCGTGTAAAAAATGAAGTATGAAAAATGAAGCATTTTCTGTCATCATTTTCTTTTCGCAATGTATGTTGCATTTCACTAGAATTTTGTACTTTTTACACGCTTTATATTAGCTTGACCTATATCTATCTATCTATCTATCTATCTATCTATCTATCTATCTATCTATCTATCTATCTATCTATCTATCTATCTATCTATCTATCTATGTAACGGAATCTTTCAACGCGATTTTTACCCACTTAAAATCATCGGATCGACTTGAAACTTTGTATACTTGTAGAGGACCCGTGACAATACAATAATTTCATATTTATTTTCTAAAATCCTGGCCAGAATCATCAGAAAATCAAAAAAAGTGTCTTTGTATCTGTGTAACGGAATTTTTAAACACGATTTTCACCCACTTAGGAACATTGGATCGACTTGAAACTTTGTGTACTTGTAAAGGGTCCGTGACAATACAATAATTTCACATTTTGTTTCTAAAATCCTGGCCAGAATCATGAGAAAAAAAAATGAAAACTGGTATAATAGGTTGCGGACTTGTCGACTTTTTAGTCAATCGTTGTAACAGCTCCGATTGTATAGCGGTGAACTCTATTGGTATATAATTTCAGTAATCCATAGGTCGCTGGTTCAAATCCGGCTGGGAGGTTTTTTTTAGAAGAGTATTACTTTTTGCTCATACTACAATAGTATCGAATTTGAAGATATTTACATTTTTATCTTATTCTGTAAAATATTAAAACTAAAAAATAAAAAATAAATAATAGTTTTAAAAAACTGAAAAAAAAACTCGCTTTATTAGAAAACCGAACTAAAAAATTGAAAAATAATTTTAATTTCCAACACGCTTGGGATAAATAATTTTATCATCAAAAGCGTGGGGTGCTTTTTTTATGATTTTTACATTTTCTTCTTAGGGGCTTTACTTTTACCAATATCTGTGTATTATTAAATATATTAATTGGTAAACAGCACCCCACGCTTTTGATGGTAAAATTATTTATCCCAAGCGTGTTGGAAATTAAAATCATTTTTCAATTTTTTAGTTCAGTTTTCTAATAAAGCGTGTTTTTTAGTTTTTTAAAGCTATTATTTATTTTTTTATTTCAGTTTCAATTAATGGATTGAAATAATTATTTTTAATAAACGTTTTTTCGTCCATTTGTCCATTGTAAAATAAAACCAAATGAGCTAACTCAGGAGATTTCAGCTATGGAAAAGAGATATCAAGGCAAATGGAATCCTAATATGCAGGCCGATTATTGTTGGACCATCAAGAGGAATGCTCCACAGGCGAAATATAGCAGAAAATCGTCATTTCTGACTTTCTAGGTGAGTCCGAATGTTCGAATATTGTGTAGTTACGAATCTACAAAATATTAAAGTGTTTAAAATTATAAATGCCTGTCTCTCGGAACATTTGCGTGATGGAGAAAAACCGATATCATATTTGAAATCAGGAGAAAAAATACTATCAGAATCACATATTTGTCTTTCTGACACAAAAAAAAATATTTTTTGTTGCTCAGTGTTATCTAATTTTAATTGCCTTTTACGTTTTTTTCTTCAGTTTTTGGATATTTTTAGGATATCTTTAGATTTTTAAAGGTATTTTATAGGCGTATTTTGAGGCCCTCAACTTCAGAGCTATAATCATTATATTCTTTGTAATTAGATTAAAAATGTTTGATTTATTATTCATATATGTCCACCATTTTATTAAGTCCCTTAATTAACTTTGATTTTTATTATATACTCTATTCCATAATGGTTTGGTCGTTGTAAAATGAGATTTGTATTAAAAAAACTAATCGCGAAGGAATTTTTAACTTATGTAAATTCTATGAGAGGGAATAATTTTCATACCATACGGGATTATAGATGGCGCACTGCAAAAAGTCGCTGCACAGTTGTGCTCTTTCAATTTAACATGCGATGATTTACTCTCTTCAGGGATCTTGGGGAATCAAAAGAGAAAGTTAAATATTGAATTACCTCGACATCTACTGTGTTCCAATTTATATCAGCACTTGTTTAAGGGGATTCGGTAGAGAAGAGAGGTAAAAATGTAACTTGTAATCACAAATAATATCTCTGGTTCTAATTATCTGGGGTAATTATATAAAACTGTGTTACTGTTATAATTTATTTTTTAAATAATTTAGTGATTAAATTACATAAAACTAATAACGTATCATACGATTTTAATATCTGGAAGTAAATATCAATAAAACTAAATATATAGTCGCACGTAGAAATACATTATACAATGGAAATGGACAGCTAATAACAAATGAGGGAAATTTTGAGGAAGTGGCTGAATTCAAATACCTAAGAACAATAATGACAAATAGGAATGAGATGCACAAATAAATTAAACATAGGCTCAATTCTGGAAATGCGTGTTATTGTGCATTGCAGAGACTCTTGAAGTCCCAACTCCTTTCAAAAAACGTTAAACTGAAAATATATAAAACTATTATTCTACCAGTTATATTATATGGGTGCGAAACGTGGACTCTTACTTTAAGGGAGGAAAGGAGATTACAAGTATTTGAGAATAAAGTAGGCCTACTTAGGAAAATCTTTGGACCAAAGAGAGATGGACAGGTGAATGCAGAAGACTACATAACAATGAACTACATGGTCTTTATAGGAAGCCAGATATAATAAGAACAGTTAAGTCTCGTAGACTGCGATGGGCAGGACATGTTGCACGTATGGGGAATGAAAGACTTGCATGGAAGATTCTTGTAGGAAAGCCAGAGGGAAAACGCCCAGTAACTATGATTTGAGGGAAATACATTATACTGGAAATGATTGGAAAGCATTAGCTCAGGATAGGGATATATGGAGAGCTTATGTCCGCGCGGCCATGAACCTACGGGTTCGATAGTGCCAGTGAGTAAGTAGTAGTAGTAGGACTTTTAGTAGCAGTAGGACTTTATTAGACAAAAAGTAAGATATTTACAATATTATTTACAAATATGGGTCGCACGGGCAGTAAGCCGTACGTGCTGTTGACAGTCCGTTACAATAAAGTAATAATTGCTACTAGTGTGAAGAAAAATAAACAAACAAAAAAAAAGCAATAAGATTACAATTACATAAAGAAAACTCAATAATATTACAATTAAATAGTAACACAATAGCATTATACATTAATTAATGTATATATAATTATTAAGAATTAATGTTATTGCATTTTGATAACATATATTTATTCATGAATGAGTGTTGTTCTTATTTTCCGCGTTTTGTCCAGAAATTTACCGAGGTTTATCCAATTTTCTGGATTTACCAATAACTCGTAGCATGCCAATCTTTTCCGATTTGAATTTAGAAATCTTTCCGGTAATAACTGACGTCTCCAATATTCTAAATCATTACATTGTCCTAATATATGTATCTCATCTTCAAATTTCCCGCACATTGGACATATTCGCATATCGTGATCGTCGCTAATTTTTTGAAATGTCCATGCCCCTAGCCTAAACCAAGCAAGCCCTGATCTCTCTTTAAATCCTAGGTTGAGTATATACGATTCTTTTCCCCAGACGTGTTTCAGGTCTCTTTGAAGTAAGTAAGATAGATACAGGTCAAGCTATTATAAAGCGTGTAAAATTCATGTTGACCAGTGGTATCAGTCGGGTTGTCAGCAGATTGACAGTATTGGGGGTCAGTCTGACTATTGGGCTTGTGAGTGTTAGTACAAGACGTGTTGCACCGTGTTGTATTAAATCCCCTTGATTCAGTAACTCATCAGAGTCGACTCACAGTGTGACCCAGAATGTTGGACCTTCCCCCCCCCCATCTGATTCTGTTCTCGTCTAGTTTGGTCATGTGAGTACTTCAAATTCCAGGGTTCTATTCCAACGTGTAGACGTAAAGAGATGTTTGGCCGTTTAAAGGAATATTGAAACTAATGTGGTTGTTTCTGTTCTGTTGCAGGATCCCTGAGCGGCTCTCGAGGCAACCTCGGACCGCGAGAGGCTTCATCCCTAGCTCTTCAGCAAGTGGATGTCTCCACACAGGTAAGTAACTGTATTTTTAAAAATGCAAGTAAATTAATTGGGGTTGCCTATATGCCGCCCATAATTCGATTTCAAGTACATGTGCGACCCTGAATTTTTGTTTAGTAATCATCGATGTCCTGCTCGGGATTATTAGAATGATGTTATGAATACAAATATATGGTATTATTATTATTATTATTATTATTTTTATTATTATTATTATCAGCATTATTATTATTATTATATAAAAAAATATAATAAAATGAATATATATCATACAATTGTTAAAAGCATCATTACTTATGGAGCAGAACTTTGACCATTAACAACAAAAACAAATAAGTACCTTTTGGCAACGGAAATGGATTTTATACGAAGGGACGCAAGAATTTCAAAGAGAGAAAAAATTATGATCTCAGTTATAAGGGAGAAAATGAAGATTGAAGACACTATTTTAGATTATATTAAAACTCAGTAATTAAGATGGTACGGACATGTCCAGCGAATGGAAGAGGATCGACTACCAAATCTGTTTTGGAATGGAAACCTGAGGGAAGACGAAGCAGAGGAAGACCTAAAACCTCATGGAGTCAGGGAATATGTTTATATATGAAGGAGAAACATCTACAACCAGAAGATTGGATGGATCGACAAAATTGGCTATTAGGAATCGGACGATATCAAAGACATTAATCAACCGATGATCTATCTATTATTATTATTATTATTAGTAGTAGTAGTAGTAGTAGTAGTAGTAGTAGTAGTAGTATCATTAAAAATAATAACAGGAATGAGAACGAAAGGACTCGAGGACATGGATTGGATGGACAGGGTTGAGTGGAGAAGGAAAATAAAACTTTAGGCACAGAAAGATGTGTAAACATTGAAAATCTGTATATAAATAAAATTATTACCGGTATTGTTTTATTATTATTATTATTGTTATTATTATTATTATTATTATTATTATTATTATTATTATTATTATTATTATTATTATTATCATCATCGACTTAACAGTACCAACAAAATTGGAAACACCATCTTGAAAGAATGAGTTCAAATCGGATCCCCAAAGCTGTTTGTAATTATATGCCAAGAGGACGAAGATCACTGGGCCGTCCTATGAAACGCTGGAGGGAAAATTTTCTATAGGATCATAACAGGCCTTGGCCTAATATTTGGAAGGAAGAAGAAAGAAAGAAATAAAGAAATTATCGACTTAGGTATACTAATGCTCCTTGCCTCTGGTCCCGAGGGTCGTGGGTTTAAACCCAGCCGGAGTCGATAGATTTTTTAAAATGGAAAATTTCCAAGGATCAAGTCCTCCAGGAGGAAATTTAAGCCGTGTGTCCCGAGTCTGAAGATTTTCAGACACGTAAAAGATCCTGAGCCCTGAATAAAAAGGCCTCTAGGCAAAATTTAACGAATTTTCCCATTCTAGTACTACCTTCGTATCCTATATATCATTATGAGCCAGACCGCTGACCCAGGTCAATCAGTGACCTCTATCCAAAAATAAGTGTAACTAAATTAGTATGGTCCACTTCCTCTCCTGTAGGGGGAGAGCGCCAAAGTCTCGTTGAGAGAAAGAAGGGCTTACATTATTATTATTATTACTACTATTATTATTATTATTATAACTATTATTATTGTTATTATTATTTATTTATTTATTTGTGGATGACCAGATAATAATTGCTCAATAATATGAAGCCATGGAGTTTATGTTCAGAAAATTATTGGACGAATACTATAACTAGGATTTGAAAATAAATTTAGAAAAAAAAACATTTTATATGGGATGTGTAGCAGAAACCGAAGATTTAATATTAGAAGATCAAAAAGGGTATATTAGAGGATGTCAAGCATTTGAGTATCTGGGAGTAAAAGTGGATGAAGAGGATAAACAAAAAAGTGATATTAAGAACAGAATAAATAAAGGTAGAGCAATAAAAGCAACGATGAATGGAGTCTTATGGAACAGACATATAACTAGAAAAAATAAGTTACAAATATATAATTCAATAGTGAGAAGTATTGTCACATATCGAGCTGAAGTTCGGAAATTCAACAAAAACTTAAAATGGATTTCACGAGGAGAGCAGCAAGATGTTCAAAATTAGAAAAAATAAGAAATACTGTCAGAGAGAAAAAAAATGAATATTAGATATTCATAAGTAATGCCACGAGTGATTTCCAAATTATCGATAAATTCACGACTCACGAAGTGAGGAGTGAATTTATCTAGAGAATTTGGAAATCAAGAGTGGCATTTGTTAGGACTATTTAACGAATAAAATTAAGCTGTTTACTCACAAATCATTATTTAACTATAGTTATTTTAAAATATTTATATATTTAATGTAAACGGCGATGTTTGAAAACAAATGAGAAACGATAGGTACGCTTCTACTGCTTCATTTGTTTATCACTGCAACCAGATCATACTATTTATTGCCAAAGGAACGCAATATTGTAAGGAGGAGCTTTCTTTAATATGGTAATCATAACACTGATAAATATTTGGTGAAACACGATTCTGATTGGTTGTAAAACAGAAATCATTGAAACGTGATTGGTCATTGACTCCCATTTGGGGCATGAGTTAAATAGTCAGTAGTAGATTATATAAGATATAAGCAATTAAATTGGTATGGGCACGTACTACGAATGCAAGAAGAAAGGTTACCCAGAAGTACATTGGTATGGTGTCCACCTGGAAGAAGAAGTAAAGGAAGACCTCGAAACTCGTGGATGCAAGAAATAGGAATGGGAATGAGAACAAGAGGGCTGGAGGACATGGAGTACATGGATGGAGACGAGTGGAGAAGAAAAATAAAACTTTAGGCACAGAAAGATGTGTAAACATTAAAAATGTGTATATAAATAAAAAATCAGTAGTAGATTATATAAGACATAAGCAATTAACTTGGTATGGGCACGTACGACGAATGCAAGAAGGAAGGTTACCCAGAAGTACATTGCTATGGTGTCCACCTGGAAGAAGAAGTAAAGGAAGACCTCGAAATTCGTGAATGCAAGAAATAAGAATAGGAATGAGAACAAGAGGACTGGAGGACATGGAGTGCATGGATGGAGACGAGTGGAGAAGGAAAATAAAACTTTAGGCAGAGAAAGATGAGTACATATTAAAAATATGTATATAAATAAAACATTATTATTATTATTATTATTATTATTATTATTATTATTATTATTATTATTATAACTTTATTTCAGGATGCTTATATTCTTAACCACGATTCTTGTCTGACATTTATATTAGTTCGAAATTTCCTGAAGTATTTCTGCTGCATTTTTCTGTAAAATATTGCTTTTCCAGGTTATTTGAATATATTTCTGATCATCACTATTGAAATTACTTGGCGCATTGCCTCTATGCTCGTAGGCTGTATTACTGGCTACATTCCAGTTGAGAAGATGTTCTTTTCCAGTTATTCTCATAGAAAACAGGAATTAGTGCTGCAGTTTTTGTGATCGTAGTTTAAAACCCAAATCGTATAATAATTTGAGGTGGAACCATGTTGAATTAGTATTACTTATTTAATTTGTTTGTTTATAAAATCAATTTTGCGGTTATTCTGTTACCGTGCCATTTGTGAATGTTATATCGCAAGAACAAACAACTGTTTGTGAAATGTAGGCCTATGTGATAATACACGTTCCCACTAGAGACAATTGCCAACATGTTTACACAAGTATAATGGAATTCTATTCCAGGAGTGCACCTACATTAGTGCGCAAGTTTGGGTGAGAAAATGGGCAAGTCAGTACCGCCTATTTCTTTAACATTTAGTTATTTTAAGGTGTTAATTATAAAATGGATTTCTTGAGGAGAGCAGCAAGATGTTCAAAATTAGACAAAATAAGAAATACTGTCATAAGAGAAAAAATGAATATTGGTTATTCAATAGTAGATTATATACAGTATAAGCATTTAATTGATGTCACCAATCCTTTTTAACATTTATTTAGACCAGGCTCTTAACTTGTGGTATAAAAAATGTTCTGAAATGGGTATTCCTCTAGGAGGAAAAGTACTGCATTCATTGTTGTTTGCAGATGATCAAATAATGTTTGCAGGGGATGAAGATGATATGAAAATATGATAAATAAATTAATGGAAGAATATAAAAAATGGGGACTGAATATAAATTTACAGAAAACAGAATATATGTGTTTAGGAAAGGATGTGGATGACCTCATACTTGAAACAGGGAAAATAAAAAAATGTGAATTTTTTTAAATACGAGGATCTTGGGTCAATAATTACAAGTTTCGGTACCTGTGAGAGAGATGTACAGACTAAAATTGCAATGGAAAAAAATGCAACTAAGACATTACATGGAGTAATTTGGAACAAAAATATTACAAAGGAAACTAAAATGAAAATTTATAAGAGCATAATACAGAATATTTTGTCATATGGAAGCGAAACTTGGTCTTTGACGGAATTGCAAGAGAATAAAATTACAACAGTTGAATTCGATTATTTTAGAAGAAGCCTCCAAAAAACAAGACAGGATAAAATAAGAAATGAATTCCTTTGGAGAGAAATGAATGTCACCACATCTGTTCTTAAGAGGATTGAAAATCAAACGCTAAAATGGTATGGCCATGTACAAAGAATGGAAAATGAAAGATGGCCAAAAAAATATATACCAATGGTCACCCCCTGGAAGAAATAAACGTGGTAGACCAAGATGGAAATGAAAAACCTACGTCAGAACAATAATGGAGAATAGGAATTTGGAAGAGGGAGATTGGAATGATAGAGATAAATGGAAACTGGTACCTGGTGAGTCAGTCGTCCTCAACTAAATTATTAAACTTCATCAAGTTATTCTAATATGGAGGCCTTTCGAAAACAATGTTTCATCGTCGGCATTTTACCCGGAACTGATGGTGTTACATAGGTTGTATAACGGATTTATGTCTGCTGTTATGTTCTCGTTGAGTAAGTCTTTATTCTTTGCTTCTTTTCAGAACCTCTATGTCTTCAAGGATACTGATCCCGTTGTTATTATACTCTCTGTGTAGTATTGACATAGAGTTATCGATTTTTTTCAAATGGATGTCCTGTTTCTAGTATGTGTTTGGCAAAACTTAATTTTTCTTCATTATTAATTAAAAAATTTTAATGTTCCGAATATCGTGTTATACAACCTATACAACACAATCAGTGTCAGTTAAAATGCAGAAGATGAAACATTGTTTGCGAAAGGCCTCCATATTAGAATAACTTGAAGAAGTTTAATAATTTAGTTGAGGACGACTGACTTACCAGGTAAAAAATATATAATTAACATCTTATTACATAACCTCAACAGTGCTTTAATATTAATTTCAACAGTGTTCATTTAGTTGTTTGTTAGCGGGTTTTGTGATGAGTTTTCTGCAAATCTGATCCATGAATAAAACATATTTCATCATCATCAACAGAGATTAAGCCAATGGCCTGTTCCGATCTCATTATCGGTTGATTTGGTCCTTCCATCTCTTCAATGGTCTTCCCAACATTCTTCTCCCTTTTGTTTTATAATTATTACAAACATATTTTAAATTTTAAATATTGTAGTGCCTCTAGTTCCGAGGGATGTGGGTTCAAACCCGGCCGTACTCGATGGATTTTTAAAATAGAAAAATCCAAGGAACAATCCGGCCGTATTGGATGGATTTTTAAAATAGAAAAATCCAAGGAACAATCCGGCCGTAGTCGATGGATTTTTAAAAGAGAAAAATCCAAGGAATCCCGCGCCGTAGCCGAGCGGTTAAGGTAGGAAGCCTTGGCTCAGAGCTACGGGACTTGCGCTGGTTCGAGTCTCCATGGGGGAAGAAATTTTCTCGTGGTATTTCGGCCAGTATGGGACCGGTGCCCACCCAGCATCGTGAGGCAATTGGGTAGCTACAATAAGTAGCGGCTCCAGGTTGAGGAACCAGCTATAACGGCTGGGGGACTTGACATGCTAACCACATGTCACCCCTACACTGGCTGTTGATCATCTACCTCTGTGATTGACACATGTGGATGTGAAAGGCCAGCAGCCGGCTGGTAAAAGGGCAACCGCTCAACCCTCAATCGGAAAAATCCAAGGAACAATCCGGCAGTAGTCGATGGATTTTTAAAATAGAAAAATCCAAGGAAGAATCCCTCGGGTAGGGTCGTTAAGCTGTGGGCTCCGAGTCTGAATATTTTCAGGCTCGTAAAAGAACCACAAGCCTGAATACATAGTCCTTTGTGCAAAATTTACCTTTGTTACCCACTAGATATCTCATCGAGGCGCTTAGACAGTCCCCTGTCCCTCTATGGGTATATGAGCATAAATAAAATAACTTGGTCAATAAGTTCCCATTAGAGAGCGCCCTCTCTGTGCCTTCTTTGTGGCACGGGTCTTCGCCATGGTTTGGATTGGTTGTCTCGCCAACTTGTCGCAGCTGTAGTCTACGACATCAGTTAAATTATTAAGCTAATTAAATATCCTCATATCATAATCAATGAAACAGTCATGTATTAGAAAACTTTAGTTTCTTAAAATATTGTTTTTAACTTATCAAATGTTACAAAATACAGGATGTTTATTTATACAAATGCAGGGGACTTGACACACGTCATTGTCCATAATTATGAGGAAACAAAAATATATACAATAATACAATAGAACATTATAGCAAAACAGAAAGTTTGGCTCTTGCTTCCCAGTATCTATCCTTCAGCGTAGCAGAGTGAAGTGCCTGACACTGTAGCAGGTGGTTTCTGTCCATGTGGAGCACAGTGGGCAATGAAGACTTCTGTAGATTCCAATCCGATGTAGATGAGCTGCAAGACAATCACGTCCTGTGTTTAGTCGAAAATATGGTACAGCTTCCTTTCTAGGTGCATCTGGTGTAGTGTGGATGGTGTTTTTCCACTGTTTTTCTTGAATTCGGATCTGAAGATTGGTTGAGAATGTGTTTTTTATCATTTGTTTGATACAGTTTATTGCTGAGCGATAATATGTGTTTAAATTAGGTTGTTGTAAACACATTGCTCCTCGTTTTGCCAGCATGTCGGCTATTTCATTTCCATTGATTCCGCAGTGAGATGGTATCCATTGTAATACTACTGTCTTATGTTTTTGATAAAGGTCAGTGAGTAGTTTATTGCAATCTACTACTTCCTTGCTTTGAGCTGATTTGAATGATGTTATTGCTCGTATGGCAGATTTGGAATCAGACAGAATGACGATATGGTCATTGATTTGTTGACTGCATATGATTTGTGAAAGTGCAGTATGAATTGCTTTTATTTCTCCATCAAAAGTCGTTTTATTTGTTCCAAGTGAAGTGTATAGAGAGAAGAGTGAGCAATGGATTCCAGCTCCCACAGAGCCATTGTGATCGAGCTTAGAGCCATCTGTATATATATATATATATATATATATATATATATATATATATGTAACCATTTAGAACAGGGGTATTTTGTTTCTATTGTTTGCAGGGCACATAATCTTAATATTTCAGGGTTGGTGTTTGCTTTAATCAGTCCTTCTTCTACGAGGTCTAGACTGTGCGTAGGGATGTAGAGATTTAGACGGTTATCTTGTACAGGTAGTTTTTCTGGGTTATTTTGTATGTGATATTTACTTTGTAGCTCTATAGCATGTTGCAGAAAGCCTTGTTGAGTTTTCAATTTTCTATCATTGTTACGATAATTGGACCAGTAATTATCATCTGGGAGTCTGATCAATTTTTCATAGAGGTTCATGGAAGCCATCTCAATTTCTGTTTTGATGTCTAGGTTCTGTGTAAAAAGCAGCAACACATCTATTGGAGTCATCTTGATTGCACCTGTAATGAGCTGAAGGATTTGATTTTGTAGTTTCTGTAGTTTCATAAGCTGCTGAGAAGAAGCTGTGATGAGTGGTTTGCAACAGTAAAGCATCATTGGTTTAATGTACATCATGTAAGCTGCCATATTTATTCAATGAAAGCAAAGAAAGAGGATAGTAAAATCTATGCTATGGAAATTAAAATTTTGAGAAGAATTTTGGGAAAAACAAGAAATGACAAAATTAAAAACACAGTGATTAGAGATGAATTAAAAGTAGAGGAAATTAAAAATGGCATAGAAAGAAGTAAATTAAAATGGTATGAAATATTATGTGCATGTCACCAGAACGAATGTCAAAATAGATCATCATCAGTACAACAGCCTGAGTTAGGCCTTGCCTGCTTAGGAAATATCTCCACAATTTTATTTTATAAAGGTACGTTCAGAAGGACAGAGAAGGAAAGGGCTTATGAAGAAGAAGTGCCTCTAACTTAAATGAGATTGTAACAGAAGTTAACACGTCTGTAGCCTATGAGAAGTCGTTGTGCTGGTTTGATTAAAGGCGTCACTCTGTTAAAGCCCGGGCAAGAGCAATAAGAAGTGAGGCTGCCCAGGGCACATGCTAATGGACCGCTACATCTCCTTATCTCTCTGCGGCCAGGCTCCCGTCTCCTACCATTGTTAGCTCCATGAGAGTAACACTCAAATACCGTGTGATCTTGCTTCTAGTACAGGGGATATATTTTTTAATTCACACGTCAGTACAGTGAAAGCTCATTCGCGATTCCCTTATTCGCGGGTTAAAAAATTGCAGCACAGTTCCTGTAATCGCGGCTAAAAATGTATTTATTCGCGGATAAAGTCGGTATATTAGAAGGATTAACTAACTAATTCACTGGCACTATCAAACCCAGGTTCATGGCCGCGCGGACATAAGCTCCCCATATATCCATATCCTGAGCTAATGCTTTCCAATCATCTCCTGTATAATCTACTTCCGTCAAATCATAGTTAATGTTGTTCTCACACCTCATTCTTGGTCTACCAACTGGGCGTTTTCCCTCTGGTTTTCCTACAAGAAACTTCCATGCACGTCTTTCATTCCCCATTCGTTCCACATGTCCTGCCCACCGCACTCTACGAGATATTAACTGTTCTTATTATATCTGGTTTCCTATAAAGACCATGTAGTTCACTATTATGCAGTAATCTCCATTCACCTGTCTCTTCATCTCTCTTTGGTTCAAAAATGTTCCTTCTTCTTCTTCTTCTTCTTCACGGTTTAGGCTTGTTTAAGGAGCAGACATTTCCATTAACTTCTAATTATATTTCTTATTATTTTGCCCCTATTTTTAGTTTATTTTTGTCTTTATTATTATGAATAATTTTCCCTTATTTAAGAGGTTTTCATTTATTTGAGCTAGGCTTTTTATTTCTTTTAAGTTGTACTAGACTGGGCGTATCTAGACTGTTCCGGCTCCAAATTGCTGCTCCTTCCATCTTTTTTTTGGTCTTCCAAACTTCTTCTTCCTCGTGGTGAATAGCTGTATGCTGCTCAGACCAATAGCAGGATATCAAAAAACAGACAAAAAACATAACACAGAAATAAGACAACAACTGAAAGTAAAGGAATTATAGAAAAAATACAGAACAAACTGGAAAGAACACTTGGCAAGGATGATTGAGAATAGAATACCAAAAATTTTCCTAATCTCCTTTCCTCCCTTAAAGTAAGAGCCTATGTTTCGCATATTAGAAGGATTAGTATCCTTTATTAACGCATCGGCAACTTTTTTTACTGCAGGCACGTGTCAAGGCGGTTTTTACAAAGAGCGATTCAAACCAAATGGACAAATTAATATCAAAGTAAAACAAACCTTATTGTCACTAAGCCTAAAGTTCGTTTTTAAAAGCCACCGCCGTCATATTTCACGTGCCACTATGTCCGTTGATAAATGCCGCCCTCGCTACGATCGGTGTTTTATTGTTTCAACTTGTCATTCGCTGCAATAATTTTAATTGAATAACACGTGTATTATCTGATTTGTTCACAATTTATAATGTAGAGTAAAAGGAAAGAAAATTAGTTCCGAAGAGGGAAAAAGTAGTGTTACCGCTTAAAGTAAAAGCAGAAATGCTTGACCTTTACGAGTTGGCGAGTCGTTTTGCGTCTATATCTTTCGTTACTATCACAGCAAAATGTTATCTAAAAATAAATTGATTTCTAGGTCGGCAAAATTTATATTAATTGGTTTTCAAACTCATTTTAATAATAATAATGATAATAATAATAATAATAATAATAATAATAATAATAATAATAATAATAATAATGTTTTATTTATTCTGGCAGAGTTAAGGCCATAAGGCCTTCTCTTCCACTCAACCAGCACAAATGCAAATAAATATCTGACAAATATAGATATACACTATACTAACTATAAAGAGTTAAAACTATACTAAATGATGCAATGTAAATTTTATATGAAAACGAAATTTTATAGGATAATAACAATAATAATACTTACAATAATAATAATATAAATATGAAAGATTATACGAGAAACGCCAATTAATATATGTGCCTTACACTGGGTAATGATGAAGTCGAGGTTAGAGCAAATATAAATTTAGATTTCTTTTAAAAGATGTGAATGTCCGGCAGCCCCTTATTTCTTGTGGTAGGGAATTCCAGTTGCGAGAAGTGGAGATGGTATATGACATGGAGTGATGTGATGTCCTATGTTGCGGTATATTAAGCAAGAGACTATGTTGTGATCTTGTGTTTAAGTTATGGTTTGAGGATAGATACTGGAAACGGGATGATAAATAATTAGGAATCGAGGTATGTAGGATCTTAAATAAGAGAATTAGACAATGCAATTTTCTTCTCTCTTTTAGATGTAGCCATGACAATTCGTGGAATAATGGACAAATGTGATCGTATTTTCGGACATTAAATGTGAATTAATAATATATCAGATTTCACCAATCTATCTATAGTAATTCTGCCCGAAGGCAGGTCCTTCACTGCAATATTAGCATTTTCATGCTATGCTGGCAGCTTTACTAGGGAATTGTGTAGGTGTGGTAGTTTCCCGTTGCTTTCCATACCGGTGAAGGATGATGATGATAATGATAAGGATGATGATTATGATGGTCATATGATTTCGGGAACCGTTTGGGCCTTAAAGTTTTCCTGACATTTGTCTTACAGGCTAGGAAAAACCCCGATAAAAACCTCACCCAGAAAAACTGCCCCGACCGAGGATCGAACCCGGGCCCGCTGCGTGACAAGGCAGCATACTACCTCGAGACCACCGCGGTGGACATTTTACCAATATGAAATAAATTGATTTTTTGAATTTATGAAAAAACTATTAATGTAACTTTTTGAAACGGTTGGTATGAGTTTACAATTAGAACAATCACATTGAGTGCTTTTTTGGTGACTGAGAAAGTGGCGTGACGTCATGAGATACTAGAGGTCTCTTGAAAGGGAATAATTCAAGTCGCGGTGAGTGGACGAAGTGATTCCGCTAAGAGTGCATAAATATTTAGAGACTCATCGCCAGACCGAAACACTAGAGTGCAGTTCTGGTTAACAGCGCTTCTATTTTGTTCTCTCCCTCGTCCATTTATTTTTTTAAATAACTCACTGGCACTATCGAAGCTTTGGGTTCATGCCCGCGCAGACGTAAGCACTCCATAGGCCGCTGCACTGAAATATTTATTTTTGCGCGATAGTGTGTTTTGTCGTACTTACAGCAATGGCGACCATGATTGAAAGTTCAACTTCCTACATTTCGGAATTGCCAACCTAAATAACTATACTGTAATATTACATATTACAAACACGCGTGTGGGAAGTAAAACCACTGCCCTTTATGTATACTACATAAAATGTCTCTCTATCTTCGGGTTTTTACAGCTGCTGCCGTCTTCCCGTGCCAAACCTCCAAAGCCTACGGTCTAGGACATCTTCGATGCTTAGCCCTCTAGCTTGCATTACTGTCTTCATGTTTTCCTTCCATGTTAACCTTGGTCTCCCTCTTTTCTTCTTTCTGTTCGGATGCCATTCATATAGTTGTTTTGGCCATCGCTCATCTTCCATTCTTAAGATATGTCCTAACCACTTTAATTCCTTCTCCTCAATGTCCGTTTTCGTTGCTTTTGTCTTCACAACATGGTGGCACTGAATGAAAATAAATAAATAAACAAACAAATAAAACTTCAAATAATTTACTTTCATATCGTTTTAAATTCACTACATTTAAAGCTTGGCTTATTCTCTGGGAGTGGAAAACATGCTAACTTCATGTGTTTCTCCATTCAAGCCAGGTAAAGAATAAAAAAAATAAAATAAAAATAGAAAAGATCATAGCGACTTTCTCCGAGATACATTGTTAAGGAAGCTCTGCAAAATATTCAAGACATTGTTCTTTGTCTGTCTGATAGATAAATATATAACCACCAGAGGCGCTCATGTGTTTGTGAATTTTTCACAAAGCACTTAGCTGCAAGCTCTAAGTCAGGAGATGTTTAAAACTTTGACGAGATTCTGGCGAAGTTAGACAGTTTAGTTTTCTTGCTTATACTTAAGGGAATTGAGTTCCCTTGCTGCCATGCAAGTTAGCTTTTTTACTATTCATCCCACTTCATGACGCACGCTTATCAAATATTTCTGTTTTGATTTTCACACAGGTAGTTCACAGATGATCATGAACCAGTAAGGAAATGTTTCTTTAGTCTCTAGCTTGTGTTGCAATGCTTTTATACTATTCGGTGAGTACAGCACTGTGACTTTTTTTCTTCTGTTGGTAAAGATTATCGGGGAGTCTATGTCACCAACATAAATTCAAATAAAAAACGGAAAACAAACAATTTCTGTTGCATTGACTAAGGCTTTCACGGCCGGAGTTATTATGATGATCTTGAAGTAGATTTCCGGGCTTTAAGGCCGTGGTCTTGAGGCTTGAAATTCCACGACGTTTCGCCAGAGACTGCGTCCGCAATCCTCAAGGGTTGTCTTCCAAGACGACCCTTGAGGATGCCGGACGCAGTCTCTGGCGAAACGTAGGGGAACTTCAAGCCTCAAGACAAAAACCTTGAGGATTCCGGACGCAGTTTCTAGCGAAATGTCGGGGAACTTCATGCCTCAAGACAAAACCATCCTTGAGGATTCCGGACGCAGTCTCCGGCAAAACGTCGGGGAACTTCAAACCTTAAGACAAGACAACCCTTGAGGATGTCGTACGCAGTCTCTAGCCAAATGTCGGGGAACTTCTTGCCTCAAGACAAAACAACCCTTGAGGATTCCGGACGCAGTCTCTGGCAAAACTTCGGGGAACTTCAAGCCTCAAGACAAAAACCTCGAGGATTCCGGACGCAGTTTCTAGCGAAATGTCGGGGAACTTCATGCCTCAAGACAAAACCATCCTTGAGGATTCCGGACGCAGTCTCCGGCAAAACGTCGGGGAACTTCAAACCTTAAGACAAGACAACCCTTGAGGATGTCGTACGCAGTCTCTAGCCAAATGTCGGGGAACTTCTTGCCTCAAGACAAAACAACCCTTGAGGATTCCGGACGCAGTCTCTGGCAAAACTTCGGGGAACTTCAAGCCTCAATACAAGACAACCCTTGAGGATTCCGGACGCAGTCTCTGGCGAAACATCGGGGAACTTCAAACCTCAAGACAAAACAACCTTTAAGGATTCCGGGCGTAGTCTCTGGCGAAACGTCGGGAACTTCAAGCCTCAAGACAAGACAACCCTTGAGGATGCCGGACGCATTCTCTGGCGAAACGTCGGAAAACTTCAAGCCTCAAGACAAAACAACCCTTGAGGATTCCGGACGCAGTCTCTGGCAAAAAGTCGGGGAACTTCAAAGTCTCAAGACAACCCTTGAGGATGCCGGACGCAGTCTCTGGCGAAACATCGGGGAACTTCAAACCTCAAGACAAAACAACCCTTGAGGTTGCCGGACGCAGTCTCTGGCGAAATGTCGGGGATTTTCAAGTCTCAAGACCATGGCCTTATAGCTCGGAAATCTACTTCAAGATCATTATAATTTCTGTTGCTTTTTTTTTTTGTTGTGAATAATTACCTCAGAGAAATATATATATATTGATTCTTCTTCTTTTTTCCTTTCCAAGATTAGGTCGCATTGACCTAATCTTGTTCTGGTTTCAAGTCCATCGCTTCCTTACTCGTTCCAATAAATATTTTTCCCCAAAAATGTGAATAATTATTTTAAATGAAGTGATATGTTGAGCTCAAAGTAACCTGAAATCACCATATTTTCACTGTAAAATGAGAATTAGGCATTTCTCAGACACTGTAGCCAACTTATTACAAAAAACTCGCTAAGTGAACGCTAAATAATCTTCTGTACTCACTCATCAATTTTTCTCCCTAATTTGCCCAAATTAACACATACTTGCCCATATAATACCAACTTGTGCACTAATTTAGGTGGACACTTGGGAGAGAATCCTCTTATATGTTAGCAATAATGTTGGCAATGGGTTCTATAGGGAACATGTATTATCACATTGACAAACACGGCCCTAAAAGTCACTTGTTCTCCGATCGAATATTCATTGGTAGCACGGTGGCATAGAATAGCCAGATTATTAAACATAGACTCAACGCTGCAAACGCATGCTGTAAATATTTAAAAAATATTGTACTAAAAATATATAAAAGTGTGATTGGTCCAGTTCTAATATATGGTTGCGAAACAAGGTCTCTTGCTGTAAAGGAAGAGAAAAAATATGAATTTTTAAAATAAAGAGTGCTTCAGTAAATGTTAGATTATATTTAGAATATATTTATTTAGCCTGGTAGAGTTACGGCCATGTGGCCTTCTCTTCCACACACCAGGAAAACATATGTTACATTTAAATACAAAAAATTACAATAATAGTCATACTAAACAATTAATTGTCTGGTCAAACTGAACAATAATGAAAACAATGTCTAATCATACAATAAAATTAAATACAATTAAAATTAAACTAATGGAAGAATTTATGCTCACATGAATAACAGTTCGAATCTACTATACATAAAAAGGAAATAAATATATACACAAAGAAAGTAATAAGCTCTAATGAATTAATATATATATATATATATATATATATATATATATATATTATATATATATAGACATTAGGTAAATATATTAACAAATCTTAATACTTTTTTATTAAATAATGAAAAAAACAAATTATTAATTATGATGATCTTGATGAAGATTTTCGGGCTGTAGACCGCGGTCGTGAGGCTTGTGGTTCCCCGACGTTTCACCAAAGACTGCGTCTAGCATCCTCAAGGGTTGTCTTGAGACTGGCAATTCTGTCCACTGTCTGTCCTATATATATGTTCACCGTGATGTCGTTGTAAGTTACATCTGCCTTCTGATTGGTCAGCGTTAGGTACTTCCATTGCTCCAATGAGATTGCTGACGTACATTCTGATTCTCATTCTTCGAGAAGCTGGCAACTATTAGAACCTCGTCGAAAGAAGAACACAACGCAGAAATGCAAGACCGGGATGGATTCGTCCTCCCGCCGGCACGTCGCACTGCCAGGAAGAACCAACACTACAATAAACAAAGAACATCAATAGAAACAAGAAATCTGTTCGAACATCTGTATGAAGAAGAGGCAGAAACTCCACCTCCCATAGTGGTATACTCCAAAGACATCACGCCCCTAAAATTCGAAAGCATCACTGCAGGAAATAAGGAAGAAGTACATATGAAGTACAACCAGGGCGTACTGACCATTAGGACCTCAACAAAGGCGGCCTACAGGCGAGCTTACAAGGAGCTCAAGAAATCCGAGACTCAGTTCTACACCCATGGCTATGGCAGGCCTCCTATCATCAAATTAGTCGTGAAGGGACTTCCTAAGTCCATCACAACACGAGAAGTAATGGATGAAATTGAAAATAGGAACCTGCCGATCAAAGAACTAAGAAGCATCGAAAAACAAGTTTACACAAATGGAGTAAAAAAGAAGATAGAGCTTCCAATTTACATCCTAACACTCAACAAAACAGCAGACCTTAAGGAAAAAAATTAAAAAGATCTAAAAGAGCTATTCAACGTCCGTATTCGATTGGAACCCTACAGGAAACCCACAGGAGGCACCCAGTGCTTCAAGTGCCAAGGCTTCGGACACATTGCAGAATTCTGCTTCCGAGACACAAAATGCGTCAGGTGTTCCGGGAACCACAAAGTCTCCGAATGCACCCAGACAGAAGTCAAATGCTCCAACTGCAACGCAGATCATGCAGCAAGTCACAGAAAATGTCCCATATTTCAGAAGTATCTGAAAATGAGACAAGCACAAGGAACAAATCAACCATCAGCCACCAGGAAGCCTGAAACCACTTCAAGAACACCTAGAAAGACAGAAGAAAACTTCCCTCCTTTGCCTTCTTTGAACCCAAAACCGGAGAATATACTCCAATCCCTCCTTATTCTCCTCACCACCATCCTTCAAAACCCCCAAGTCCTTCAATCCACACTATCCTTCGTGAATTCTCAAGTTTCTTCAAGAAATTAGACTGCGATATCTGAACACTACAAGAAAAATCTTTAAGACCGACAGCTTAAGCAACACTTCCAAGAAGACTTCTACATGAAGAAGATAAACTGTTTAGAGGAGCACTCTTCACAGCAAACACATAACTACTCCGCCACCTCATCTACAAGCACCTCAAGATTTACTCCGCCACCTCATCTACAAGCACCTCAAGATTTACTCCGCCACCTCATCTACAAGCACCTCAAGATTTACTCCGCCACCTCATCTACAAGCACCTCAAGATTTACTCCGCCACCTCATCTACAAGCACCTCAAGATTTACTCCGCCACCTCATCTACAAGCACCTCAAGATTTACTCCGCCACCTCATCTACAAGCACCTCAAGATTGGGTCAAGACCTTTACTAGGTCGGTACCAATTCTCAAACTTCAAAAACTTCAATATTTGCTCTAGGGGAACTACAATCCTCACGACCACGGCCTACAGCCCGAAAATCTTCTTCAAGATCATCATAGCAACTCCGGCCGTGAAAGTCTACGTGAATAAATTATTAATTGTTAAAAAGTAATATTAGTGAGATGTTTCTGTTAATAATTTTATTTTCAATTTATTTCTGAAAGATGGTAAAGTTTGACAGCCTCTGACGTAGGGCGGAAGAGAATTCCATGTTCTAGCAAGAGAAACTGCAAAAGATTTCGAGTAATAGGTAGTGTGATGAGGAGGGATTTAAAGGACAATGTGCTAATGAGACCAAAGAGAGACGAAGGGATAAGTGAATGAAGAAAACGAGATAATGGTGAGCTCTAAGTTCTTTATAGAAAACCAGATGTAAATAATAACAACCAATAACTCACTGGCACTATTGAACCCATAGGTTCATGACCGCATGGACAAAGATCTTCATACATCCCTATCCTGAGCCAACATTTTCTGATAATCCCCTGTAAAATTTATCTACCTCAAATCATGATAAATACTATTCTTCCACTTCATTATTAGCCTGCCTGCTGGGCGCTTTCTTAGATTTTCCCAGGATTTCCCATGCCCCTCTTTCATTCCGCAATCGTGCCAGATGCCCTGCCCTTCGCAGTTTATGAGACTTAACTCTTCTTATTGTATCTTCTTATTGTATCCATAAAGATCCTAAATCAATGGCTCACATAAAAATAACCAATACTTTTAAAATTTAATATAAAGCACCGTTTAGTTCAAATTAAATTTTTAAAAAGACGGACTGAAATATATATATTTTTTTTTAATATTAGGCAAAATATGGCAATTCTGCTATAGACGTATTATTCCGTTCATTGAAATTTACTAGAGGAAAAAGTTGTTCAATTTCGTGTCTCCTAGGTAATATGTGTAATTGAGACCAAAGTTCATCGATATTATAAAGTAATATCGTACGCTAATACAGAGTCCAGGTATAAAAATCAGTCTATCAATTAATTAATATATGTAAGAAATGTATTGTAAGCCCATGTTTCCCTTAACAGAGATTTAGCCGCTCTCCCCATACAGGGAAGTATTTGAACCATACTAATTTAGTTACACTTG
This sequence comes from Diploptera punctata, assembly GCA_030220185.1. Classification (NCBI taxonomy): domain Eukaryota; kingdom Metazoa; phylum Arthropoda; class Insecta; order Blattodea; family Blaberidae; genus Diploptera; species Diploptera punctata. The sequence continues at coordinate 52,242 of JASPKZ010007204.1, forward strand.
TTTTCGTATAGATATAATTTGAGTGGTCCGCGGTCAGCGTTCCGCCTTATACTGACATCTATAAAACCAAGGTAGTGCTAGGACGGGAAAAATTCGGTAAATTTTGCTTAGAGGCCTTTTCATTCAGTCTTAAGGATATTTTACGAACCTGAAAATCTTCAGACTCGGGACCCATGGTTTATAGTCCCTCCCTGAGGACTTGCTACTTGGATTTTGTTAGAAATATAATATGGTAATTTCAAAATTAAAATCTAAAGTAAGGCGTTCCATGGAAAGTATCCAGTAAGAACAAAAATAGTAATAGAAGATCTTATTACTGAAAACGGACATCAGATTCTCTACGATGAAACACAAGTTTTAGCTACAACACCATATTATTTCCCAAGATTATACAGAGAGGCCATAGAAATTTATAAACACAAGGAAAATTTCAATAGAAAAGATGAAGGAATAAAACTAGCCAAAGCCTGGTATCACACATTAGACAATAGACAATATCAATATCAATAACAAGGAGAGAGTTCCGAACCAATCACAAGTCAGTAAGATGACGTCGAGCCAATCAGCTGCGACTCACGCGAGGCAGCACTAGTATAAATAAGAGCGTCCAGCTTTCTGCCGTCATCAGCATCATTCATTCTACATTGAGCTTCTAAAGATACAACATCATTGAAACTCTACTAGAACTACGTGAATCGGCTCCGCCGATACCACCATCAGCTTCCGCTACTGTGGTATAGCACGAGCATCGAACATCGAAGTTGTCCAACGACATCGAGTCTGTCTTGTTTGTGGATGGTGACCGGTAGTTTAGTGTGCTGTGATTGGCCGAAATAAAAAGTGATCCTATTGGCCAATTAAAGTGCGTGGCAGCCTTGAGACCGGGCACGTGCCCGGTCCATTGTTTATAGTGCAAATTAGCACTAATATATATATCGTGTGCTTTGTGGCATCAATAAGTGTTATAGTTCAGCGCAAAGTGTTTTTTGTGTTAAATTCTACCCTAGTGTTGGTGACAAGTGTATTTAGTGTATCTTGCATAGTGAACTAAGTCTTGGAAATACCAAGCATGGCATCTATGTCAGGTATAAGTGGGTCAATGGATGTTGAAGAATCCGGACCTCTCATTTATTGGGAGGATGCTGATAATAAATTTGAGAAGCATGTTGCTTCATGTAAATTCAAACGTAGCGAGAGTGAAGAAATCAAGTCTATTCTTCACCATATCCGGGGAACTTTCATGATAATCATAAATTACTTTCAAACCTACCAAGAATTTGAGAGGTCCGAGTCAGCTGGGGATATTACTCACCACTGTTTGGATCGATTGAACAAAATTATTGATAAATATGAGGCGGGAATCGACCTATTTATCAATTTTCATACAGAATTGAGAGCTTGTGCTACTGAAATACAAACTGCTTGTTTTCTATTTCAGAAGCAAACAGAATCTAAATCCGACACTGAAGTTAGTGAATTTAGTGATGCTCCTACAGGGGCTATCCCTAAAGAAAAGAAAAGAAAAAAGAAATCCATGAACAAATCTAAAGTTAAAGAAAGTGTTACACTTCCTAAAGCTAAAGAAAGTGCTATACTTCCTAAAGCTAAAGAAAGTGCTACACTTCCTAAAGCTAAAGGAAGTGTCATACGTCCAAAAAGAGATGAAAATACGCCAAAACGATTTGGTAAACATATACAAAACCTTTCTTTTCAAAACCCTGAAAATCGATTCAAACAATCGGTGGTTGCCCCTGCTGTAGTTCCAGCAATTACAACAGAAAATACTTCTTCAGTTTTAGCTGAACCTTCTACATCAATTGCTGGAACATCTTCACAGGTAGAGCCATCTCCAATGGAGGAGAGTACACCAACTGCTCCGACAGTAAATGCACCTTCTGGAAACCCTGTTCGTATGGGACCGAGACCCCCACCAATTACTATAACTGGTCACGGGGACTTGTTCCGTATGAAACGGGAACTAAGAAACTTACTTTCTGAACCTTTTAAAGTAGTTAATGTATCAGAAGGATTGCGGTACTATGCCTCAAATCTGGATGACTTTTTAAAGTTAAAGGAGTAATTTCGTTCCCTAAATAAGGAATATTATACTTACCAACTTAAAAAAGATCTTCCATTGAGACTGGTACTCGAAAGGTTGCCCTCAAGCATACCTCTAAACGACATACGAGAGGAAATCCTTTCATTAGGATATCCTCTCAAGGCGATAAAACAAATTTCTAAAACCGAAAATGATCTTACTATAAAGCTACCTATCTGGATTCTTGAGTTAGAGAACACTCGTCAAGGCCGGGAAATAGAGAACTTGAGGCGACTTTTGTATACTGTCGTTGCGATTGAACCTTACAGGCCTCGCTCTGGGCTGAAACAATGTTTTCGTTGTCAGTCCTTTAACCATACTTTCCCTGGATGCAACCGGACTCCACGTTGTGTTGTCTGTGCTGGGTCTCACAATCACAAAGAGTGTGCAGTTAAGGCCGAAGCACAGCGCAACAAAAACTTGCTAAAATGTGCAAATTGCGGGGAGTCTGGCCATCCAGCTTCCTATAGAGCTTGTCCTGCTTTTCAGGCAGCTCAAGAAAGATACAATCAAGTCACTCGACCTGTCCCGAAACTTCCAGTTCAACCTCGGACCTTTAATTCCACACCAGTTACTCCTAACATTACCTATACTGCAGCCTTACAATCTGGCAACGCTTTACCAAACAATAACGTAAACAGCAATGTTCAAGCTCAGGGCCCGCTACAGTGTACTATACCTCCAAAGGATACAGTAGAGGCAATGCTCCGGAAAGTCGAGCCATTATTGGCTCAACTTTCCACTCCTATGGAGCGCTTCCTCTTTATGAATCGTATATTTAACCTATGCTTTGCATAAATCAAAATTATAGATGGCCTACCAAGTAAATTGTGTGAGATGTACTCGCCTAATATAGTGAGGCTCAGTACTGCACTGTCTGGCTTTCGGACTCTCTGCTTGCCAGCTGTGCAGTTACTGACGTTCTATTTAGTGTGACAATTTTCACAATTTACAAAAATTTATTGACTTGCTTGATGAAAACATCTTGTCACCAAATGGCTAGGGTTGAAATGAGCTATAACCCATTCATTAATGATAGCCACAAAGGTATTTGACTGCCAAGTACGACCTAGTAGGTTACAGAGCAGCACACTGGACGGTGCCAAGTCACCGTCAACAATCAGATCAGATCTGCCGTTCATTCGCAGTCGAGTCTACGACAGGGAACAACAGTTGGAAGCGTTCACCACTGAAGATGCCCTCCTCAGTTGAGGGAGAAACGTCTGGAAGAAACGCCAGTTATAGATCACGGCCACATAGCCCGGAATCTTTTAATACTATGATTACCGGCCGTGAAAGCCTGCATTCCACAATAGAAGATATAGTCTTGGAACAGGTTTTACACTTCCAGTATTTGGGCTGCGATGCAACTTATGAAGAAGAACAAGATATAAATAAGGAAATGCAGAAATTTCAACATATTTGTGGAAAAATCAGACGAACACTGAGAAACAAAGTAAGCAAGGACACGCAGCTAAGATTTTACTTAACGATGGCACTACCAGTGACTAGAGCATGGAACTCACTTCCTAGTCATGTCAGCGACTGTCAATCGCTATCATTATTTAAATCCAAATTAACTGATATCTTAAGTTCGACACAATGAAAACATTAACTGCATAACAACTATATAGAGCATTCTATAAATAATCATATAGGAAGCTACTTACTTTATTTTATATCATTTTAATTTTATTATACTCTGTTTTTGTTAGTATTAGCTAGTATTAGATCACATCATCATTGCATTTTTAGTCTGTATTTTAATAATATCTTAAAATTTTAATATGTATGTAATTTTTGTATAATTCTACTATTCGCTAGTTGAGTGGAAGAGAAGGCCTTATGGCCTTAACACTGCCAGCTAAAATAAAGCATTATTATTATTATTATTATTATTATTATTATTATTATTATTATTATTATTATTATTATTATTATTATTATTATTATTATTATTATTATTATTATTATTATTATTATTATTATTATTTTATTATGTATGGAAGTGAGGCCTGGTTTCTGAAGGAAAAAGAAAAAAGTAAAATTCAGGCAGCAAAAATGAGATTCCTTAGGACTGTGAATGGTTGTACATGAGAAGAACATATTAGAAATGAGAATATTAGAGAGGAACCACTTCTTCAACAAATATAATAACACAGGAACAATTGGATAGAACATCTGCAAATAATGACAGAGGATAGGATACCAAATATGGCACTGGAGGACGTAGATTGCTAGGAAGACCAGAAAGCGCTGGGCTGAACACATGTGAAATCGCAAGAGGCAAAGACCTAATCCGTGAAGAATGGTGATGATGATGATTTATGGACGATTTGTTTTTCGAGAGAAACCATATATTTATGATTAAAAAACCACATATACTATTCTACTGTACTTTCCATAATTAATTCATAATTAAAATATGCGCACTGATGTTACTTCCACGCTGTATTCAATACGTCCGTAGGGGTTCATAGTTTTAAAAAAATCACTCTGTGCATATGTTTTCTGGTTGCCATGGTAGCGAATTCTTACGCTTCATTACTCTTCTTTCTTCATGCTCAATCCATAAATTGCCTGAGGCAAGTCAGTTCTTGGAAATTCAAAAGAATGTAAATTTGTATCTTGTTAGATCCCTACTTGGTGCTCACACGCTTTGTTTCAGATCGCAGAAAATTGGAAGACGCGTACCTGCGTTTCTTGCTTCTGGCCTCAAACTCACCGCCTTTAATGGTTTTCACTAGCAATCATAAACGTTAAATCAATAAAAGCACCTGAGATCTTAGTCATCTTCAACAAAGTACAATTTGATTAAAACAATTAAGGTATTTCGGAACATGTTCCATCATCATCAGTTGAAATAGGTACTAATATTTTCAATGAATATTCTGTATAGAGAATTCAGCACATTGTGCATGTTCTCATTCTTAACTTTCCATTCTTCTACAGTGTTTATTATTGGTCCTTCTGTAAAGCTGGGGTTCCACAGGGTTCGATGCTTGGACCTTTGCTTTTTTAATCTACATAAATGACATATCTAACTCCCTAAAGCATTGCAAACATAATTTATTTGCAGACGACATGCAAATCTACATCCACACAGACAAATATTCTCTACATGACGCTGTTGCCAAAATTAACGAGGATCTTGACTCAATAATGACTTGAACAGTTAAATATGGACTGCAATTAAATCCTAGAAAGTCACAATCAATCATTATGGGTCACCAGAGACTATTATCTACAATTAACCTAAACACAGTCTCGCATGTGTCACTAAACGGAGTTCAAATCCCTTATAGGGAGACAGTAAAAATTCTAGGAGTATTCATTGATAACAACTTAATTGGAATACACAAATAAACCATACATGCAAAACAGTCTTCTCAATAATACATTCATCAAATCGCGTACGAAATTGTCTGCCATTCGCTCTTAGGAAAATGTTAGTAGAAACACTTGCAATGCCCCATTTTGATTATTGTGACACTCTTTTTACAGACTTAAATATTATTTTCACTCAAAGACTACAACGTGTTGTTAATTCTTGCGCACGTTTTATTTGTGGTATTCGCAAATTTGACCATGTTACACCGTCCCTGGAATAATTATCGTGGCTTCGTCTAAGAGATCGTAGAACTGTCCATTCCTTATCCCTCCACCATAAAATACTTGACACATCATCGCCTAATTATTTATCACGCCGCTTCATCAGACTATCCGACACAGATAATCTTGACACTCGGTCCCATCAGCACATTGTCCTTTATATCCCTCCTCATCACACTGTATATTATTCATTATCTTTTACGGTCTCGCTTACCAAAACATGGAATTCCCTTCCGCCCCATGTCAGAGATTGTCAAACTATAACATCCTTCAAAAACAAACTAAAGAATTATTTAATAACAAACTAACTTATACACCTCACTGATAATATTCTTTCAACAATTAATAAATGTAATTATTTATGAAAATAATATTAAGAATAACAAATATTTTCTTTTGATTTGTTTTAAATATTGTATAATCGTAAAATTAGTTTTCTATATCTCATTATTTTTCTAAGTTTTTATTTACATTAGACAGGGGCAATTTAATATGTCTTGCTTGTATACACTTTATTATTAGTTTTAGTCTTAATTTTAACTAACATTAACTGGTTGTATTATAGATCGTAATATATTAGATATTATCTTTTTGATCAAATTTTTTACTTAGTATTTAATATTAGAGTTAATTGAGATTGTTATATTCTGATGTAATATATGTTTGTCCTGGTGAGTGGAAGAGAAGGCCACATGGCCTTAACTCCACCAGGCTAAATAAATCTAATCTAATCTATTCTGTAGTTGTTAATAATTTATATAGGGTGAATTGTGGGAATATCGGTCACGTTCTGCAATTAGTCGAATAACTGTAATAGTATTCGAAAAAAAAAGGAATTAAAAGAAATTGAGATTTCTTTTCTGTTCTATTACATACTTTGGTATAGATAAAAAATACATATATGCTATCAACTAACCTAAACAAAAATTATTCTAGTATCGGGGTTTGATCGGAGTTGTCCCGATACCTTAATGAATGCTATAGAAAAAAGCTGGAATACACAAAAATACATAAACTACTGTCTGAGCGAACAAAAATCACACAGGTGATTGTTTGCTGTGCCATATCCACTGCATTCTGCATGAATCTTCTGAACATGTTCATGTGGATCTGTACCACAATTTGCTGTCCCGGATTACATCATAACACGTATCTTTCTTCAGGTGTTTAATTGCATTGTTTAAACGTTAATAGTAAAAAAAATACATTCGAACAGATCGTTTAAACCTGTACTAAGCTGTTAGTTTCCTACCTTCATGAGCGCCAGCAGTCTGTTATAGGAAATCATACATTATGTTCTTCTTGATCCTTCCGTAAAGCTGGGGTTCCACAGGGTTCGGTACTTGGACCTTTGCTTTTTTCAATCTACATAAATGACATATCTAACTCCCTAAAGCATTGCAAACATAATTTATTTGCAGACGACATGCAAATCTACATCCACACAGACAAATATTCACTAAATGACGCTGTTGCCAAAATTAACGAGGATCTTGACTCACTAATGACTTGGACAGTTAAATATGGACTGCAATTAAATCCTAAAAAGTCACAATCAATCATTATGGGTCATCAGAGACTATTATCTACAATTAACCTAAACACAGTTTCGCATGTGTCACTAAACGGAGTTCAAATCCCTTATAGTGAGACAGTAAAAATTCTAGGAGTATTTATTGACAAAAACTTAAATTGGAATACTCAAATAAACCATACATGCAAAACAGTCTTCTCAATAATACATTCATTAAATCGTGTACGAAATTGTTTGCCATTCGCCCTTAGGAAAATGTTAGTAGAAACACTTGCAATGCCCCATTTTGATTATTGTGACACTCTTTTTACAGACTTAAATATTATTTCCACTCAAAGACTTCAACGTGTTCATAATTCTTGCGCACGTTTTATTTGTGGTATTCGCAAATTTGACCATGTTACACCGTCCCTGGAACAATTATCGTGGTTTCGTCTAAGAGATCGTAGAACTGTCCATTCCCTATCCCTTCTCTATAAAATGCTTCACACATCATCGCCTAATTATTTATCACGCCGCTTCATCAGACTATCCGACACACATAATCTTGACACTCGATCCCATCAGCACATTGTCCTTTATATCCCGCCTCATCACACTGTATATTATTCATTATCTTTTACTGTGTCACTTACCAAAACATGGAATTCCCTTCCACCCTATGTCAGAGACTGTCAAACTATAACATCCTTCAAAAACAAACTAAAGAATTATTTAATAACAAACTAACTTATACACCTCACTGATAGTATTCTTTTAGCAATATTAATATATTTAATTATTTATGTAAATAATATTAAGAATAACAAATATTTTATTTGTTTTGTTTTAAATATTGTATAATCGTAAAATTAGTTTTCTATATCTCATTATTTTCCTGTTTTTTATATACACTAGACAGGGACAATTTAATATGTCTTGCTTGTATACATTTTATTATTAGTTTTAGTCTTAATTTTAACTAATATTAACTGGTTGTATTATAGATCGTAATATGTATATTAGATATTATCTTTTGATCAAATTTTTACTTAGTGTTTAATATTAGAGTTAATTAAGATTGTTATATTCTTATGTAATATATGTTTGTCCTGGTGAGTGGAAGAGAAGGCCACATGGCCTTAACTCCACCAGGCTAAATAAATCTTAAAAAAAAAAATCTTATGCTGATGATGTAGTACTATTGGCCGATAGCGAGGAGATACTAAAGGCCAACATGCACTCACTACTGAGTAACACTAAGAAATTGGGACTGGAAGTAAATATCAATAAAACTATATATATGGTCATACATAGATACACATATATAATGGAAATGGACAGCTAATGACAAATGAGGGAAATTTTGAGGAAGTGGCTGAATTCAAATACCTAGGAGCAATAATCACAAATAGGAATGAGATGCACAAAGAAATTGAACATAGGCTCAATTCTGGAAATGCGTGTTATTATGCATTGCAGAGACTTTTGATGTCCCAACTCCTTTCAAAAAACGTTAAACTGAAAATATATAAAACTATTATTCTACCAGTTATATTATATGGATGCGAAACATTGATTCTTACTTTAAGGGAGGAAAGGACATTACAAGTATTTCAGAATAAAGTTCTTAGGAAACTTTTGGACCAAAGAGAGATGAACAGACAGGTGAATGGAGAAGACTACATAACAATGTATTTTACATGGTTTTATAGGAAGCCAGATATAATGAGAACAATCAAGTCTCGTAGACTGCGATGGGCAGGACATGTGGCACGAATGGGAAATGAAAGACGTGCATGGAAGCTTCTTGTAGGAAAGCCAGAGGGAAAACGCCCAGTTGATAGACCAAGAATGAGTGGGAGAATAACATTAACTATGATTTCAGGGAAGTAGATTGTACAGGGTCCCGCGCCGTAGCCGAGCGGTTAAGGTAGAAAGCCTTGGCGCAGAGCTACGGGACTTGCGCTGGTTCGAGTCTCCATGGGGGAAGATATTTTCTCATGGTATTTCGGCCAGTATGGGACCGGTGCCCACCCAGCATCGTGAGGCAATTGGGTAGCTACAATAAGTAGCGGCTCCAGGTTGAGGAACCAGCTATAACGGCTGGGGGACTCGACATGCTAACCACATGTCTCCCCTACACTGGCTGTTGATCATCTACCTCTGTGATTGACACATGTGGATGTGAAGGGCCAGCAGCCGGCTGGTAAAAGGGCAACCGCTGAAAAGTGGAAATACCCTCAATCGGAATCAGATTGTACAGGGAATGATTGTAAAGCATTAGCTCAGGACAGGGATGTATGGAGAGCTTATGTCCGCGCGGCCATGAACCTACGGGTTCGGTAGTGCCGGTGAGTTAGTTAGTTAGTAACTGAAGCTGGTTAAAATTTAGGGCATTGTGGTCACTGGTCTCATTGAGTAGGTGCATGATCCTAATGTACGTATGTTAAAAATTAAAATTATTTGAAGATATTGAGAGCAGGAGACGACATACTCGTGAATATACCTTTTCGTTACATTATTTAGGCTTGAAGTTCTTTTACGAGCTTCAAAATCTTCAGACTCGGGACCCACGGCTTTAAATTCCCTCCCGGGGGAATTGTTCCTTGGATTTTTCCATCCTAAAAATCCATTGATCACGGCCGGATTTGAACCTGCGACCCTCGGGACCAGATACAAGAACCTTACCCCTAGATAACTGAAGCCTATAGAATTATTCTGAGTACCCGTAAAAGTATTTAATTTAGCCTGGTAGAGTTACGGTTATGTGGTCTTCCCTTCCACCCCCAAGAAAAACATGCGTGATGTTAGAATATAGCAGTACAATTAACTCTAATATCAAATACTAAGTAAAAAGTTGACCATTAAAATAATAATGTAACAGTAAGGTCGATAAAAAAATAACACTGTGCAACAAAAAAAAACTTTTTTTTTTGTCTCAGAAAGCAAAATATGTGATTATGATAGTATTGTTTTCTCCTGAATTCAAATATTATATCGGTTTTTTCCATCACGCAAGGTTTCCGAAAGACAGGAATTTATAATTTCAAACACTTTAATATTTTCTACATTCGTAACTACACAATATTCGAACATTCGGACTCACCTAGAAAGTAAGAAATGACGATTTTCTGCTATATTTCGCCTGTGAAGCATTCCACTTGATGGTCCAACAATAATCGGCCTGCATATTAGGATTCCATTTGCCTTGATATCTCTTTTCCATAGCTGAAATCTCCTGAGTTAGCTCATTTGGTTTTATTTTACAATGGACAAATGGACCAAAAAACGTTATTTTTTTATTTTGTATTATTCCGTCTTTTACAATGAATATACAAAACGTTAATTAAAAAAATAATTATTTAAATCCATTAATTGAAATTGAAATAAACAAATCTGTGGGTGATGGAGCCCTCTTGATGGTCCAACAATTATCGGCCAGCATATTAGGATTCCATTTGCCTTGATATCTCTTTTCCATAGCTGAAATCTCCTGAGTTAGCTCATTTGGTTTTATTTTACAATGGACAAATGGACCAAAAAACGTTATTTTTTTATGTTTTATTATTCCGTCTTTTACAATGAATATACAAAACGTTAATTAAAAAAATAATTATTTAAATCCATAAATTGAAATAAACAAATCTGTGGGTGATGGAGAAATTCCGAACACATATTTGAAAACACGATAAAAACTGCATTAAGTACAACTATTGGTGCTCATGAGACAAAAATCATGGTGACCAGTGTAATTATTGTTTATAAAAATCATTGTTATCATAATTGAGGTTAAGTAGTATTTTTTTAAAATTATTATATACAAATATACTTATATTATTATTAAAAGAATAATAATGTTAATCATAATTAAAATTAAAAATTGAACAACCAATAAAATGTAAACAATCAAGACAAGTTAAGGTGTTCGGTAGAGAGTCCCTATCTACTGTGTATGAAAAAAATACAAAGAAAAATATTGATATATGAATAACTAACAGATCAGTTATTAATATTTAAAAGACCAACTTAAAACATTTGTCAATCTTAATACTATCTTATATATATTATAGGAACTTCGGATAATTTGGATTCTATCTATCTTCGGGTTTTTACAGCTGCTGCCGTCTTCCCGTGCCAAACCTCCATAGCCTACGGTCTTGGGCATATTTGATGCTTAGCCCTCTAGCTTGCATTACTGTCTTCATGTTTTCCTTCCATGTTAACCTTGGTCTCCCTCTTTTCTTCTTTCTGTTCGGATGCCATTCATATAGTTGCTTTTGGATTCCTGTTTTGAATTTGTTGTTTTTCTTCTTTTAACTAAGGAATTTGAATTTTGTTTTATTAGAGTGATTATCATTAGTGTTGTAACTATGAAATAGCATTGTTATTTTATTCAAATATGGAAACATCTTCATAATTTATAATCTTTTTTTTACATTACAAGAAAGGTCCACTTTAACCTCCACATTCGGATAAACTTGACTCAAGACTCCACCTTAGCTTTTAGTCTATTTTTAAGTTAATTTACTCTATTAATTTATACAGATAGGCACAGACTAATCTGAAAATATTCCTGACTGATCATAACTAAAAAGTGTTGATATTTATTTAATGTTTTGAAAAATGATTGTTGATTATAACATACACACGTCATTCAACTGCAGAACGCAACGGTCTTTGGGTTTAGTAAAATTACAAGGATACAAAATGAAATTAATTAAGTGAATGGTTTTTACAGATAGCATCATCATTGATAAAATATACGTGTTCGTGTAAAGTGGACCCAGGTCCTCGTGGAACGTCCACATTAACCGAATTCCTTTGTTATGTTTAATTATTTTATACAGCCATCATGCCACATAATACCAAACCATCTATATAACATAATATAATATATTTTGGAGTTTTTTCAACATTTGTAATATTCAATAGCAGAAATTAACAATTGATTCTTATGATGATCTTGAAGAAGATTTTCGGGCTGTAGGCCGTGGTCGTGAGGCTTGTAGTTCCCCGACGTTTCGCCAGAGACTGCGTCTGGCATCCTCAAGGGTTGTCTTGAGACTGGCAATTCTGTCCACTGTCTGAAGACAACCCTTGAGGATGCCAGACGCAGTCTCTGGCGAAACGTCGGGGAACTACAAGCCTCACGACCACGGCCTACAGCCCGAAAATCTTCTTCAAGATCATCATAGCAACTCCGGCCGTGAAAGTCTACGTGAATAAATTGATTCTTAGCTTGAAAACTTTTAAAGTGGCCATTTTCATAAATGTCACAAATAAACCCTTTTTCGCACAAAGAATAAAAGAAACTGGCCTTGAACCCGGTCTAAGTTGATGAGGAGAAGAAGTTAAAATATGTTCTGTTCGAGGACAGCACCAATTAAAGAAAATATTAATAGGGTCCACTCAAGCAGAAGGGTCCATATTACCCGAACTTCCATATATATATATATATATATATATATATATATGATATGAAAAGAAAAAAGAATGCTTGAGTCGGGATTTGAACTCGAGTCTCTAAAGTCTGTAACTTTAGCGCTCTAACCAACTGAGCTACCCAAGAATTCCAAGACAAACATACAATTTTCTTGTACATGTAGTATTCTCAATTCACACAGGAGGTAGCGGAAATTTCTTCCAACTGCCATCTAACGGCTAACATAACAGTTAAGCAAATTATTAAAGAGAATATTTACTTTATAGCAGTAACGCTTGTATATATAGATATTATAAATATATTTTTGACATTTGGCAATGAAGGCAAATATGATATGAAAAGAAAAAAGAATGCATATATATATATATATATATATATAGAGAGAGAGAGAGAGAGAGAGAGAGGGGGGAGAGAGATTAAACTAGGGTAAAGAAGAGAGAGCATTAATAATGTAAGTGTTAGAAAGGCAATATTATCTTAATGTACGAAAGTGCATAAATTCCTCTTCATAAAGTTGTCCGAAAGTGAAGAGTTAACAGTAAGTTATAAAGCAGTCAGCTCTAAAAGCGTGGATAGTTACGTCCAATGAACTTAAATTGATTTAAAGTTTCTGCGAAACTGAAATCAAAGTTGAACCCTTCGGTGAACCGGAATCCGCTTTCAGTATTATGACGAATCAATAAAGCGCACAGCAACCCCTGGACCAACACTGGAACCTACATACCGTTTCAAAAAGTTGTGAATGGATATATATATATGTAATGGCAAGAACAAATTAATATAAATAGTGTATTGACAACTCTGCATTTTGCAGACGATCATGTAATAATGACAGCATCAGAAAATGCTTTACAATTCCTTTATACTTTAATATATCTCTAAAATACAATTTAAGAATATCTACATCTAAAACAAAAATATTAGCTCTGAAAGGAAAATGTGCAATAAGAACAAAAATGATTATAAACGATGTAATTATAGACCAAGTTCAGAATTTTAATTATTTAGGATGTCATTTAGGCAATGATAGAAATTTAGATAAACACACTAAAATATAACGATTCAATTATGTACGTGGCACAATTAAACGCACTTTATTGAATAAGACTAGAAAATAAAGTATTTTGAAGTTTTACAAAGTATTGACAGTTCCATCTCTTATCTATGGATGTGAAACCTGGACATTAACAAAAGCAGATAGTAAACAAATAGAGGCTGCTGAAATGAAGATGTTGAGAGCAATAGCAGGATACCAAAGGACCGATAAAAAGAAAAACGAAGATATAAGAACAAAACTTGACATATTTAATCTCTGTGAAAGAATAAAATAGTATCAAAATGCTTATCTTCAGCACGTATTACGAATGAATGAACAGCGCATACCAAGAAGAATGTATAATTATGAACCAAAAGGGAGAAGAATGTTGGGAAGACCATTGAAGAGATGGAAGGACCAATTCGACCTATAATGAGATCGGAACAGGCCATTGGGCTTAATCCTTGTTATTGATGATATATATATATATATATATATATATATATATATATATATATAGAATATAATGTGTATATAAGAAAAATAAGTGTTTGAATTGGAATCGCCTGGTGGTGTAATGGATAACACGCTGGGGTACCAACCCAGAGATCCGGGTTCGAATTCCGTTCTGGCATTTATTTTTCTTATAATGTCATATATATATTAGCAAATTTCGAAGGAATTGAGGAAGTACTTCTGAAATATTATTGAAAAACATTTCACAGATCTTTATCGATCCTACTAGATACCGAAAATGACCATGATAAATAGAGAAAACTGGTTAATTTTGTTGTATTTTTTCTTTCGTTTGTAACGAAATTGTAGTGAAAAACAGAATTCTTGTTCGTACATTGCAGAAAGTTTGCTTCTTGCTATGTTTTCAGATTTGTGATAACAGCACACCTTTGGTGTATTTTGAGTTAATTTGTAGAGGAAGTATCTTCATTCGTGTTAGCAGTTGTTAGATTTAATACTTGTCTGTGTTTGAAGAACATTTTTGAGTAGATATTTTTAGACACTGAAGGTGAACGGATACAATGTTGAAAATGTGATCTCTGGGTCAGTGAAAAGTGGGATTCAAATGCATTGGATGGTGCATAGAGAGTAATTAAAACGTTTGTCAGGAATTTACTCTAATTCCATCATTAAATTACCCGAGTTATTTAAACCTCAAAAAAAAAATATATATATATAATTTGTCATATCTTAATATATAAAAATTACGTGTCACGTTGTTTGTCCGCGATGGAATCCTAAACTACTGAACCGATTTTAATAAAATTTTGCACACTGTGTGTGCTGTTTGATCCAACTTGAGACCTACGGTTATTTATAACTAAATATATAGTTGCATTATTTTTATTGCAAATTATTTGTTTATTATTTAACACAGAGTTTTAATTATCTGCGGCCATGAACCTACAGGTTCGATATTGCCAATGAGTTAGTTACTCATGGCTACTAGTTCCCTTCCCCACTCGGCAATGTTCCATCCTGCCACGCGCCTTTGTTTTCACAAGACGGCTACAGTTGCAGAACTGGATTGTACATTCCATCGGAATTCGTTAACCCTTAAATTGGCGAAACATAAATTTCTCTGTCAGTTATTTGAATGTGGCGGACCGCAGTGAAAACGGAATCTTGTATAACTGTTATTATTCGGTATATTGTGTAATTAGACACACATTTAAGTGGTTTATTTTTGTTCTTTTTCTTCTGATTTATTTAAATTATTAAATCCGCCAAAGCCTGTCCCGCCAGGTTAGAAAAGGGTGAGGGGGAGGTGTAACAACGTCGTTAAAAAACCAGGGTTCAGTACGCCCGGCTGATAGTACCCTGTGAGGGCCCCTTATCTAGGGTACAGATACTGCTGCCTTGCAGTTCGTCATTGGCTTGACAAAGGCTAGAGGAAGAAAACCTTGACCAAAAATTACCTGGTCCTCCAGGTTGGGGTTTGTTGCATCAGGCCAGCTCCCTGTTCGTCACAAAAATCATAACAATGCTAAAAAGCCTAAAGATTTAAAGCCGGGCGGAAATAAACCAAGACGACAAAATCAAAGGAAAAGGACATTTCTTGTTGGATACATACAGTATAAGCAATTAAATTAGTAAGGACATGTGCGACGAATACAAGAAGAAAGATTACCCAGGAAAACATTGGAATGGTGTCCACCTGGAAGAAGGAGGAGAGGAAGACCACGAAACTCGTAAATGCAGGAAATAAGAACTGGAATGAGAGCAAGGGGACTGGAGGACATGGATTTGATGGAGAGAGACGAGTGGAGAAGAAAAATAAAACTTTAGGCACAGAAAGATGTGTAAACATTAAAATTATCATCATCATCTGCCTTTCAAGTATTAGGCCCAGTGGCCTGTTACGGTCTCCCGCCATCTCCGAAAAGGTCGACCCACAGATCTTCTGCCTCGAGGAATGTAGTGAAGAATTTGTTTTGGTATTCTGTGACGATCCATGCGCTGAATGTGGGCTAGCCAATTGTTTCTATATTCTTGGAGGTATTCAGATATAGGTACGATGTTTAACTCTCTGGCTATTGTTGAATTTCTTTGGTGGTCTAGAAGGCTATAACCCTGCAGTTCATCGCAGGTAAACATTAAAATTCTGTATATAAATAAATTAAAATAATTAAACCAACTGATGTATCCAAAAGGATACATTACGAGTTTAAGGGTTAAAAGAGTAAAATCAAATTAGCTAATGTGGATTATAAATGGTGTGTTCGTTTTGTAACAATTTATGTGACTTGTGTGGAATAAACATTTTGACGTGGCAGGTACGTGGACCAGGTAACAAGGCAGCAAGTGGTGTCATTGTGACGCGGACGTGTTTTGTTATCATCTCACATTTTGCTTGTAACGTTAAATCTCCAACATTACCCGCGCTTTGTGCACTGAGCACTAGAGAGGGTCATGATATTCTGCAACCACCCAATTATTGTTACAAATTAAATCCACAATCTGATACTGTAATTACATTAACTCGAAATGTATTTTTAGTAAATTTAGAAAGGATAAAGCTATTGCGATTGTTCTCATGAACATAAAATATGGTTTTATATCTTACTACAGGGTGCGTCAAAAGTCAGTTACCCACTGCAAATGGTTGCAAGAAAAACTATGATATTGGTTAAAACTGGGGTTTGAATACGGAAATAACAATACTGCTTAGTAGTGTTGTACCGTGCAAGCGTATTTTTCGTCTATTACTCCTCTACGTGTTTTGTGCAGGCGGAAAATACGGGGTGAATCATAAATATGGCTATACGTTTGATCGCGTTGTGTGATGAAAATATTACCATTACAGGAAATATGAAATTACCGTTGGAAAGGCAATTATTCAAATTACAACAGTGGAATAAAACAAAACAGTGTAGAACTTACGTCATTAGTCAAAATGGCGTTGAATATGCAACAGAAAATTACAATTGCTGCATGGGTAATAACGTATGTTAATGATCGTGAGGCCGCAAGACGCGAGTTTAACATAGCATTGCAGCCGTCGATTGTAGGGAAGTGGAGAGAATGACTGCTGGAAACGGGAAGGATGCAGAAAATCAAACCTCCTGGAAGGCCTCGCATTAGCACGGATGCAGAAACAACGAAGAGAATTGTGGAGGCGTTCGACGCTAGCCCACAAAAAATCAACCCCCCGAACTGCACGCGAGCTTCATGTAAGTCAATCGAGTGTGTGTGTTGCAATTTGAAGGATTTCCTTTCCAATCATAACATCATATTTCCTTTAATAATAATATTTTCTTCACAAAATACGATCAAACCTATAGTCATATTTCTAAATCACACTGTATGTTAATTAACATGCTGTCTTTCTCTTTCTCTTCCTTACTATGTTGCCACTTCCTGTTCTCTGTGTTATGTTGTTTGATTGGCAGATAGAGAGCTGACAAATTCTATGTATTTTAATGATCCGTCGTTCTGCGCAGTCAGTGGTAAAATGACAGTTTCGCCAACAGAGGTAACTGTATTACGACAGTTAAAAATTTTAATTTACAAAATGGCTAATTTCCCATAATCACTGGCGAACATGCCGTGTGCCTTGCATTTGTTTTACTTAGTTACATATTCTGTTACTATGAAACAGCGCTGCCATTGTTGTTTACTCATTGTAGTTCGTCGTAATTTTTTAGGTGTCACTGTACACAGTTTCTCACCTGAAAGAATGCGATAAAGATCGAGGTGAAACATCACTGCATTGGTTGTAAAATAAAATTCATTGAAATGTGATTGGTCATTGACTACCTTCTGGGGCATGACTTAAATAATAATCATAAGTAATGTCACGAGTGATTTCCAAATTATCGATAAATTCACGACTCACGAGGTGAGGACTGAATTTATTTAGACTATTTAACTCATGACCAAATGGGAGCCAATGACCAATCACGTTACAATGATTTTTTTATTTACAAACAATCACAGTCGTGTTTCGCCTAGAATTTACCAACTAAAGTTTATCATAATAAAGAAAGCACCTCCTTTTTAACGTTTTGAATAGGTCATAGCATTATTTTGCGGTTCTCTATGGCAGTGACTGACTGACTAAGAAATACGGCTACCAGATTGTATATATAGTGCATGAATGTCAACACATACCGCATGCGGAAGTTAATATAAAAACATTTGTTGCAATTGATTTTACCACCAAAAAAAGAAACCACTGTTTGCACTTTCTTAAATGTATTTTTTCCTAAAAAAATATAATTGTCATATTTACATCATAGGACATCAGAAATTAATTAATATACAGTTTGATGTATTTCATTTTTTCTCCACTAGAGTGCATTCTTACAATATTGCGTTCCTTTGGCAATAAATAATATGATCTGGTTGCAGTGACGAACAAAAGAAACAAATGAAGCGTACCAATCGTTTCTCATTTGTTTTCAAACATCGCCGTTTACATTAAATATATAAATATTTTAAAATAACTACATTTAAATAATGATTTGTGAGTAAAGAGCTTAATTTTATTCGTTAAATAGTTCTAACAAATGCCACTCTGGATTTCCAAATTCTCATAGAGTAATTGCCACGAGTGATTTCCAATTTATCTATGAGAATTTGGAAATCAAGAGTGGCATTTGTTAGGACTGTTTAACGAATAAAATTAAGCTGTTTACTCACAAATCATTATTTAAATATAGTTATTTAAAAATATTTATATATTTAATATAAACGGCGATGTTTGAAAACAAATGAGAAACGATTGGTACGCTACATTTGCTTCTTTTGTTCATCACTGCAACCAGATCATATTATTTATTGCCAAAGGAACGCAATATTGTAAGAATGTACTCTAGTGGAGAAAAAATGAAACACATCAAACTGTATATTAATTCATTTCTGATGCCCTATGATGTAAATATGACAATTATATTTTTCTGAAATGTTATTACATAAAAAAAAATGCATTTAAGAACGTGCAAACAGTGGTTTCTTTTTTTTTGGTGGTATAATCAATTGCTACAAATGTTTTTATATTAACTCCCGCATGCGGTATGTGTTGACATTCATGCACTATATATACAATCAGGTAGCCGTATTTCTTAGTGAGTCAGTCACTGAAAAATAATGCTATTACCTATTCAGAATGTTATTATTTCTTTATTATGATAAACTTTACTTGGCACATTCTAGGCGAAACACGACTGTGATTGGTTCTAAAACAAAATTGATTGAAATATGATTGGTCATTGACTGCCATTTGGGGCATGAGTTAAATAATCATAAGTAATGCCACGAGTGATTTCCAAATTATCGATAAATTCACGACTCACGAAGTGAGGAGTGAATTTATCTAGAGAATTTGGAAATCACTCGTGGCATTTGTTAGGACTATTTAACGAATATAATTAAGCTGTTTACTCACAAATCATTATTTAACTATAGTTATTTTAAAATATTTATATATTTAATGTAAACGGCGATGTTTGAAAACAAATGAGAAGCGATAGGTACGCTTCATCTGCTTCTTTTGTTTATCACTGCAACCAGATCATACTATTTGTTGCCAAAGGAACGCAATAATGTAAGAATGCTCTCTAGTGGGGAAAAAATGAAACACATCAAACTGTATATTAATTCATTTCTGATGTCGTATGATGTAAATATGACAATTATATTTTTCTGGATTGTTACCTGGGAAAAAATACGTTTAAGAAAGTGCAAACAGTGGTTTGTTTTTTTGGTGGTATAATCAATTGCTACAAATGATTTTATATTAACTCCTGCAAGCGCTATGTGTTGACATTCATGCACTATATATACAATCTGGTAGCCGTATTTCTCACAGGCTCAGTCACTGCAAAATAATGGTCAGACCTGTTCAGAATATTAAAAAGGAGGAGCTTTCTTTAATATGGTATTTATAACACTGATAAACATTTGGTGAAACACGACTCTGATTGGTTGTAAAACAAAATCCATTAAAATGTGATTGGTCATTGACTACCATTTGGGGCATGAGTTAAATAATCATAGTAAAGTCCACTGCTGACGTTCACAAGATAGATAACTGTACCATCAGTGTAAACCATTTGGTCATTAAAACTTACGTTAAAAGTGGGGGTATTTAAGAGAGATAGGATAGCTTGCAAACAAGGGTTTGAAGCAGCTGCACGAATATAGCTCAGTCTAGGAGAATTAATTTCCCATCCCGCTCCCTTTACCAAGTCAAACACTTTGTAGAAATGAGAACTTGGTTGCCATAATTAAACTGCTGAAATGAAGCCTGCATAAAGAGGATTATACTGATCAAGGTTTTTTGTCAGTCACTCCGGCCTTGTTAATCCTTTCTATTCTGTGGCCCAGCGAATTTGAATATTATTTCATTCATCTAAAAACAATTCTTTAACTTAAAGAGTTCCCTCGTCAGATGTATAATAACCTTAGAAGCATGGAAGATAAACGGAAAAACTCTTATTTCAGACTAACCGCTTATTGGATATACCAGATGTAGAGAAAAAAATTGGAACATTTCCCGTAAGTAATAATAATAATAATAATAATAATAATAATAATAATAATAATAATAATAATAATAATAATAAAAATAATAGTTTATTTTATCTGTATACAGTTTTTTAATGTTTACAAATCTTTCTGTGCTAATAATAATAATAATAATACACAATAACAATAACAGTAACAATAATAATAATACACAACAACAATAACAATAATAATAATAATAATAATAATAATAATACACAACAACAATAACTAATAATAATAATAATAATAATAATAATAATAGTTTATTTTACCTGTATACAGATTTTTAATGTTTACAAATCTTTCTGTGCTAATAATAATAATAATAATAATAATAATACACAACAATAACAGTAACAATAATAATAATAATACACAACAATAACAATAATAATAACAATAATAATAATAATAATAATAGTTTATTTTATCTGTATACAGATTTTTAATGTTTACAAATCTTTCTGTGTCTAAAGTTTTATTTTCCTTCTCCTCTCGTCTCTATACATTCACTCCATGCCCTGCATTTCTCTAGTTCTCATTCCAGTTCTTATTTTTTGTATTCACGGGTTTCGAGGTCTTCCTTTCCTTCATCTTCCAGGTGAACACCATTCAATTGTGCGTAACCTTTATCCTTGAATTCGTCGTACGTGCCCATACCAATTTAATTGTTTGTACGTATGCTATATAATCTACTATTGAATATCTAATATTCATTTTTACTCCTATGACAGTATTTCTTATTTTTTTCTAATTTTAAACGTCTTGCTGCTCTCCTTATGAAGTCCATTTCCATCGACATAAGTTTTTGTTCTAAGTTTTATGTTGAATTTCCAAAATTTAGCTCCATATGTGACAGTACTTCTCACTATTGAATTATATATTTGTAACTTATTGTTTTTGGTTATATGTCTGTTCCATGAGACTTCAGTTACCATTGCTGTTATTGCTCTACCTATATTTATTCTGTTCTTAATACCACTTTTTTGTTTATCCACTTTATCTACTTTTACTCCCAGGTACTCAAATGTATCTCATCCTCTAATATACCCCTTTTGATCTCTTAATATTAAACCTTCTAAGGATTTTCTCTATACTACAGTAATCTTCTGCCTAAATGTATAATAATAATAATAATAATAATAATAATAATAATAATAATTGTATTATATTGTAAGCCTATATTTTTTCCTTTACAGAGATTTAGGCACTCTCCCCCTACAGGGAAGATTTTGAACCATATTAATTTAGTTACACTTGTTTTCGTATAGATGTCATTTTGAGTGGTCCGTGGTCAGCGTTCCTCCTCATACTGACATCTAGGAAACCAAGGTAGTACTAGGACGGGAAAATTCGGTAAATTTTGCTTAGAGGCCTTTTCATTCAGGCTTAAGGATTTTTACGAGCCTGAAAATCTTCAGACTCGGGACCCACGGCTTAAAGTCACTCCCGGAGGACTTGCTCCTTGGATTTTTCCGTCCTAAAAAATCCGTCGATCCCGGCCGGGTTTGAACCCGCGACCCTCGGGACCAAAGGCAATGAACATAACCACTAGTCCACCGCGGCCGATAATAATAATAATAATAATAATAATAATTAATAATTAGCTCACTACAGCGGGTTACACCAGATGGGATCGGAAAAGGAACACCGATATCTTAAAAGAATTGAAGACTACGCCAATTATTTTGGAATATATTAAACAGTGCCAACTAAATTGGAAACACCATCTTGAAAGAATGAGTTCAGATCGGATCCCCATAAATTCACAATTATTGATAAATTTGAAAATTAGATATATTGCAACTTAAATGCTATCAACCTGAACGTTTACAGGCGGGAATCTAGATTTTATTTTATACTTTATTAGCCTCCCTCAAGCTGTTTGTAATTATATACCAAGAGGACGAAGATCTCTGGGCCGTCCTATGAAACTCTGGAGGGAAAATTTTCTATAAGATCGTAACAGGCCTTTGCCTAATACTTGGAAGGAAGAAGATGAAGATAAGCTCACTGATACTTTAGAACCACTAGGTTCATGGCCAGGGGACGCACCGTAGCGTAGTGGTTAAGGCACTGCGCTACAAGCCGGAAGGTTGAGGGTTCGAGTCCCGTGGGGTCAGGATTTTTAAATTGATCCAAACCTTCTGGCGGCACTATCGTCCTGGGATGGACTCAGCCTCTAACGTAAATGAGTACCAGACGCTTGTTCTGGGGGTAAAGACGGTCGTCACGCAGGGCTGACAACCCGACTGACATGAAGTGCCGATTATCTAGAAAAAGTGGAAGAATAACCTCCTACTATCCCAAGGGTCTCCTGAGGCCTGTAGTGGGATCAATTTACTCAGGTTCATGGCCGCCCGGATATAACTGTTCAACATACATATCCTGAGTTGTTTTCCAATCGCCCCTGTATATTTTTTCTCAATTCGTGATTAATGTTATTCTCTCACCTCATTCTTGGTCTGCCTACTGGGCGCTTTACCTCTGGTTTTTAAACAAGGAGTTCCCGTATTCCTCTTTTATTTCCCGTTCGTGCCACATGGCCTACCCATCGCCGTCTACGAGACTTGACTATTTTTTACTAAATCTGGTTTCCCATGAAGACCATACAGTTCACTGTTACGTAGTATTTTCCATTCATCTCTCTTTGGTCCAAAAAATGGTTCCTAATAACTTTATTCTTAAATTGTCGTAATCTTTTCTCCTCCCTTAAAGTAAAAGTCCATGTTTCGCATCCATTTAATATATCTGAGAAAAAAACTATTTTATTTATTTTTCATTTTAATATATTTTTAGGGGGTTGTAAGGGGTAGTGACGTGTGTATAACCTCTCCTACCCAATTCTCATCCTCACCTTCTCCTGGTACAACCCGCTTTCACAAACGAGGCTCTGAGGACCGAGTCACGGCGGTATAACCGTTCCATCGGGTACTGAGTAAATGCAGTATCCTAATGTGTGTCCAGAGACTAAAAGGTAGCAGCCCTACCACTGTACCAGTTACCTGTCCTAAGGAACTTCAAAATTACTTCAAGTCTCAACATGAAAAAATCCAGAAGGAATTGAAATATGACGACCCACAGCAAAGAATCTTGAGGCCGAAACAGGTCAACAAATGGCCTAAATTCGTGAATGTGCTATGATGATGATATATTTTTAGGGTCCCTGTAATGCATAATATCATGCATTTTCAGAATTGAGCCTATGTATAATTTCTTTGTTTAGCTTGTACCTCTTTATAATTATTGTTTCTAGGTATTTGAATTCAGCCACTTCTTCGAAATTTCCCTCATTTGTCATTAACTGTACATTTCTATTATATAATGAATATCTATTATATAATGGATTTCGCCTCAATTTCGTATTGTTACTCAATTGAGTGTGCATATTGGTCCTTATTACCTCCTCGCTATCGCCTATACAGGGTGTCCCATTCAAATCTCCCACATTTTAATTTTTTCATAACTAACAAAGTATGCGGAATTATGAAATGAGGCCGGTATTAAACGAAACAGAAACTCAAAGAATTTTCATTGCCACATATTATAACAATTCTATATGTGCACCATTAGTAGCACGAACAGTATTAAGTCTGTATTCCATTTCGTGCCACGTTCTATCCAACATGTCCATTGGTACTGTTACAATTGTGTCAAGGATACGGATTCGTAAATCATGAAGATCTTGTTCTGGGGTCGCAAACACACGGTCGGTCTTTTACATACCAGAAAACAGTTTGAGCTCGTTGCTGAGGAGTCGACATTTTGTTTTATGTCATTATTGTCCAACATACGACAGATTAATTAACTGCAACAATGAAAACAAAAATTCTTTGAGTTTCTCTTTCTTTTTATACCAACCTCATTTCATAATTCCGCATACTTTGAGAGTTATGATTAATTAAAATGTGCGAGGTTTGAATGGGACACGCTGTATATTGATTAACATTTGTATATTTCCTTTCTAGGTCTAGCTCTCTTGTGAGACTAATTTATCAGACTACATATTTAGAATATGTAAATTCTTCCATTATATTATTTTTAATTATAATTTGCAATATAATTAAGATTTTTCCTGGAAATGTATGGATTTTATTTTTGTTGAAGTTATAATATTAATTTGCAACAGATATATAATATAGATTTATTCTTCATTTGGCGTTAAATGCCTTGCCTTTCCTAGTGTTATTCATTATTCTTCAATTGGTAGCACTCGATTAAATTACAAGCTAAATGTAACTATCTTGAAAAGTATATTTCCTAGAGATATAAAAAGAAAGTTTGATAATATAAGTTTTTGCAATGTGTCCATGATTACATCAGGAGTTCTGTAATATCTGACGTCATTTCTTTGTTCTTCTTTCGCACAATTGTGTTCCCTGAGCCTTGCGCACAAGAACCTGTTTCCTAGGTTTAGATTAAATTGGCAGCATCAAAGAGAAAACCCTTTCTCCCTGGAGGGACATGGCCTTTGTCCCGTTTGTTTTCCTTTAGTATGTTTTCCCAAACAATGAGAAATCAATAGATGTTAACATTGTCTTTCAATATCCTACAATAGTACTGTAAATAATTTTTTTATGTGCACTAAATGAAACATTCTCCATAAAAGAGATAAGTTACATGTTAATCCATTACCATAACATTAAACGAATTACACTGTATTAGCGGTGGTGTTGGGTCAGATAGTTATATATATCCATCCATAGTAGCAGGTCCTTCGCTGCAACCATAGCATTTTCATGCTATGCTTGCAGCTTTACTAGGGAATTGTATGTGTGGTAGCTTCCCGTTGCTTTCCACACCGGTGAAGGATGATGATGATGGCCACATTATTTCGGCCATATGATTTCGGGGACCGTTTGGGCCTTAACGTTTTCCTGGCATTTGTCTCACAGGTGAGGAAAACCCCCGATAAAAACCTCACTCAGAAAAACTGCCTCGACCGGGGATCGAAGCCGGGCCCGCTGCGTTACAAGGCAGCACGCTACCTCGAGACCACAGCGGTGGACTTATATATATATACAAATTCCCGTTTACCAAAGACGATTTACCACCTCAACCCTAAAGGCAAAAGAGACCTCGAAAGATCCTTCAACCGATGGAAAGATCAGTTTTTGTAGTCGCAGAACGGGCATCATCACCCAATACTGCATTCGGAAGAAGAAGAATAAGATACATATATATATATATATATATATATATGATATGAAATGAAAAATGAATGCTTGAGTCGGGATTTGAACCCGAGTCTCTAAACTCTGTACGTTTAGCGCTCTAACGACCTCATCTACTCAAGTATCCCAACACAATCATACAATTTTCTTATATATGTAGTATTCTCAATTCACACAAGAGGTAGCGGAAAATCGTTCCGACGGACATCGTGTGGCCAACATAACAGTTAAGCATTTTTTTTAAATTGCTTAACTGGTATGTTGGCCATAAGATTCGGAACGATTTTTCGCTACCTTTTGTGTGAATTGACAATACTACATATAGGCCTATAAGAAAAATGTATGTTTATGTTGGAATACTTGGGTAGCTCAGGTCTAGAGCGCTAAACGTACAGAGTTTAGAGACTCGGGATCAAATCCCGACTCAAGCATTCATTTTTCTTTTCATATCATATTTGCCTTCATTGCCAAATGTCAAAAATGTAGTTATAACATCTATATATATACCCGAGCTTCCAATATAAATTCGGACCGGCCTCACGGGGTTTCACCCGTCAGGTAGCGCTCTTTCCTCGTCCGCATTTCACTCTGCCAGCGCTCGTCCTTGAACTAGTCAGTTTACTGTCGTTCGACAAGATGAGACGTCAGCTGACATTAGAGCACCGCATTTATGTGTGTAAATGTTATTATAAATACGAATCAGCTCGTCGCGTTCGCGAGGAATTTATTCGGAACTTCCCTGGACAGTTACCTCCTTCCAGATCGACAATCCACGATCTTGTGACTAAATTTGAGACCACTGGTTCAGTACAAAATAAGAAACATACGCGAAGGCGTACGGTTCTCACCGAAGAAAAATTAGACGAAATTGGCGTGATTAGTGCTGGTGTTTGGCCCCCTCGCTCCTCAGATCTAACAGTGTGTGATTTTTATTTGTGGGGTAGCCTGAAAGACTAAGTGTACAAAACAAATCCGCACACATTGGCAGCGTGTCAATCTAAATGTGTTTACTCGGTATAA
Source organism: Diploptera punctata (assembly GCA_030220185.1). Taxonomy (NCBI): domain Eukaryota; kingdom Metazoa; phylum Arthropoda; class Insecta; order Blattodea; family Blaberidae; genus Diploptera; species Diploptera punctata. The sequence continues at coordinate 79,170 of JASPKZ010007204.1, forward strand.
TGCCTTTTTAACTGCGGGAGGACAACATTTCCAGCATTTTCTATAAGGTAAGAAACAGTTCAAGGAGGGTGGGTGGTAGAGGCAGGGTGAATTCGGAGAGGAAGAGACACGAATGCGTGCCGGATGGAAACTCCGTGAGGCCGGTCCGGTTTTATATTGGAAGCCCTTTATGTAATATATATATATGAATGTATGTCTGTCTGTCCTTTATAGATTTCTAAACCGTTCAACCGATCTTTGTGAAAATTTGTATATACAGGGTTTCAGAGGCGGCGAGTATACAGGGTTTCAGATGCGGCGAGTGTTAGCAGTTATCTATTATGTTCTAAAATCATTAGTTGTAGGAGTTCACCTGAAATGAAAATTTAAAAATCGCTCTATCAATCACAATTTTTGATGTTTGACAACTAAACTCGGAATATCCTATTAAAATAAACCGAGTAATGTATTATCCAAAAATCAACTAAATCTGTTAGAAGTGGTGATTTAATTCGAATCCGAAATTTAAAAAATGCTTATACGACTGGACAGATTTTGATTAAATTTTGTGTGCCTGTTTGAGTGGGGCCCTGGATGCTTTGGATTCACAAATTGACCCGATAGGTGGCGCTGCGATTGAGTTATAGGATTTTTTTTATGTCAGATGTATAGTCATCTGTATTACCGATATAATCCGCGCGACAACAATGTGACGTCATAATTCACGCTTCTTGAGCCACAACTGATGGCAGTGAGGAGTTTTCTTGCGAACTTATTAATTAGTGAATTTTATGGTAGAAAAGTAACTTGTACTTTTATCGTTCATCTATGACACGAGAATTGAACGTTCGGGCAAGACAGCGTCAGCCGGGTCCGCTAGTTTACAATAAAATCTCCAAAACTAACTAACTCACTGGTATTATCGAATACGTTAATGGCCGCGCGAACATAAGCTCTCCATACATCCCTATCCTGAGCTAATATTTTTCACTCATCCCCTGTATAATCTATTTCCCTCAAATCGTGGTTAATATTATTATCTCACCTCATTCTCGGTCTACCAACTGGGTGTTTTCCTTCTGGTTTTTCTAGAAAAAGCTTCCATGCCCCTGTTTTATTCACCATTCGTGCCATGTGCGCTGCCCATCGCAGTCTACGAGACTGGACTGTTCTTATGTTAGCTGGTTTTCTTTAAAAATCATATAGCTCACTCTTGTGTAGAATACTCCATTCGCCTGATTGTCCATCTCTCATTGATCCAAAAATGGTTCCTAAGAACTTTAAAATTCCCAATCGTTTTTATGTCTTTCACAAATAACACTGGTTAACATGATTTTTGTCTCATGAGTACCAATAGTTGTGCTTAATGCAGTTTTTTTATCGTGTTTTCAAATATGTGTTCGGAATTTCTCCATCACCCATAGTTTTTTTTATTTCAATTTCATTTAATGGATTTAGATAATTATTTTTTAATAAACGTTTTTTCGTCCATTTGTCCATTGTAAAATAAAACCAAATGAGCCAACTCAGGAGATTTCAGCTATGGAAAAGAGATATCAAGGCAAATGGAATCCTAATATGCTGGCCGATTATTGTTGGACCATCAAGAGGGATGCTCCTCACGCGAAATATATCAGAAATTCGTCATTTCTTACTTTCTAGGTGCGTCCGAATGTTCGAGTATTGTGTAGTTACGAATGTATAAAATATCAAAGTGTTTGAAAATATAAATTCCTGTCTCTCGGAAACCTTGCGTGATGGAGAAAACCCGATATCATATTTGAATTCAGGAGAAAAAATACTATCAGAATCACACATTTTTCTTTCTGAGACAAAAAAAAAGTTTCTTTTTTGTTACCCAGTGCTATTAGTGGAAATAGGCTTATCTCGAAGGCAGGCCTGTATTGTTTCATTTTTTAATTTGTATTTTAAATACTTCTTATGTTGTCGTCTCAGTTAAGCAAGTCATCTGTTCATGTCGACATAATCTCAGATGAGATGATGGTATGTGATATAAAAGTATGTCGGGTGACCAAGCCTGTTGTACCAATACAGGGAGAGAAGAAATGGAACGAAATGGATGATAAGAGTATGCAGAATAGATAGAATGAAGATTTTGGCAGGGGAAAATGGGAGTAATCCCTCCGATTCGTTCACGACAAACTCCTCATAGAGTGACCGATACGCCTACTCAGGTCCCAAAAGTGAACGGCGAGTGTCTAATCTCTTGCGCTCTGAACCGCCTCCCCGTTATGTAGTGCAATAATACAATACGGTTCTATAATCTTTGGCAGAGAAGTAAATGTGTGATAATACGTTCTTATAATGACTATACATCTCCCATGAACCAGATCCGTGTTCTCCTCTTCTACTTATTTCACCAGTCAGCATCAACACTTGTATCGAGATATCAAGGGGAATTTCAACAAAAGCTATTATGAAGGGGAACATTACGTCATAGAATTCTAGCGCATGAGCAATTCAACTGCATTATATTCGCTGCCAAGCTATTGTATTTTTAATAATTTCATTGTTATTTGTTTCAATCTTCATTTGCTCCCTTATAACTATGTTTCTAATTTATTTCTCTTCTTGAAATTCTTGCTGCCCTTCGTATAAAATCCATTCCCGTTGCCAAATGATGCTTATTTGTTTTTTGCTGTTAATGGCCAAATATGTGCTCCATAAGTAATGATGCTTTTAACAATTGTATGATATATACCACCGCTGTTGTAGCGTGCTGCCTTGTCACGCAGCGGGCCCGGGTTCGATCCCCGGTCAGGACAAACTTCCTGGGTGAGGTTTTCTTCGGGTTTTTTTCTCACCTGTAAGACAAATGTCAGGAAGCTTAGGGCCCAACGGTCCCCGAAAATCATCCGGCTATCATCATCATCCTTCACCGGTGTGGAAAGCAACGGGAAGCTACCACACCTATAATTCCCTAGTAAAGCTGCAAAGCATAGCATGAAAATGCTATGATTTCAGTGAAAAACCTGCCTTCGGGCAGAATTACTATGGATATATATATATATATATATATATATATATTATTTGTATTACTTATATTTTTTCCCACAATAGTCCATTGAGGCAAGCAATTGCAAATTTTCTTTTATTATTTCTATTTGCTATTTCCTCTTCATAACTTCCATTTTTTATTTATTTTAATTCCTAAATATGTATCGGCCGCGGTGGACTAGTGGTTATGCTCCTTGCCTCTGGTCCCGAGGGTCGCGGGTTCAAACCCGGCCGGAGTCGATGGATTTTTTTAGGATGGAAAAATCCAAGGAGCAAGTCCTCCGGGAGGGACTTCAAGCCGTGTGTCCCGAGTCTGAAGATTATCACGCTCGTAAAAGAACCTTAAGCCTGAATGATAGACCTCTAAGCAAAATTTACCGAATTTTCCCGTCCTAGTACAACTTTGGTTTCCTAGATGTCAGTAGGCGGAACGCTGACCACGGACCACTCAAATGACATCTATAATAAAGCAAGTGTAACTAAATTAGTATGGTTCAAATTCTTCCCTGTAGAGGGAGGGCGCCTAAATCTCTGTTAAGGAAAACATGTGCTTACTAGAAGAAGAAGAATTTCTAAATATGTGATCTGACTAAAATATTTTATTGTTTCTTCAGTCTCCAAAATTAAATTATGTTCCGGTTCACCAATTGATAAATATTTTGTTTTCTTAATGTTCGAAACGGACATGTCCAGCGAATGCAAGAGGATCGGCTACCAAAATGCGTTTTGGAATGGAAACCTGAGGGAAAACGAGGCAGAGGAAGGCCTAAAGCCTCCTGGAGTCATGAAATATATTTATAAGTTACATGAAGGAGAAACTTCTACAATCAGGAGATTGGATGGACCGACAAAATTGGCTATTGGAAATCGGACAATGTCAAAGACATTAATCAACCGATGATCTATCTATTTGTTTCAGGCGGACATAGTCCCGGAGCTAGCACCGTGTTACGAGTCCGAAGATGAGACTATGGGACGACGCAATAAAGTGGCGAGCGACTTGCACTTGCAGAGGAACAAGAGAGGCACGCCACTTTACTCAAAAGAGGACATCCGGGAGCAGTACTGCATCACCAGCAAGCAGCTCGACGTCTTGGAAAGAGCTAGGGGCTCTGGACTCTTCGGATGTCTCTCAAACTACCATGTAAGTTTATTTTTGTCTTAGATTATTATACTATATATGACGTAACTATATCTTGTTACAATACATTGAAACAGGTATGTTATTAAGTGCTCGCTAGGTGCGAAAAGATGCCCCGCCCCTCCTATTTAACACTTCGTCTGATAGGCTGACAAGGTAAGACACTGATTTTCATTTGGAGTGCAGCTGCATGCTGGTAGGGACGGGAGACCGCCTTTTACAGCTGATGAACACATATTATTAGAGTCCAGATGTTATGCACTTAAAAAATTCAAAATAGGCAGGCAAAAAGGCACTAAAATCATTGATATGGGCACTAAAAATTCAAAATAAGCTCTTACAAAAAATGTACAACAACATTTTACAGTCTTACGTTAAGAATATAAACATATGCTATCAACAGCATGTGAAGATATCAGAGATGCTTTTGGAATTTGTTTTGCCTTTTTACAAAGAGCAGAACCGTCACTTGAGAATATTTCCGCGACAAATTCTTTCACGAAATTGATCAGTTTCTCTTTTTCTGTTGTCCGCTCTTTAGGTATCTTAAAAAAAACTGTACTAAAGGTTACAAAAAACCACATACACTTACCGCACCCCTTTGTCTTTGAAGCACCTGTCTGTGAATGAGGAGTGCAGACTGAATTCAGTGTTACCAAGATCAAAAATAATATTGCCAATCACCTAAAGGTTTCAGCATCAGGTGTGAGGCAGAGAAAGAAAGCTTGAGCCATCTACCCTCTTTGTCACTCAGCAATGTTTGTATTGAAAAGAAGCAAAGAACTTTTCTCCAAGCCTTAGAGTCGGAGCATAATATAATGGGACATAGCATAGGCTATTTCGCTTAATGGGAATGCATGAGGTGTAAAATACAATATTTACCTAACGGGAGTGCATTGAGGGGGAAACCATCTACCTGCTAGGTTATTGGGTTATTGCCACCCTTATCCTAAAATATTCTAAGGGAATTTATAAAAAGAACACTTGTTGAAAACTTGCATGATGTGATTTATGCCATGAAGTTTGTCCATTTCAATTGATTTCATTGAAATACTGAGTTAATTTCGATAAAAAAAATATAAATAGACATTTATGGTCATTATAAGCTGAAATAGGCATTTATAGGCAAAATGAACTTCATGGAAAACAACTCTACGGTTGTTGGTATGTACTTATATGAAGTCACTTTTACAATATCTATAATAAATAACTATATGCATTTTCCCTAACATCCGGTCTCTATTTATTATATATGTTACTATATATGATATTTATAAGGATAATTATATCCAAGTTAAGATTAAAAATAAACTCCCTAATGCAGACCAATTAATCAAGGAGTTAGACAAGGATGTGGTCTTTCACCAATGCTCTTCATAATATATATGAACTCAATGATTAAAGAATGGAGACTACAACCACATGGCAGTATATCACTTAGGAGATTATATAACTTTGACGCTGTATTATTTGCAGATGACATTGTTATATAGCGAATTCAGAAGAAGACCTACCAAATTGCAAGGAACTACAACATGGAAATCTCAACAGAAAAATCAAAAGTCGTGGCTTTTCTAGGAAAAGAGCCAATTCGCAGTAAAATTGTTATTAATAATAAAATATTAGAACAAACTAACACATTTAACTATCTCGTGAACCGAAATTGCCTTTTTGCGGTTCAGTATAGTATCTTTGTTCTCCTCCCTACTACAGAACATTTGTGAACTATGCCAATGTCCTCTTTTCCGTGTGGCTAACCCTTCCCTTTTCATCCTTTCTACCGCGCATCTCTACAGCGCATATCCGCCCCCTATTTGCGAACCTTTATAGGCAGTGTACTCTTACCGAACATCATCATTCGATCAGCCTAGCAAGTGGCGTTTAGTTATTCGAAAGCGGATTCAAAAGTGGAATCCAATCTAGTTCACCATGCAGTTGGGAAGTTAATATGGTGGTCTACATATATAGACAAGTTGATTAAGACCGAGAAGAGATCGATTCTGAGTTAGTCCAGCTATGTACGGAAGAAGGCATTCCTAAAAGCTTGGACAGGTGTGTGACTGTGGAATTATGTATGGTATGGTATTTATTCAGTTATTTTTACAAGCTAAGCTTGATTGATTGATCAAGAATCATCTTTTGTTATTAATTTATTATTTTGTTTTACAATCAAACTTGTTTATATTAAAAGGTTATCTTTTACACTACGCCCCTTGTTATTATTCAAATATAGTAATTGCTCACTATCCTGTAACAAAATCACTCACTGTACGCAATTAATAATCAGTATCTATATTTGTATGTCTGTTCATCAGGGAAAGAAAGATGAATTAATAGCCGCATTTCATGGGCCCGAGGCAGGCTGCTTTCTTGCTGATAACATCTTTGAATATCACGATCACATTAATAAATACAGCATTAACAAAACTCGATCCCGGACAAATGGTAGCAGTACTGTGGTTTACTTACCCACAAATGGTAGCTAGAGCGTGTGGTTTTGTTTCTTTCACATCGAAACTTATGCTGTATTTTATTAACTGTGGTTCTAGTAATATCGATTTAAAATTTTCTATTCAAGTTTTGGAGTTTTGGTTTCAAGTACCAAAACAAGGGTATAGACTCTGTATGGTCGTAAATGAAGTTTGCAATTAAAAAATCGACATTTTTTCAGAGATATTACCCTGCGGACAACTATTTGTTTTCGATACTTGGTATTTATGTTAAAGTTAATGAAAAGCATTAATTTACGCGTTTGTATTATGTCACGTAAATGATATTGACTCATCTTTCTTTATACGCAAACAGAGAGTGATTTATGCATACTAAACTACGTTCGCCTATACTTGTTTACATCTTTTGTTTATTGTGCTTTGTAAACATGCCTAGTTGGATAGATGTAATATCTAAAGATAATCTCGTTCGAGAGTTAAACTTACTAGGTATTGAGGTTGAAGGCGATGTAAATATACTACGTCAGCGACTTAAAATTCATATGAATTCTCTCTCCCCGGCTGAACAAACATTAATAAAGCGTAAGTTTATTGTAGACAGCGCAATTCAGGAGGATTATTCTGCAGAACAGAACAAGAATATAAGTGATCGTAGACTTAGCTCCATCAAGGATTTTTCTACTGGAACAGTCCCCAACCTTTCTTCTCATACGGAGGAAAATAATCAGCGAATTTTTCGAGAGTTGATTAGAAAAGTTGATCCCTGCGATGGTGATGATAAGGAATTGCTAGTTGTCTTCCTTATAAAACTTAACTCGATCTTCGAATTGAAATTGGTTCCCGATGAGTATTTTGTAAACTCGATTTTGAGTTGCGTTGGAGGAATACTATTGAAGGTTTGGAGTGAAGTTGTTAAATTGAGATTTACTTGGATGAAGAGTTTAGAATATGTAAAATACTTCTGCGAATCGTTCTTCTGGGCAATCGAAAAGTAACTTACAATGTTGGAAATGTCAGCGTTATGGACATCTTTCTAGAGAGTGTCGATCTTAGTTTTCTACGTGGTTTGTTTGTATATATTTGTTTGGGATATTTGAGTAAGCTACTTATGTATATTGGTATATGAGCTGATTGTGCCAATCTTTTGGTTGTAGGAGTTGCTAGAGCGAGTTTCAGTATACGTGGTCCAGGTTTTGCTAATGAGACGCTAACTAAACTCTAAAACGAGGGTAACTAGAAGTTAGTAAGCGTCCATGGACACGTTTTAAATACAACATGTCAATCAAATTAAACTATGTAATGCTGTGGAATAAATCCAAGCATGCTTGTAGTGAAAATATATCTGTATGTTAAACTAGATATTAGTTACAAAAAACCTTTTGTATTATGGCACATGTTGAATTAGTATGTCTGTGGTTCCGTTTTCCTGTCTTTGCCTGCTTTTTTGTTTCAGTTTACCCTTCCTTAACATTGGCATTACGACGCAGCCTGGAATGTTCGGCAGTCGAGCGCTTGGAGGATCCGGCCGACCCCCAAGTGCCCAGCTGACCGACATAGTGGCTCTAGAACTACAGATTCCTGGAAGGCGGTGGAGCGGGATTGTGTTCCGGCAATCCAACTATAGTATCGTCACCCGGTTCTTCACCTGGAACACCGCAGAGTTGCACTATGGCGACTGAGTCCAGTTGGAGTTGATTGTCAGCGCCTGGATAGTCAACATGGAAGAGAGTGTGGTGATTGTGATTTAGGGGACGATGGAAGATTTGTATTGAAGTTTACCGCTGGAATCCGATAGTGTTGATGTGCCCCTCCCAACGTGGGATTCTTCTACTGGACATTACTTTGAAGTTTATGGACTGTTTCTTTTTACCCGGAGGGCGCAGGGGGAGTTATTGAACCTAAAGTGCCTTTTTGCGGTTCAGTATAGTATCTTTGTTCTCCTCCCTACTACAGAACATTTGTGAACTATGCCAATGTCCTCTTTTCCGTGTGGCTAACCCTTCCCTTTTCATCCTTTCTACCGCGCATCTCTACAGCGCATATCCGCCCCCTATTTGCGAACCTTTATAGGCAGTGTACTCTTACCGAACATCATCATTCGATCAGCCTAGCAAGTGGCGTTTAGTTATTCGAAAGCGGATTCAAAAGTGGAATCCAAATCTAGTTCACCATGCAGTTGGGAAGTTAATATGGTGGTCTACATATATAGACAAGTTGATTAAGACCGAGAAGAGATCGATTCTGAGTTAGTCCAGCTATGTACGGAAGAAGGCATTCCTAAAAAGCTTGGACAGGTGTGTGACTGTGGAATTATGTATGGTATGGTATTTATTCAGTTATTTTTACAAGCTAAGCTTGATTGATTGATCAAGAATCATCTTTTGTTATTAATTTATTATTTTGTTTTACAATCAAACTTGTTTATATTAAAAGGTTATCTTTTACACTACGCCCCTTGTTATTATTCAAATATAGTAATTGCTCACTATCCTGTAACAAAATCACTCACTGTACGCAATTAATAATCAGTATCTATATTTGTATGTCTGTTCATCAGGGAAAGAAAGATGAATTAATAGCCGCCTTTCATGGGCCCGAGGCAGGCTGCTTTCTTGCTGATAACATCTTTGAATATCACGATCACATTAATAAATACAGCATTAACAAAACTCGATCCCGGACAAATGGTAGCAGTACTGTGGTTTACTTACCCACACTCGGATACCAACTTACATACGTAGAGGAAAAATATTTTAGTCAAAAAATTATAAAATTTAACAGAGTAACAGGAATTATAAATAATATTTTCAAGCCAAACATAGTACAGCAACACACACGAACTAGAATTTATAAAACACTGGTCAGACCCTTATTATGTTACGGCAGTGAAGCCTGGAAAATTCGCAGTCAGATGAACAAAGATTAACTGCGGTAGAAATGAAATTTATGAGACGTACTGCAGGTTACTCAAGAACAGACCATAAAAGGAATTCTGAGATTCTCAGAGAATTACAAACAGAACCAGTCATGGAATATGTATAAAAATACAGAAACAACTGGAAATCTCACGTAAGAAGAATGAGCAGATCAAGAATACCACGTCAAATCTTAAATTACCAGCCACCAGGCAAGAGGTCATTGGGCAGACCCTTCAAACGTTGGATTGAGACCGTAACAGACCACTAGGTCTATCATATGAAAGAAAGAAGAAGAAGAACAACACTTATTAAACAGCCCTGCGTAAAAGTGTGTGTGTGTTTTTTTTTCCTAAGTAATGCCACTTACTGAACTTCACGTGCCTCAAGTATCGCATTGGCGGTTTATGAAGTTAATGTTGTCTATTTTCAATTTATGCACCACTTCGGCAGACCACTTTACGTATACATGATTTTGTACAGAGATTGATAGGATGAGTGTATTTTTATGTGTTTGTGTAGTGTAAAGTGTGTTGTGTGAGGTATGATGATGAATAGAAGGGAGAAGATGAAACCCGGTGCCGGCATATAGTCCACTCCTGTCGGTAAACACTAAGGGGATAGCTAGGCTTAATGTTCCAGTCCGACGAACTAATCGTTACCAACAATGCCATATGCCTTCAACATATACTGCGGAGAGATTTGTGATTTAATGCAGAAATCTGGTTCACAATCTAACGATTGAAACTTGTACACTACCACCTATTCTGGCTCCGAAATTGAATTTGTTTCAATTAATTCAATTTAATTAACCTTCCGTCAGGCGCATCTGATCTGAGAGGCACAGGTTGTCAATTTTGTCCCATTCCACTGTCATCAGACGGCGTTGACGACTGGGCATCCGAGTAGCTGTTTATTTTTACCTGCTCTAAGCAACCACCCCCACTCAGTTTGCTCTCGACCATTATTAGCCATTCAAAATATCTCTGCAGGCGGAAGAATTACGAAGCTCTATTTGTTGCTACACGTGACGTCATATAAGGCAGTGTACACTGTCAGCGTCCCACGTCCCATTCCCCTCTGCACTCATAGATAGCAGTGTCACGCGTTCTATTCCTGCATAAACACGATTGCAGTACCCTCTGTCAACAACTGTACTTACTCCTTAAACGGGTAATACCACGGCGCTAAATATTTTGTTCAAAGAAGCTCATTGCACCCGAAGTAGTTACATTATTGAAGATGTGTATTTTAAAAATATTTGCAAAAAGAAAATTATTTATTTAACTTGTTTAGACTAAACAATGTTATATTCTTGAATAATTTTGCTAAAAACATAGGCTAAATGTTGATAATGTGAACTATTTTCGAGTATATTTGAACTGAGCCTAGCTTCTTCTTACTTTTATATCATGTTGTTGGAAGGCTTGTCACGAATTTTCTTAAAATTTGTTTAATCAATATTATGTCCAAAAAAGTTTTCTAGCAGCAATTTTTTTAATATTTTATCCATTGGACATCTCTAACAATAACATTTGTTCGACTTCCCGTTGTTTAGATTAGAAAACACTGTGTTAAATACATTTTTAGGCGTGTGCTGATCAGCCACATTGCGCCGGAACACGAAGGTCAGAATATTGCGCCCGACGGGAGGTTAATTTAACAATTAAAATTTTAAACCTGGCTGGGTATCGAATCCGTGGTCAACAAAAAAATCATCTCCAGCTCATCTACGTAGAATAAAACAAGATTTATCTACAAAAAGAAATAATTTTACCATCAAAAGCGTGGGGTGTTTTTTATCAATTAATATATTTGATAATAAACATATATTGGTAAAAGTAAAGTCTCTAAGAAGAAAACGTAAAAACCATAAAAAGCACCCCACGCTTTTGATGGTAATTTTTTGTTGTTGTATATAACTTTATTCTAGATGTGTTGGAGATGATTTATTTGTTGACCATTTTAATTTTATCCCAAGTGTGTTGGAAATTAAAATTATTTTTCATTTTTTAGTTCGGTTTTCTAATAAAGCGTGTTGTTTTAGTTTTTTAACTTTTATTTATTTTTAAATTCACACATACTCGTAAATATGACAATTAAATGTGTTGAAGAATTTAAATATCTTGGATCTATAATAGATAAATCTGGTACTTGTGGAAAAGATATTATTAACAGAGTAAATTGTGCAAGGAAGGCGATTGGATCCCTGAATGGTCTTTTATGGAATAGAAATTTGACCAGAAAAACAAAAAAAGAGATTATACAGACAATAATAGAAAGTATACTTACATATGGATCAGAAAGCTGTACAATAAATGGAAGGATGCAGAAAAGAATCTTGGCGACAGAAATGGATGGAGTACGGAGAAGTATGAGAATATCAGGCTACAACATATTCGAAATACATATATCAGACAAGAAATGGATGCACAAGAAACTGTTATCGATAGGATAACAAAGAGAGCTCTACAGTGGTATGGACATGTACAACGGATGTCGGAAGACCAGTGGCCTAAACAGGTGTTGGATTGGATGGTACCAGGCAGAAGGAAGAGGGGGAGAAGTAGAAGAGCATGGTATGAGGGAATATATGATGCCATGATGAAGAGGGGTATGGAAGATGGTCAATGGGAAGATAGGAATCTCTGGAAAGCAGGAATCAAGGGCAAACTGCTGTAAAGTGGAAAGCCTGTATTAAGTAAGTACAATAGCTTAGAATTGTTTTATCCATTTACTTGAAACTCATATGATTGCAGGAGAGTTCGTGCAGGTCTCGCAACTCGTTACTGTCTGTGTGTGTGAGGAGGAAAGTTCCCAGTGACGAGAATCTGCATGAACTGTGTCGTCGCCCTGCTGCCGCCTACGCACCACTACCACGGTGGCCTCGCTACCCGCCCCCCGCCCCACCGCCTCCGGAACTCTGCCACTACGACGACGATATCGAGTGTTCCTACTTTAGACGCCGACCTCGAGGCTTTTGTAGTGCGGATCCTAAGCGCTACACCTGGATGTCGGAAGATGAAGAATCCACCAGAATGGTGAGTAGTAAAATGTTTCCAGAAGCTTAGTAGCATTCTAAACCTACCTTACTCACTGACTCAATCGAACACGTAGGTTAGGGTGGGCAGAAAAAACTCATTTTTTTTTATTTGGAAGTTGTAATAACGCAGAAAAGTTGCGAATTACATAGACAAAAGAAAATAAAACATATGAAATTCGGTTGACATCTTCCGGTCGCGCAAAGGCTCTGAAATTTATTAATTAAATAAAAATAAAACGTAGTTTTATTTGATTTTCATATTTATTACATAATTCAGTGACAGCTGTTTCGGTACACTGTACCTTCTTCAGACATGTTAACAAATTATGAATTGTGTTCCAACTGATCTAAGCAACAATACAACAATATTTATTTAATTTTTTAATTTAACAAAGAGGATTCATTCAAATCAAGTTGAGAATTTAACAGTTTTTTACTACTTTTAAATTTATTAATTTCTACAGCCTCCAAAAGATCTAACTTCTTACCCTTATCACAAATATGTAAAATTTAAAAATTTGGATCGAAACAATGATTAAATTGGAATAGGTGGTTAGCATATTTTGAATTTTCTAAATTTCTGTTACATGCTCTCATGTGTTCCTTTATCCGAGATATAAAAGGTCTACCAGTTTGTCCTATATAGACATTGTCACATGTGCCACACTTCAATTTATATATTTATATATATTTTCTGAAATTTGAAAAAAATATGAAAAAAACTTCATTTTTGAGATTATTTCTTTAATTTTTTAATTAGATGTTTTCGTAATGTAACAGTTTGTAACGTCTTCAAATAGAGCCTAAAAACATTGTGTTTTAATTTGGTTTAGATCAGTTGATATCTTCCGGTCGCGCATAAGCTCCAAAATTTGCCAGAATAATGAACAAGTTATATTTTTACGCATTTTTGGTATTTGACAAATAACTTCCAGAGTATTGATTGTCAGATCCCACAGATAGACATAAACGTGCTTAGCAAAGATCACCAATACCTACTTGATATTAAAAATAAATACATAATTGCAAAAATGTTTTTTTTTTCATATTTTGCCAAACTTCAGAGCTTTTGCGCGACCGGAAGACGTCAACCGTTTTCGATAATTTTTCTTTTTTTTTTTAGCTATATAAATCGCAACTTTTCCGCGCTATTACAACTTCAAAATAATAAAAAAAATGATTTTTTTTCGGCCCACCCTAACGTAGGTATATGACCGCGCGGACATAATCTCTCCATACATCTCTATCCTGAGGTAATGTTTTCCAATCATTCCTTATATAGTTACTTCCTTCAAATCGTGTTATTCTCCTAACTCTTTCTTGGTCTACCAACTGGGCTCTGGTTTTTCTACAAGAAATTTTCGTGCACCTCTTTGAATACCCATTACTGCCACATGTCCTGCCCACCGCTGTCTACGAGACTTAACTGTTCTTATTATATCTGGCTTCCTATAAAGAATATGTATCTCACTGTTATGTAGTCTTCTCCATTCGCCTTCATTTTATTTATTTTTTAGAAAATTTGGGACGACATGAGTTCTTGTAATGCCTAAAACATGCATTTCCAGAATTGAGCCTATGTTTAACTTCTTTGTGCATCGCATTCCTATTTGTGATTATTGTTCCTACGTATTCAGCCACTCCTCCAAAAATCCCCTCATTTGCCATTAGCTGTCCTTTTCCATTAGACCTAATATAATGCATTTCTATGTGTGAACATATATTTAGTTTTTTAATGTTTATCTCCAGTCTGCATTTCTTAGTGTTACTCAATAGTGTATGCTTGTTGTCCTTTAGTATCTCCTCGCTATCTCCCACCAGTACTACATCATCAGCATAAACTAACAGCTTATTAATGCCATTAAGTTGTAGGCCTTCTTCATCTGCTAAAGATTAGATGGTGTGCTCTAGTACATAATTGAATATTAGAGGACATAGTGCACCTCCTTGTTTTAACCAATTGTGAATTTAAAACTTATCTTAAAATTGTTTACCTATATCATCCTAGTAATTGTGCCGTTTAGACCCATTCGAATTTGTCTACCTTACATTTTGGGAATTCCGAACTCGAGCAGATCTACACACACGCACGCGCGAGCTCATACATACACACACAAACACATACATACACACACAATAACAGGCCACAACACACATATATATATATATATATATATATATATATATATATATATATATATATATATATGAATAAGAAAGTTTTTTTTTTGTTTGTCCCTTTCCGCCGTCTCGGATTCAAGTAAGGCCCCTGGCTCACTAAGATTCCGACGTGAATTCCCACCATGCCATTATCAAGGAATGATAACAAATATGGTTTTCGCTGTGGTCCTTTTCCGAAGACGTACACCCATCCAAGGTTGTTCTTATGTAGTTAATTCGACCCACCATTCGATTCGATTCGGTCGGCCAGCAGCGGAAGTGGAAGGTTGTCTCCAGCACCGAGAGAAGCGCTCCTAGCGGACCGGCGATCAAGCACTCACCCAGCGGTGACTGGGTTTGAGGACCGATAGCAATATCGGAACCAGCGACTGCGTCAACGCAGCTAACCTATAGCCAAGGCTTGCCCGACAGCTTTAGGGTTACCAAACCTAACTATACCCGTTAGTACCTCATAACCTCAAAAGGCACTAGGTCTTATCCCATCTGCCCCTAGCTCGGCCTCTTACCCAAGGTCTTTGTCAGGGCACTTCCAACCTGTCAACCACCTCCCATACCTATAACACCAGCCCAATATGGGACCACCGTAGGCCTGGAACGAGCGAAAGCTCATCCGAGTGCACTCCAATCGCGCAGCGTACGCGGCGTAGACAAGAAAATAATGTAGCCAGTGCTACTATTGAAGTCGAGTCCACTCCTAATGTCCTCCCATCCCCGGAGGTCCTCCCGCCGGCCAGCGGGGGCTCATCTGGGGGTCCGAGGACGGTGGACTCGCAAACCAAGCAAGTCGAAACCTCCTTCCCTGCTGGTGAGTCGGCAATTTACCGTAGCTCTCGCAGCGGCGAACAAGGAGTTCGCAAAAACCGAACCACACATGCATTCATTTGCAAGTTTGAAGGATTCGGGACAAGGGTAAGGCTGACTTCAATGGCAGCCTACTATAAGTACCGACAGCTGCTGCTTCGTCGCGTAATGTTCCTCATCGCGAGGAAAACAAGAAACCGCGGATACCAACTCGGAAATTCGTTGTTAAAGGAGTCGATCCCGAAGTGGAAACTTCTGAAATCCGGGACTGCCTGGACGGGCTTGGCTTCAAGGTCCTATCGGTTGTCAACATGACATCTGGGAGGACTAAGAGGCCGTTGCCTATGTTTCTGGCGGTCCTGGCGGAAGGGCCCACAGTTTGGCGGGGTGACAGAACTCAAGCGATTGTGCCACTACAAAGTAAAAATTGAACAGTACCGGCGCATGAAGCCACCACCCAACGGCGCATCGCGAAAGAAGGCGATAGTCCAGGATGATCCGGCTATCAATAAAAAGGCAGTACCAGTTGAGTCCGCTCCTGCTGCCATTCCCAATAGATTAGGCACAGAGGAGTCCATCGCTCTTCGGCCTGAACTCCCTGGAGGGGTGACCGTCACCGCTAATACAGATGCTCTCACAGGCACTGAAAAGAAAAAGAAAATGACTGGACCAAGAAAGACCCAGGCAACACAGGCCTCACAGACAGAGGACCTAGACTCGGCCACATCCGAGCCTAAAACTCAACGATCCGCGGGCACTCAAACTGTCCCGGATCCGTTTGAAACAACGGCCACTTCGGTCGAACCTAAAACAACCCAAACCGCGGGCACTCAAACTGTCCCGGATAAAACGGCCCCTCAGGTCGAAAGAAAACGGCCTCACCGTAAAAACAGAGGAGTGGATGCACCACGAGTTTGCCTGTGTTGGGATGACTGCCCAACATATAATGGCAGGGCGGATGGAATTCCACATAAGATCTTTGCCGCTTTAGAGCAATCAATCTCTGAATGCAAACCCAATGCTCATCTTTTTATGGATTTTCATTATGAAGATGGGATATTAATCGGCATTGACGTGTTTTGTGCAAACTGACACACTAGCTCGACATAATGGATCATTCCATTGCAAAGGTGATTTACCGGTTATTCACCTCAAGAACCGGACAACCAACAACCAGGATCGATTTTGGCTTTTTTCGAAATCCTTTACTTAACTTCACCCCTACTCTGCTAAGGTTTTCGGTGGTTTTCCTTAGCGAAAAGACAAATGTCGGAGTAGGTCCCTAATCTCCACCAGTAGTCTTACTTACTCCAAACGTTTCTAAATTCAAAATTCCAAACATACGACCCAAATTATCTCCTAAACTAAAATTCAATTTCGAAGCTATAACAAAATTCTCGTTTCATAAGCTACTCTGCTAATGGTTTAGGTGGTTTCCTTAGCGTTCAGGCAAATGCCGGAGTAGTCCCCTTGCCTCCACCAGTAACTTCACTCCTCCTATATCAAGCCGGGTGGGCAAATTTTACACTTATACCAACACCAATATTTATACCCAAACTGACGTGCGAGTAACACCAAACACTGCCATGGTTGACATCAATCCCTAATTTTAATTTCCCCCTTTTCGGCCTTAACTTCAAAATTAGCGGGACTAAAAGACAATGTCTTGGAACCCGCGGATGGCTAATGGACAATTGGACCATCCAAAAGGTTAGCTGTAGCCGCGGCTGGTAATTATCAGTCGCCGCATTCAGCATATACCATTCATTCATTCATTCATTCTTATGTAGTTAAACATTTTCAGTTTTCAGTGCGGTCCGTTTCCGAAGCCGTACACCCATACAAAGTTCAGTTCTTATGTGGTTAACCACCTTCAGTTTTCAGTGTGGTCCGTTTCGGAAGCCGTACACCCATCCAAGCGTCGACCACGTTCGATGTTGCCCAACCGTGGTTTTCTTCATATCTTCTTCGCTGTTCTAGGGATGACATGGTGAGCAGCGAGAGCAGTTTTCCATGTAGATGGTAATCTTTGGGCATCATCTCGGGTGTTCATAGTATGTGGCCTTTTTTCAATCTCTATTGCTTCTCTGTAGATTCTGAAAATGTTTAACTACATAAGAACAACCTTGGATGGGTGTACGTCTTCGGAAACGGACCACAGCGAAAACCCTATTTGTTTAATTATATAAGACCTAAACCTGTGACTCGAACTTATCATTCCTTGATAATGGCATGTGGGATCATGCCGAAACGTCGGAGTCAGTGGCCAGGGGCCGAACTTGAATCCAAGACGCGGAAAACCCAAGAAAACTTTCTTATTCATACTTATATCCGCGAAAATCTGCAATATAACATATATATATATATATATCCATAGTAATTCTGCCCGAGGGCAGGTCTTACACTACAATCATAATATTTTCATGCTATGCTTTGCATAGGGAATTATAGGTGTGGTAGCTTCCCGTTGTTTTCCACACCGGTGAAGGGAAAAACCTCATCCAGGAGCCTATCCCGATCGGGATTCGAACCCGGGCCCGCTGCGTGACAAGACAGCACGCTACCTCGAGGCCACAGCGGTGGACATATACATGTGTGTGTGTGTGTGAGTGTGTGTGTGTGTGTGTGTGTGTGTGTGTGTGTGTGATTAAGAAAGTTTTCTTGGGTTTTCCGAGACATAGAATCAAGGTCGGCCTCTGGCCACTGATTCCGACCTTTCGGCATGATCCTACATGGCATTATCAATATTGAGGTCGACCTTGAATCCATGATGCAGAAAACCCAAGAAAACTGTCTTAATTATACTTATGTTCGCGCACATCTACAATACATCATATATATATATATATATATATATATATATATATATATATTATAAATATATTTTTGACATTTGGCAATGAAGGCAAATATGATATGAAAAGAAAAAAGAATGCTTGAGTCGGGATTTGAACTCGAGTCTCTAAAGTCTGTACCTTTAGCGCTCTAACCAACTGAGCTACCCAAGAATTCCAATACAAGCATACAGTTTTCTTATACATGTCCAAGAATTCCAATACAAGCATACAATTTTCTTATACATGTAGTATTCTCAATAAGAAAATTGTATGCTTGTATTGGAATTCTTGGGTAGCTCAGTTGGTTAGAGCGCTAAAGGTACAGACTTTAGAGACTCGAGTTCAAATCCCGACTCAAGCATTCTTTTTTCTTTTCATATATATATATATATATATATATATATATATATATAACATGTATGTATAAAATTAGGGAATATTTATCTAAAAGGTCCGTCTCCTAAACTTTATTAGTTATTTATCTAGTTACAATATTTGCGTTTAATTTTAGCCTGACTGCTTGCATAGTCAACTTTTATAAGATTCATGATATGTTGCGTCGAGGTATTATTTAAAATTAAAGTATACAACTATGGAATACTTACCTAAAAGGTCCGTCTCCTCAACTTTACGTACTAGTTATTTTTCTGAAGGTAAGTATTCCAAGTTATAAAAGTTGTATGTATATAGATTTAGATTTTAGATTTATTTATTTAGCCTGGTGGAGTTAAGGCCATGTGGCCTTCTCTTCCACTGACCAGGACAAACATATATTACATCAGAATATAACAATCTTAATTAACTCTAATATTAAACACTAAGTAAAAATTTGATCAATAGATAATATCTAATATATTACGATCTATAATACAACCAGTTAATCTTCTTCTTCTTCTTCTTCTTCCGAATGCAGTATTGGGTGATGATGCCCGTTCTGCGACTACAAAAACTGATCTTTCCATCGGTTGAAGGGTCTTCCGAGGTCACTTTTGCCTTTAGGGTTGAGGTGGTAAATCATCTTTGGTAAACGGGAATTTGACATTCTCTGGACGTGTTGGAACCATTTAATCTGATAATTTTGTATATGTTCAACCATTTCCCTACTATTCAACTGCATCCTTATCTCATCACTTTTCATTCTATCCCTTAATGTTACTCCAGTTAGTGATCGGAGGAATCTCATTTGTGAACTATTAATGCGAGATTTATCTTTTGCTCGAAGTGTCCAGCATTCACTTCCGTATAGTAGAGCAGGTTTGGCTATGGCATTATGAAATCTCAATTGGATTTCTTTCCTCATTTGTGTTCCAAAATTTCTCCTAATTATACCATTTAATCTGTTATATTTTTCTAAATTTGTTTCCACATCTTTTTGATTATGAAACTGTGATATATTATTACCTAAATAATTAAAGTGTGTTACTTGTTCTATCGGTTTATTATTTATTATTATTTTTACTCTCGAAAGTCCCTTTCCAGTGATTGCCATGGATTTGGTTTTATTTTCAGATATTTTCATGTTGTATTTTTCCAGGGTGTTCTGCAATTTAAACTCTGATCTCTGCAAATCATCTTCATTCTCCGCTAGAAACAACCAGTTAATATTAGTTAAAATTAAGACTAAAACTAATAATAAAATGTACACAAGCAAGGCATATTAAATTGTCCCCGTCTAGTGTATATAAAAAACAAAGGAAAATAACGAGATATAGAAAACTAATTTTACGATTATACAATATTTAAAACAAAACAAATAAAAACATTTGTTATTCTTAATATTATTTTCATTAATAATTAAATATATTAATATTTCTAAAAGAATATTATCAGTGAGGTGTATAAGTTAGTTTGTTATTAAATAATTCTTTAGTTTGTTTTTGAAGGATTTTATAGTTTAACAGTCTCTGACATAGGACGGAAGGGAATTACGTGGCGGAATTTATTCATTAAAATATCATTAGGATATTGAAATGATAATTATAGATTGGTTTCGTGTGACGTTGATTTAGTTCTGATTTAATTCTAGCATTATAAAAAAATAATTTTTCCACGTTTTTATTAAATCTAATTATCTCGAATCTGGAATGGAAAACCTTTTCAATTAAAAATATTACATTCAACTGTTTGCAGGTTTGATCAATGCAAATCTCTCTTTTCTAATTCCATGGAGATGATATTGATCCAGATGCAGAGGAAAAAAATCTCAACAAATCTGACAATTAAATTCACTACCAGGATTTATCAATTAAATTAAAATCCAGTAGCATCCCTTCGGTTAAGAAAATGTGAAATAAACACAGAAACAAAGATTACACAGCGTTTCTTGCATCGCTGCAGTGTTCTTCTTTGGATTTGAGATTCGTGGGTTCATACCTGATAGAGTTTAATAGATTTATTTGGTCGTAAAAACCTTAGTACAACTTCTTCTTCTTCTTTCTTTCATGTGATAGACCTAGGTGTTTGTTACGGCCTCAATCCAACGTTTGAAGGGTGTGCCCAAGGATCTCTTGCCTGGTGGCTGATAATTTAAGATTTCACGTGGTATTCTAGTACGGCTCATTCATTTCCAGTTGTTTCTATATTTTTGTACATATTCCATGATTGATTCTGTTTGTAATTCTTTGAGAATCTCAGAATTGCTTTTGTGGTCTGTTCCCTTAGTGCAGCTTTCTTATTGAAATTCGTTCCGTACATTTATGGCACGTAAAATAACCTCAAGTCTGATATAATAAGAGCCAGATTAAATTGGGTTGACTCTTTTAGAGTAGATTTGAATTGCGACGCTAATGGCCCGATTTTGTAAATTTTCGCGGATATATGTATGATAAAGAAGTAATTATTGGGGTTTCCGCGTCATGGGTTCAAAGTTGTCCTTGGGTCACTGTTTCACTGACGCGGAACCCCAGAAATCCTATATTAATCATATAAATAACAGGTAATTACACTGAGCAACAAAAAAAGTTATTTTTTGTCTCAGAAAGAAAATATGTGATTCTGGTAGTATTTTTTCTCCTGAATTCAAATATGATATATGTTTTTCTCCATCACGCAAGGTTTCCGAGAGACAGGAATTTATAATTTCAAACACTTTAATATTTTCTACATTCGTAACTACACAATATTTGAACATTCGGACGCACCTAGAAAGTAAGAAATGACGATTTTCTGCTATATTTCGCCTGTGGAGCATCCCTCTTGATGGTCCAACAATAATCGGCCAGCATATTGGGATTCCATTTGCCTTGATATTGCTTTTTCCATAGCTGAAATCTCCTGAGTTAGCTCATTTGGTTTTATTTTACAATGGACAAATGGACCAAAAAACGTTTATTAAAAATAATTATTTAAATCCATTAATTGAAATTGAAATAAAAAAACTGTGGGTGATGGAGAAATTCCGAATACATATTTGAAAACACGATAAAAAAAACTGCATTAAGTACAACTATTGGTACTCATGAGACAAAAATCATGTTGACTAGTGTTCTTCACATACTGTAACAATAAAATGTGCGCTTATCTGTTTATTTATTTGAATTTAGGTAGGTGGCATAGTAACATAGAATCCTTGGGAGAAAGTCCACTATTTGCCTATCACTTACTCTATGAATTGTTGTAAGCTCTACAGGATCGCAGAACGCATGCGCGAGTTGCTCTAATGCTTAATGTAGCTTCCGTTAGATGGCTTTCAAATCGGAAATACCAACTTTCGGAATAAATTCCCAAGCATTTATAAAAAATGGACGCTAACCAACTTCCCATTTCCTAACCTAACAAAACATGTTCATTCATTCATAGTGTTCTGCTCAAGAGCAGGTCTTTCACTGCAAACTCAGCATTCTCCACTCTTTCCTGAACTCAGCTTTCCTTTAGGCCTATGTATCTGCATACAATATCTGCATATTTATTTTAATATTTTAATAATCTGATGTCTTTTTCTTCCTCTAACTTTCTTTCCGTTGACCATTCCTTCTAAGGCATTCTTCAGCAGGCAGTTTCTTCTTAGCCAGTGGCCAATCCATTTTCTATTCCTCTTCATTATGAGTTCCAGCATTGTCCTTCTTTTGCCCATTCTTTCTAGCACATCTTTATTTCTTAGTTTGTCTGTCCATTTTATACGTTCCATTCTTCTCTTTATCCACATCTCAAAAGCTTTCAGTCGCTTTTCCTCATTCCGTCGTAATGTCCAAGTCTCTGCACAACACAATGCTACACTCCACACAAAGCACTTCACTACTCTCTTCCGTAATTCTTTTGCCAAAGGTCCACAGAAAATGCTTGCTATCCTCTGCTTTACTTCTTGACCGCAGTTCATGTTATTAATTATAGTACAGCCCAAGTATTTGAAGTTCTCCACTTGCTCAATGGCCTCATCTTTGATCCTCATGTTTATCTTCCTTGGTTTCCTTCCTATAATCGTAGCCTTCGTCTCATTTATATTTATCTTCATCCCATAATCCTCACACTTATCATTTAGCTCCATCAGCATGTTCCTCAGTGTCATTGCATCTTCTGCTAGCAAAGCTATATCATCAGCAAATATTTTATGCATATTATTTAATAAACTATTAAACTAATCTTATATATCCGTCGGAACCTAAAAATTAAGTTAATTTCTTGAAATATGGTATGGAATTAATTACGAATGTTGGTAACACCGATTTTAGCGAAAGTTACATTAAGAATTTGCGCGTTTGTAGAACTCTATTCACAATATTCGCGTAATATTATAGATATTTAAAAATCGTAAGAAATATTTACTGAATCGTTCCAGAAAGTTTAAAAATAGTACGAAACGTTATTACAAATTCTAAAAGTGTGTAGTGCAACAGTGGCATAAGAATGTTATATGGAAAATCATGACCGACAAATACTAGACCTCAGTCGAATCCTCGTTTTAGTTGAGAGTAAACAATGCTTAATGTTTGACGAAATTTTATAAACAGAAGTTTGTTTTAGTTGAGAATAACTGATATAACAGATATTGAATTTTAAAATGTTTAACATTTCGTTAATTTACAGTTTGTAAAACACAGAGGCCTATCTTGTTCTGGGTTCTATGTTATTTCTAGAGTGCGGATGTTAGGCACTTAAAAAATCAAAATAGGCAGGCAAAAAGGCACTAAAATAATTAATATAGGCACTTAAAAAATTCTAAATAAGTTCCTACAAAAAATGGACAACAACATAACTTTTTACAATCTTACGTTAAGAATATAAACATATGCTATCAATAGCATGCAAAGATATCAGATATGCTTTTGGAATTTGTTTTGCCTTTTTACAAAGAGCAGAACCGTCACTTGAGAATATTTCCGTGCCAAATTCTTTCACGAAGTTGATCAGTTTGTATTTTACTTTTGTCCGCTCTTTAGGTATCTTAAAAAACTGCTCTAAAGGTAAAAAAAATACACTTGGAGCACCACTTTGTCTTTGAATTACCTGTCTATGAATGAGGACTGCAGACTGGATTCAGTGTCACCAACATTAAAATAATATTGCCGGTTTCAGCACCAGGTGTGAGACAGAGAAAGAAAGCTTGAGCCATCTACCCTCTTTATCACTCAGCAATGTTTATATTGAAAAGAAGCAAAGACATTTTCTCCAAGCCTAGGAGCCAGAGCATAATACAATGGGAAATAACTTAGGACTATTTCGCTTAACGGGAATGTATGAAGTGGAAAAATACAATAATTAGCTAACGTGAATGCACTGAGGGGGAAACCATCTACCTGTTAGGTTACTGGGTTGTTGCCACTATTATCCTAAAATATTCTAAAGAAATTAATAAATAGGAACACTTGAAAAATTCTATGAAATGATTTGTGCCATGAAGTTTGTCCATTTCATTTAATTTCATTGAAATGCTGAGTTAATTTCGAGAAAAAATTGCAAATAGGCATTTATAGGCATTGTAAGCTGAAATAGGCATTTATAGGCAAAATTAACTTCATGGAAAACAATTCTAGGGTCGTTGATATGAACTTATATTAAGTCACTTTTACAATCTTAATATATAAAAATGTCGTGTTACGTTGTTTGTCCGCGATGGAATCCTAAATTACTGAACCGATTTTAATAAAATGTTGCACACTGTATGCAGTTTGATCCAACTTGAGACTTGGTAGTTTATTACTAAATTTATCGCATTATTTTTTTATTGCAAATTATTTGTTTATTATTTAACAAAGAGTTATAATTACATGTCAGTTCCATACGATTCTAACAGATGGCGGTGTAATTATCTGCGAGTTCCATACGATTCTAACAGATGGCGGTATAAGGTAATTTGGTAAGGTAATTGGTTTATTATTTAACAAAGAGAGATCCAGATGGCTGTGCTTTTTGTTGCAACCGCGAATTTCAATTGAATTGCAAATATTGATTATTTCATAATTTAAGTGTATTCAGTGTTTATTTTATTTTCAATATTATTAATTCCGTGTGTAAGTATTAGTTTTAAGTAATCTGGCTGAAAGACAGCAACTTATTTTAAATGTTTAACGTATACTTTAGCCACAGCAACGCGTGGCCGGGACTTCTAGTATCTATAATATGTAACTATAGGCATTTTCCCTAACATCCGGTTTCTAGTTATTCCTTATGTAGGTCCGATGTTAAAATAAAATACTGTAATTCACCATCTTTGTTTCATTGGACTACGAGAAGTTAGTAGCTGGCGCCTCTGGAGTAATTTCCTCAAACTGCGTCCCTTGCAAAGTGAACTACGGGGAGAAGATAAACGGAAATTCGGAAATTGCGTATAAAATGGTAAATGAAAACTGAAGCGACAGAGGATCCATTGGTCCATAACTCAACTAACCTCATGACAGCGTGGATATAAAACGCCGGAATTTTAAAACAAGAATCTCGAATTGCCTCTTCAGTTGTGAAGTGGAATTATAAGTAAGTCACTCTCTGGCACTATCAATCTCAGAGGTTCATGGCCACACGGACGTAATCTCTCCATACATCCCTATCCTGAGCTATCATTTTCCCACAAAGCATGATTGTTATTTTTCCTACCTCATCCTTCGTCTATTTACTGAGTGTTTTCCTTCTTGTTTTCCTACAAGTTTTCAAATTTGTTTCACATATCTTATATGTAAAAATTAATGTTTGTTTGTTTGTATGTTTGTTTATTTGTACGTATTTTATGCGCGGCCATACCGTTGATCCGATTGTGATGGGGTTTTTTTGCAAAATGTTTAGGGGATTCCCAGGATGAACATAGGCTATAAGAGAGTTGTGATAATCAACTCCTACACCCTTAAAAATCGTCCTTTGTAATGGAAAACGTGAAAAAAGTAGCTCTTTGGACGCTTATATGGCTTACGCTGCCTAAACTATAACAAATACACAAAATTAATGTACACAGAATTGAATATCTCAAAACGCTCTACAAAAAAGTCCGCGACAGCATATGTTTATCTCTTACGGATAACTCACAATAACCATTTTTGTCTTTCATTGATGCCAAGATGATCGAGACAAGTACGTAGATTCCTGTGCAAGCATAGCAGCACATGGCGTGTATTCTTTTACGGATAACTCACTATAACGAATTTTGTCTTTTAGCTCATTTATGCCAAGAAGATCGAGATAAGTAGATGTCCGGGCGACACCAGGTAATCAGTACGAGGAATATTAAAATAATTACGATATACATTTATAATTATTTTTCATTTTACTTATTAAACTAATCATAAGAAATACATTAATTTTTATCGTTCAGCTCATTTATGTCAAGAAGATCGGGATAAGTAGATTCCCGGGCAACGTCGGGTAATCAGCACAGGGTATCAAAAAATATAAATTTATGATTATTTTTTCCTTTTACTTATTCAACTAAACATAAAAGCACTTAAGTTTCATTTATTTAGGCACAGCAGCGCACGCCGCGTATTAGCTAGTAGCCAATAAGAATTAACTGTTCTTATCATATCAGATGTCCACCGCTGTGGTCTCAAGGTAGTGTGCTGCCTTGTCACGCAGCGGGTCCGTGTTCGATCCGCGGTCGGGGCAGTTTTTCTGGGAGAGGTTTTTATCGGGATTTTTCCTCACCTGTAAGATAAATATCAGGAAAACTTTAAGACCCACCGAAATCATATGGCCATCATCATCCCTATTATTATTTACATATGAATTTATGGCACTGTATTTCTCTCTCTTACTTGCTAATATCGAATCACTGATACTATTATTAACATCATGTTTTAGGAACGGCCTCGCTCCATCCTGGACGGAGATTACGACCCACTTATGCATTACCCACGCAGACCCGGTTCTTGCCTGGGCCGTTATCCTTCTCACAGCCATTACCTGAGCTACAGCACGGAGTACCTCGCAGGTCCTTGCCCAGCGCATCCGGATCTGCCGCCTCCCCCGCCGCCACCTGCTATGTCAATTCACCACGAAGCTGCACCACCTCCACATCGCACCAAACACGTGAGCTTCGCCCGCTCTCACACGCTCACATCGTTTGACGACGCCGTGGGTGGGAAACCTGTGGTCCTCGCTCGGAGCCAGGAACGACTCATCGACGGGAAGAAGTCAGCAGGAGAGGGCCTACTGTCGCAGACAGGGGGCGCAGTGGGAGACTCTCCTAAGGTTGTCATCATGGGTAAGCATCTCTTCTTTTAGATATATTCAGTTAGGCCTAACTCCCTCTTTTCGCTCAATGCTTTACTTTCTATAACTGGAATACATACGGTGTCCGCGTGAATTCTATCACTAAATTACTTTATTTTCTGTATTCACGTAGACTTTCACGGCCGGAGTTGCTATGATGATCTTGAAGAAGATTTTCGGGCTGTAGGCCGTGGTCGTGAGGCTTGTAGTTCCCCGACGTTTCGCCAGAGACTGCGTCTGGCATCCTAAAGGGTTGTCTCTTGAGACTGGCAATTCTGTCCGCTGTCTGTCTTATTTATACGTTCACCGCGATGTGTTCGTAAGTTGTATCTGCCTTCTGATTGGTCAGCGTTAGGGACTTGGATTGGTCCAATGAGATTGCTGTTTGATGGTCTTTATTTTCTGTTTCCGAATTTAATTTTTCAGGCAATAACACCTGTGGTCAGCATACCGACCCATCAGACATGTATTACTGTGAACCATTAAATTTCGAAACCTGCCTTGAAATTTCTTCCGGAAAAGCGCTGTCATCTACATCATCCGGTATCATGGCAGCTGCCGCCGTCTTCCGGAAACCAAACGCCATTCCTCTCTGTCCATCCATTGATCTTCCTCCATTCCTCTGATATTCATAGCTGCTTGTACCCCTTCTATCCAAGTTTTCTTCGGTCTTCCCCTCTTCCTCCTTTCCATTGGGATCCATTCCATAACAATTTTAGGTAATTTTTGTTCTGGCATTCTTTTGACATGGCCACACCACTGTAATATTTTCTTTTCTGTACCGTAATGTATATGATGTCCGGCTCCTCTTGTACACTCATAATTTCCCTTATTTCTTATTCTATCCATTCTAGATTTTCCAGCTGATCTTCTTAAAACATCCATTTCTGTACTTAAAATTCTTTTCATTTCCCTGGTAGGAATTTGCCAGACTTCAGCACCATATGTTAAAATGCTCTGAATTATGGTTTGATATATTTGTAATTTTCTATTTTTTGTAATATTTTTGCTCCACCAAACAGAGTTTAAAGCATTTATTGCTTGTTTTGTTTGTGAGATTCTATTTTTAATTTCCACTGTGTTATCTACTTGTGAATGGTCTAATTTTGTTCCGAACTAAGTGCATTCAATACTAGGTTTTAGTTCTTCTCCATTGTTGAAATTTATATTTATATTAAAAGCGCTGTAATATACCAAAAAGTGTCCAAAACTGGTCTGCCGTTTTTAACTGGAAGATATTAAAATTCAGTGGCATCTCTCATTTAACTATAGGGAGGTAATAGAACTCCTGTTTTGGCAGACAGGGTAATCTACAGTATATGCCGTCCGCACCTAGACCCGACTCACTTCACTCAACTCTTGATCCATGCAGAGATGTACATCTGCTCCGCACAGTGGTTTTTGATTTCAATTTCTCTGCCTTGTAGTTAAAAAGGCACATTTTTTTATACTGTCTTGGTACATCACAACGCTTCTCTGGAAGAAATTTCAAGGTAGGTTTCGGCATGGATTGGTGACAGTTCCATTGTTATAAAACAATGAGTTTTAAGCACATGTTTGGGAAATTCTTTGGAAGCCGGCTGCCATGCCTCTAGCCCCGAAGGTCTCGGGTTCAAAGCCGCCAGGGTCTATCGGTTTCTAGGATGGAAAAAAAAAGTCCTCCGGGAGGGATTTCTAGATATGGGTCCAGAGTCTGAAGATTTTCAGGCTTGTAAAAGAACCTTAAGCCCGAAAAAGGAGGCCTCTGAACAAAGTTTATCGATATTCATCATCAAAATAATATCTTAATTTAAAAAAGGCAAAATGTAAACCACTACAAGAACAATCTACTAGAACATCAGGCAGCAACCTTATTGGTGCAATAGAAGACTCTAATGCTAACCAATCAGAATGCAGATACACTTTACGAAGTAACGGACCGCGCAGAGAACTCGTCGCGGATAAATGTATAAATAGGGCAGGTAGTCGACAAAATTGCCAGTCTCAAGACAACCCTTGAGGACGCTGTCTATGGCGAAACTTCGGGGAACTACAAGCCTCAAGACCACGGCAAACAGCCCGGAAATCTTCTACAAGGTCATCATAATATCTTATATGGTTCGGTATGGTGATCACATGCCTTTCGTGACATCTGTAGGGGAAAGAGCGTAACTAAAATACCTTGGTGTAGAAACTCCTAATAAAAAAGAGAGGCTGTGGCTAGAGTCAAATAACCTTAAACCTAATAAGTAAGTAAGGTTGGTTATACTCTATACAAAATTTCGGGTCCCTTTCACGAATATGTTCAGTCGTTCAAACTCATCATAGGTATCTTTCTAGCAATACAATATTGTCCCAATATTAAATTAGCGTTTAATAGAGTAAATAACATCTGTCGGAAAGTAAATGTTTAGTTATTTATTATGAAAATGTTACAATTCTGGAATATTGACTGCCCTATCAATTCGAACTGGTCATACTGCCACTCACAGATATGTCTCTTGTATCTACAGTCAGATTCAACCCACGAAGTTACTGTGTGTTTGGAATAGGGAGCTGGGTTGCCATTTTAACAATATTTTATTGAGAGAAATCTTTAAATAAAACTGAAGTATGCAACACAGCAGGTACAGAGTTGTAAGTTGTAGCCGTTGCATCTACAGTCAGATTCAACCCACGAAGTTACTGTGTGTTTGGAATAGGGAGCTGGGTTGCCATTTTAACAATATTTTATTGAGAGAAATCTTTAAATAAAACTGAAGTATGCAACACAGCAGGTACAGAGTTGTAAGTTGTAGCCGTTGCATCTACAGTCAGATCCAACCCACGAAGTTACTGTGTGTTTGGAATAGGGAGCTGGGTTGCCATTTTAACAATATTTTATTGAGAGAAATCTTTAAATAAAACTGAAGTATGCAACACAGCAGGTACAGAGTTGTAAGTTGTAGCCGTTGCATCTACAGTCAGATTCAACCCACGAAGTTACTGTGTGTTTGGAATAGGGAGCTGGGTTGCCATTTTAACAATATTTTATTGAGAGAAATCTTTAAATAAAACTGAAGTATGCAACACAGCAGGTACAGAGTTGTAAGTTGTAGCCGTTGCATCTACAGTCAGATCCAACCCACGAAGTTACTGTTTGTTTGGAATAGGTAGCTGGGTTGCCATTTTAACAATATTTTATTGAGAGAAATCTTTAAATAAAACTGAAGTATGCAACACAGCAGGTACAGAGTTGTAAGTTGTAGCCGTTGCATCTACAGTCAGATTCAACCCACGAAGTTACTGTGTGTTTGGAATAGGGAGCTGGGTTGCCATTTTAACAATATTTTATTGAGAGAAATCTTTAAATAAAACTGAAGTATACAACACAGCAGGTACAGAGTTGTAAGTTGTAGCCGTCCAAGCCACTCCCTCTTAAAGAAAAAAACAGTTACCACTTGTCACTGAGCTCGTGCGGATCTATACTATCATGTGTGAAAGTGTCGACTCTCATATTTACTATAAAACTAGTTTGCATGTCATAAACGAAAAACTATGTTTTTTAAATGTGTAGTACATAGATTTGGAAAAAAGTACTGCTAACCTTGCCCCTCCTCCCCTCCCTAAACAAACAAATACAGTTATATGAGTTTGGCAACATCTACCCCCTGTTCGCAGGAGGACACTGGCGTAGCCCGTAATATCTGTAGTAACTTCCTGGGTTGATTTAGAGTGTAGTTTTGGCAAATTTACAAGTCTTGCCCAAGAGCACTACTTTTCAATAGAACTTACAATGGAACTTAAATAAGATTAAAAAGGTTAAAAATAAGATTAGAACGCCTACGAATCATGTATGTAGAAATTTAATTAGCCATAATATATCCTCGTCAAATACGTAGATAGATACACACATGGATTAAATTTCTCTCAAAAAATAAGTAAAAAGAGAAGAATCTTATTCTATTGCACGTCGAAATCTACCTCTAAATTTCTCCCAGAGAAGCGTTGTCATGTACCAAGGTCGTGTCCAAAAAAAGTATGTGCCTTTTTAATTGCAAGGCGCTAAAATCCAGCGCCAAATCTCGGAGATTAAAAACCTCGCTATCGCTGGTTTTTAAACAGTTTCTCGTTTCTGTAAAAACCACTTCCCAACATCGCATCGTAATATACTATTTCGCCTGACAGTTCTTAAGATCTTCATTTCACACGTGCTTATTATTTGTTCAATTTTTGTTGTATCAACCCTAGCCCCATTTGTATTCTATAAAAATGTTTATGTCCTCTGAAACTGTAAATTTTCCACAGAGAAAGTTAAGAGAGCTCCCATGAAAACACAAGCGACTCAGACAGAAGTGTGTTTGGGACGAAAGCCTCTTGCGCCTAATTACCTGTCACTGAGCCCAAGAACAATTCACCGCGTGCGCATGGTTTCCCAAGGTGCGCAGACCAATGGAAACAACTTTAATCGTCGCCTTATGAAGAGTTACTCCGAGGCGGGTGACAGGTTTGGTGTGGGTGTGTGCGGGAGCAGTACTGCATACCCATTCCACGTGGACGGATACAACGATATGCGCAGGGGTTCGGAGCATGAACCTCTCCACAGAACTCAGTCTGAAGAGCCTCCGAGATCACCATTCCTGGTAACTACGCCCCCTGATAGCATTTGTAACATATCTCATCCCGCTGCTACCTCCTCGTCTGCAACTTCCGCTACGGAGACCCTGCATACGCCATCCCAGTCCAGTCAACAAGAACCCCCCAAGAAGAAGAAAACGTACAAGGAAATATTCATCGACTTCGAGCCTCAAGGGATGGAGAGAAGAGGCAAGAAGAGAATGCTCCAAAAAGCAATGTCCGAAGGTAAGCAATTATTTATATTGCACGCATTATTATTTTATTTTTATACTTATTATTCCTTTATGTACAATTATTATACAGGCTCTGCATTATAATTGAATTATGTTTAGTCTGTTCATCTTACCTCAATATTAAAGTTGATTTATTCTTGAACATGTTTCGACTATATCAAAATCATCATCAGCATCTTTCCCAGACTGGTTGGATTTATGTTGCACACCCTGGATGTCGATGTCATCTCCAAACAAGGTCACGCTCCGTCAATATTCCAAAATTCATAACTCTGTTTTTGTTCTTCTGAATATAGATTTTTTTCCCAAATAGTAAGCTCTTTTGTATTTTCTAACTGTTTTAATAATTTAGTGTCCGAATTTATATTGTGTTTTTCAGACCAAACATGAGCAGAAACTACAGATTTTTCTATTTCCCCGTTTTTAATATTCCTTATGTGTTCTTTGGTTCTAATTTTTAGGTTTCTTTTTGTTTTTCCTATATATATATCTTTTCACAACCCATACATTCGATTTGATATATTCCTGATTTTTAAAATTTTTATCAGTTTTTTCATTTCTCTTGGTTTTTATTAGTTTATTTAAGCTGTAGTTATTTTTCGGTGCTAATTTAATATTAAATTTCTCAAATATATTTTGTAATTTATTGTGTACCCAAGGGTGATATGTGAATTTCCTATATTTTTTCATAGATGGTTTATCTTTTTTCAAGAGTACTTCTGTTTATCATTTTTTGTTTCTTATACTTTTCTATCCTTTTGTGTACCATTTTTTCATCAAACCCGTTTTGTCTTGCTACTTTGATTATGTGTTTTTTTCTCCCGTTTGAAATCTTCTTCGTTTAAGGGTAAGTTTACCAATCTATGAGTTAAACTATTAAATGCTGCTAATTTATGTCCAATTGGATTGAACCCCGTTGATTTAATAAAAATGTGAGTATGAGTTTCTTTCCTATGAATCCCAAATTCAATTTTTCTTTTTTCTTCGTTTCTGACCAATTCAAGATCAAAAAAAGGTATTTGTTTATTTTCTTCTATTTCTTTGGTAAATTTGATGTTTGTACTCTGTAAATTTTAACAGTTTTATGGAATCTTTTACAATAAAAATTATATCATCTACATATCTGCTCCAAAATGTAAACATTGTGGGATGTGCTTTAGTGATTTTACATTCAGAATCGCTCATAAATAAATTTGCCAGGAAAGGTGATAATGGGTTTCCCATTGGAGCCCTGATTTTTGTCTATAGAAACTCCTATTGAATGTAACAAACATTTGGTCAATGCATAACTCGGTTAATTTCAAATAGTCTTCTCTGATCTCTCTGTCTATGTTATTTTTACTTAACCAGTTGTTCAATATCTCCAAACAACATAAATCTAACCAGTCTAGGCAAGATGTTGACGATGATTATGATATAATGGAAAGATGTTCAAGAACAAATCAACATTAATATTGAGGTAGGATGAACAGACTAAAAATAATTTAACTAATGGATGAACCCATTTTTTCCAAATGGCAAATCATTAATAAAAACAATGAACCATTAGGAGTTGTATATTAATTCTTGAAAGAGAAAATTAAAGCGAAAATATCACACCCTTTCTAATGAAAATATCTACCACCGCTAATTAAATGCCAAAAAAAAACAAGTATTAAAAAAATTAAATGACGTTCGTTTGGATCATTTAAAAATAATTTTCTGTTTAATTAGAAATTGGAATGAGAAGAAGATATCGAGTTGTTGCACTTGTTCTATATAAAGAGAATGAATGAGTGTGGTGAAGTATTTGTGTACATTCTCGGGCGGAAGGAGATTTATTTAAAGTAGACTTCATTGTTATTCAGTATCAAAGGACTTAAGATCCGCACATTTAATTAACTCGAAATTCCCTTCTTCTCTCTGGAGTATTTGCTAAAAGATAATAAAAAATTATGAAGAGTAATCGAATTATGCTTCTCATTTAGCTTGTTTAATTGAGGATTAATTTGACTGATTGATTGATTGATTGATTGATTTATTTATTGATAGTTTGAATGAGTGATGGATTGATTGACTGACTGATTGGTTCATTCATTCATTTACTTATTTATTGGATTGATTGATTTATAGATTGATTGAATGGTTGTATCGATTGTCATGATTGATTGATTGATTGATTGATTATTTGAATGATTGGTTGAATGATTTACTTACTTATTGAATTGATTGATTGATTGATTGTATTGATTATTTGATCGATTGATTGATTTACTTATTTATTGGATTGAGTGAATGATTTTATCGATTGTCATGATTGATTGATCAGTTGATTGGATTGCTTGATTGATTGATTTACTCATTTATTTATTTATTTATTTATTTATAGATTGATTGAATGGTTGCATCGATTGTCATGATTGATTGATTGATTGATTGATTGATTTATAGATTGATTGAATGGTTGTATCGATTGACATGATTGATTGATTGATTGATCGATTGATCTACTTATTTATTGGATTTATTGATTTATAGATGATTGAATGGTTGTATCGATTGGCATGATTGATTGATTGATTGGATTGATTGATTGATTGATTGATTGATTGATTTATTTATTTATTTATTTATTTATTTATTTATTTATTTATTGTTTGACTGATTGATTGATTATTTTACTTATTTATTGGTTTGATTGATTGATTGATTGATTGATTGATTGAATGATTCATTTATTGATTAATTGGTTAACTGGTTGATTGATTGATTGCATCGATTGGCATAATTGATTTATTGATTGGATTGATTGATGGATTGATTGACTGACTGATTGATTGTTTAACTAATTGATTGATTGATTTATTTACATAATTATTGGATTTATTGATTAATTAATTGATTGATTGATTGATGATTACTTGATTGATTGATCCTCGTTTGACCCGCCCGGGACATGGGTGCTCCGCTAATGGGAAGTTTCTTAATCAGAATAATATTTACACTCATTTCCCTGTAGATATCAGCGAGTTACATGTGCTTAGTACAAGTTAAAATAAGGTGTCTGAACGAAACATATTTTGTGTTTTTTTCACCTGGAACTCATATATTTGCTGCATTTAAAAGAACCTCAAGCCTGAAAAAAAGAAGCCTCTAGGCAAAATTTGTTGTCCCTTTAAGCACAAATATGAATTGAACGCTAATTTCCTTACGGTAGGGTCGCGGGTTCAAAACCAGCCGGGGTCGATGATTTTTTTTAGGACGAAAAAATCCAAGGAGCAAGTCCTCCGGGATAGACTAAAACCGTGGGTCCCGAGTCTGAAGATTTTCAGGCTCGTAAAAAGCCTGAACAAAGATGCCTCTAAGCAAAATTTACAGACATCATTGCCCTAGTAATACCTTAATTGCCCGTTAAATGTCTCATTTTGGCCGGTGTGTTGACCACATGCCATCCATGACATCTACGAGTAAATAAGGTAACTAAAAAATTAACTTGGTCTGGTAACTCCCTATAAAGGAGAGGCTATGGCTCAACAATGGGCTACGTCATTATAGATAGGTGGATACATAGTTGTTGAAGAGCGTCTTATATTAAGTAGCATAAGACAATAACAAAACATGCGGAATGAAACTGTTAACTTACAGTAAATAAGGCCACTAGCGCGTGACTCCATCTTACTTACTTACTTACTTACTTACTCACTGGCATGGCCGCACGGACATAAGCTCTCCATACATCCCTATCCTGAGCTAATGCTTTCCAATCATTCCCTGTATAATCTACTTCCCTCAAATTATAGTTAATGTTATTCTCCCACCTCATTCTTGGTCTACCAACTGGGCGTGTTCCCTCTGGCTTTCCTACAAGAAGCTTCCATGCAAGTCCCCCATTCCCCATACGTGCAACATGTCCTGCCCATCGCAGTCTAAGAGACTTAACTGTTCTTATT
This sequence comes from Diploptera punctata, assembly GCA_030220185.1. Lineage (NCBI taxonomy): Eukaryota > Metazoa > Arthropoda > Insecta > Blattodea > Blaberidae > Diploptera > Diploptera punctata. Next base: position 114,924 of record JASPKZ010007204.1, read on the forward strand.
ATATCTGGCTTCCTATAAAGACCATGTAGTTCATTGTTACGCAGTCTTCTCCATTCACCTGTCTGTTCATATCTCTTTGCTCCAAAATTTTTCCTAAGTACTTTATTCTCAAATACTTGTAATCTTCTTTCCTCTCTTAAAGTAAGAGTCCATGTTTCGCACCCATATAATATAACTGGTAGAATAATAGTTTTATATATTTTCAGTTTAACGTTTTTTGAAAGGAGTTGGGACTTTGGTATGGGTTCCTTGAAGTAGTCCCCGCCCAGAGAACCGAATGGGGGACTATTTGACCTCCGGAAAATTTTACCCCAGTTGAACCCATGTCCGCATTTCTTGACGGTTGTATTTTTACGGTGAAAGATCGTCACTCTTTCGATCAAGGTACTTTTTTCGTCTGGCTTATCACCTTCGACCAGTCCGGCATGGGTAACCCTATCGGCAGCAATGCTACCGCCGACATAGCTCTCAGGATCATTTAAGCACGCAAGCCACTCCACCACGACAAGGTAAAGATACCATGGAGGGGCGTGACTCCATCTACAAATGTAATTTACGTAATAATGTTGGCATGAGTTATTGATAAATAAATTAGTAAAGCTAATTACTCAAGAGATGCTCTACCGATAATTAAGCACTAATCTAGCCGGTAGCATAAAGAATGCGTCAGTATTTGTTAATTATGGCACTGAAGTCCTCTCGTGGTGTTAAATCAACAAGTTGAACTATAGAACATGCATAAAATATATCAACTGCGCTTCATTACTCCAACTCTATTCTACTGCTTCACATTTCAAATCATTATCGAGAGATAATCGATATTAGTCGTTACAACAGTGTTACCAACTTCGAGTTCCATCCTAAAACAGAAGTACAGAGTGATTCAGAAATATGGCTATACGTTTGATCGCATTTTCTGACGAAAATATTATTATTAAAGGAAATGTGTTATGATTGGAAAGGGAATCCTTCATATTAGAACAATGAAATAAAGAAAATACCTCTGAAATAATAAATAGAATTATTCCTCATCGTAACCCTTTTGTAACAAACTTAAAACAAATCACTGCTCACGTGCAGCTTGGCGGGTTGATGTTTGTGGGGTAGCGTCGAACGCCTCCACAATTCTCTTCGTTGTTTCTGTATCCATGCCAATGCGAGGCCTTCCAGGAGGTTTGATTTTTTGCATCCTTCCCGTTTCCATCAGTCGTTTTCTCCACTTTAACACAGTCAACGGCTGCAATGCTACGTTAAACTCACGTCTTGCCCGTCTTGCGGTCTCACGATCATTAGCATACGTTATTGCCCAACCAGCAATTGTAATTTGCGTTGCACATTCAACGCCATTTTGACTAATGGCGTAAGTTCTAAACTGTTTTGTTTTATTCCATTGTTGTAATTTGAATAATTGTCTTTCCAACGGTAATTTCATATTTCCTGTAATGGTAATATTTTCATCACACAACGCGATCAAACGTATAGCCATATTTATGATTCACCCCGTATTACTTACAGTCCATGCCGTTATATATAGAGTATTTCAGTCTAGCTTTACGATAAGATGTTAATTATATAATTTTTACCTGGTAAGTCAGTCGTCCTCAACTAAATTATTAAACTTCTTCAAGTTATTCTAACATGGAGGCCTTTCGAAAACAATGTTTCATCTTCTGCGTTTTAACTGACACTGATGGTGTTATCTGGGCTGTATAACGGATTTACGTCTGCGGTTATGTTCTCATTGAGTACGAAACAACAAATAAGTTCGAAAATAAAGGTGTCTATAAACTAAAATGCAATAGTTGTGACTATTTAACTCATGCCCCAAATGGGAGTCAATGACCAATCACGTTACAATGATTTTTTATTTACAACCAATCGCAGTCGTGTTTCGCCTAGAATTTACCAACTAAAGTTTATCATAATAAAGAAAGCACCTCCTTTTTAGCATTCTGAATTGGTCATAGCATTATTTTGCAGTGACTGACCCACCAAGAAATACGGCTACCAGATTGTATATATAGTGCATGAATGTCAACACATGCCGCATGCGGAAGTTAATATAAAAACATTTGTAACAATTGATTATACCACCAAAAAGAAACCACTATTTGCACTTTCTTAAATGTATTTTTTTCCCAGGTAATGACATTCCAGAAAAATATAATTGTCATATTTACATCATACGACCTCAGAAATGAATTAATATACAGTTTGATGTGTTTCATTTTTTCTCCACTACACTGCATTCTTACAATATTGCGTTCCTTTGGCAATAAATAATATGATCTGGTTGAAGTGACGAACAAAAGAAGCAAATGAAGCGTACCGATCGTTTCTCGTTTGTTTTCAAACATCGCCGTTTACATTAAATATATAAATATTTTAAAATAACAATAGTTAAATGATGATTTGTGAGTAAACAGCTTAATTGTGTTCGTTAATTAGTCCTAACAAATGCCACTCTTGATTTCCAAATTCTCTAGATAAATTGGAAATCACTCGTGGCGTTACTTATGAAACATTCTACATAGGCAAAACAACAAGAAAGTTTAACACACGTTATTCGGAACATTTCAAAAATTGTATTAATAATGAAGAAATATCAAATTTTGCCAAACATATACTAGAAACATGTCATCAATTTGAAAAAGTCGATAACTCTATGTCAGTACTACACAGAGAATACAATAACAATAGAATCAACATCCTTGAAGACAGAGATTCTAAAAGAAGGAAGGAATAAAGACCTGCCCAACGAGAACATACCTGCAGACATAAATCCGTTATCCAACCTAGATAACACCATCAGTACCAGTTAAAACGCAGAAGATGAAACATTGTTTTCGAAAGGCCTCCATATTAGAATAACTTTAAGAAGTTTAATAATTTAGTTGAGGACGACTGACTTACCAGGTAAAAATGAAAGATGACTAAACAAAAAAAATATACCAATACCCCCTGGAAAAAATAAACGTGGCAGACCAAGATGGAAATGGAAAACCTACGTCAGAACTATAATGGATGATAGGAATTTGGAAGAAGGAGATTGGAATGATAGAAATAAATGGATACTGAAGACAGCAAACCTATAAGTGAGGGAAAGCCGAAGAAGAAGAAAATTTAACAAACTTTGGTTTAAATTTAAGTTCTATGAACATTGTAGTTGATGAAATTTCATGAGTCTTCATCCATTCTGAAACTTGGCTACATTTTAGAGTTCATGTTACATTGAGAATTATGTTATTATACCCAAGTTTTCCTTCTTCCTTCTTCTCATTACTTAACTTTCATTCCACATTGTTAAACTTTACTTTTCCACATTATTCATCAATTAAAATGTAATTTACTAAATGATAGTAAGTTTATACGCGTAAAAAAAGTTTATTATTATAACAAATTTTATAATTTAACATGAGCTCAAGAAAGCTGCCCCGCTATATCATGTTCACACGAGAATATTTTCGTAACGACCTAATCTAACTTAAGGTATTGTTAATAGATGGCTGTAGCGGTCGTATTTCCGTCATTTTGTCATAAATAATCCACACATTGTCGTGTAAAAATCCACAATAACTCTATTTGTTTCTACAAACTTTTAGTAACAATTTACAGTAAAAGCTTCTTATTCGCTAAATTAATAAATGAATGGAGGAAAACACAACGAGGATATATACCCATCAATAGGAACCTCAAACTCGATGCTATTCTTTTTGCAGACGATTTAGCTCTTCTGGCACTTTCCGAAAATGATTTGCAACGATCAATTTATAATTTACAAAAAATAGGTGCCAAATTTAATATGGAAATATCAATTAACAAAACTAAAATTATGGCATTTCATGGGAAGGACCCCATACAAAGTAAAATCTGTCTCCAGAATAAAATTTTAGAGAGATCTAATCAATTTAAATATCTTGGATATTATCTCTCTATCTGGGATGAAAAGGATATCCCTGAAAAAGTTACTAGTTATAATAAAAGTTTAGGAATTATTAATCAAGTTATGAAACCATCCCTTGTACAAAAAAACACCAGATTACGTTTATATAACACTTTGGTTAGACCAGTGTTGACCTATGGTAGTGAAGCATGGACACTAAGAAAACAACATGAAAGCAGAATAACGGCTTGTGAAATGAGATTCATGCGGAGAACAGCGGGTTACACCAGATGGGATCGGAAAAGGAACACCGATATCTTAAAAGAATTGAAGACTACGCCAATTTTGGAATATATTAAACAGTACCAACTAAATTGGAAACACCATCTCGAAAGTATGAGTTCAAATCGGATCCCCAAAGCTGTTTATAATTATATACCAAGAGGTCGAAGATCACTGGGCCGTCCTATGAAACGCTGGAGGGAAAATTTTTTATAGGATCGTAACAGGCCTTGGCCTAATACTTGGAAGGAAGAAGAAGAAGAAGCTTCTTATTCGCGGGGGGTATGTTCCGCAAAAATGCCGCGAATTCAGAAACCGCGAATATGGAAATAGTGAAAAAACTGTAACCGAAGAGGAATTCACTGAAGAAGAACTATGATGTTTTACACCTGCACCTGTGACATCATGTGATGTAGAAAGGACATTTGCACTGTATAAACCCTTCTTCACTGGCAAACAAAGGAGCTTCACTCTAGAAAACCTCATGAAAACCTTTCTTATCTACTTTAACAGTCAGGAATAAGATAAGATAACCCACAAAGCAAATAATTTATTTAATTTTATTAGAATTTTTTTTGCATACTTAGAATGCATATTTTCTACATTTTTCAAGCATATTTAGTACCTTATTTTACATACAAATCCAGGCTCTAGTCATAAACATCAAAATACTCATTGCATACAATCGTTTATGTCGTTCTTCCAGAATATACAACACTGTGTTTTGTCTTTTATGTAACTCAAAATCGGCAATTTTTTTTTAGTTACAACACTTGGGGCGGTATTTTTAAAAGGCTGTTTGCTAATTGTCAGTGAAGTTCACTATTTTAATTGTTGTATAATGTTGATTGCCCTGCCTCGGTAGCTAGTCGGTTCCTATCTGTTTCGCGCTGAGATTCCCATCTAATATAGGGACCGCAGGGAGAGTTGTATGGGAACAGACAATCATGAATAAATAAAATAACTTTACTTACTTACTCACTGGCACTATCGAACCCGTAGGTTAATGGCCGCACGGACATAAGCTCTCCATACATCCCTACCCTGGGCTAATGCTTTCCAATCATTCCCTGTATAATCTACTTCACTCAAATCATAGTTAATGTTATTCTCCCACCTCATTCTTGTCTACCAACTGGGTGATTTCCCTCTGGCTTTCCTACAAGAAGCTTCCATGCACATGTTTCATTCCTCATTCGTGCCACATGTCCTGCCCATCGCAGTCTACGAGACTTAACTATTCTTATTATAACTGGCTTCCTGTAAAGACCATGCAGTTCATTGTTATGTAGTCTTCTCCATGCACCTGTCTGTTCATCTCTCTTTGATCCAAAAATTGTCCTAAGTACTTTATTCTCAAATACCTGTAATCTCCTTTCCTCTCTTAAAGTAAGAGTCCATGTTTCGCACCCATATAATATAACTGGTAGAATAATTGTTTTATATACTTTCAGTTTAACGTTTTTTGAAAGGAGTTGGGACATCAAGAGCCTCTGCAATGCATAATAGCACGCATTTCCAGAATTGAGCCTATGTTTAATTTCTTTGTGCATCTCATTCCTATTTGTGACTATTGTTCCTAGGTATTTGAATTCAGCCACTTCCTCAAAATTTCCCTCATTTGTCATTAGCTGTCCATTTCCATTATTTAATGGATTTCTATGTGTGACCATATATTTAATTAATTAATTTAATTAATTTAATTAATTAAATTACCTAAGCCCTCCGGGAGGGACTTTAAGCCGTGGGTCCCAAGTCTGAAGATTTTCAGGCTCGTAAAAAATCCTTAAGCCTGAATGGAAAGGCCTCTAAGCAAACTTTACCGAATTTTCCCGTCCTAGTACTACCTTGGTTTCCTAGATGTCAGTATGAGGCGGAACGCTGACCACGTACCACTCAAAATGACATCTATACGAAAACAAGTGTAACTAAATTAGTATGGTTCAAATTCTTCCCTGTAGGGGGAGAGCGCCTAAATCTCTATAAAGGGAAAATATAGGCTTACAATACAATACAAATTAGCTCTTAAAACATACACGATACATTGTGCACCGTTGAATTGGTTTTGGCTTTCGATGCCTAACTGCATGAGGACGATCACTTGTAGTTCAGAATTATTATTTTTACAGGAATTTACTAAGGCCCGTGATTTGAGATCCTTTTCCGAGTATCGAACCGGTCCCTATAAAATCTGTTATGTAAGTCTTCTCTCCACGAATTGTTAAGTGTAAAGATGTTAGTCCTCGTGATTTCGCATCGAAGTCAGGACCCTTTATTCCCACATATGGTCATACACCCTAACTCTGATCTTGATTGGTTAGAATTTTTAATCACATGTCTCCTAGAGGCGTTATTGTATTTTTATTAAACTCCCACCTATTTCTTAATTTCTTCTCACGGCTAGGGAGCGTTTCTGCTGTTTTGATTTCCCGCGGCTGTAAATTTTGAAGTATGAAGTTTTGTCCCAAACGTGATGTTTCAAACTAAGAATTTCCAGTCTAATTTGACTTCTTCGCATTAAGGTTTCCCACCGCTACTTGTGGCAAATTTTACCTATAATATATTTATTTATTAATTAAATAAAAATAAAACGTAGTTTTATTTGATTTTCATATTTATTATATAATTCAGTGTACCGAAACAGCTGTCACTGAATTATATAATAAATATGAAAATCAAATAAAACTACGCTTTATTTTTATTTAATTAATAAATATGGATTTTCATCAAATAAACACCAACTCAATTGATTATATTTATTTAAGTTACTTTGTATTCTGTATTCAGTTCATTATTATTTTATTGATTAATCGAGTTTATTAATCAGTATACAAAATTAGGGGTCAATTATATTCACTACACACTTTCTCGGGGAAATGAACAAAGACGATATATGAATCTATATATATTTATTTATATTTTGTTATATAAGCCGGTAGACTTGTATATATTATAGATAGATAAGATAGATAGAGAGATAGGAGATAGGAAGATAGATAGTAGATAGATAGATAGATAGATAGATAGATAGATAGATAGATAGATAGATAATCGGTTGATTAATGTCTTTGATATCGTCCGATTCCGAATAGCCAATTTTGTCGGTCCATCCAATCTCCTGGTTGTAGATGTTTCTCCTCCATATATAAATATATTCCTTGACTCCAGGAGGTTTTAGGTCTTCCTCTGCTTCGTCTTCCCTCAGATTTCCATTCCAAAACAGATTTTGGTAGTCGATTCTCTTCCATTCGCTGGACATATCCGTACCATCTTAATTGTTGAGTTTTAATATAATCTAAAATAGTGTCTTCAATCTTCATTTTCTCCCTTTTAACTGAGTTCCTAATTTTTTCTCTTCTTGAAATTCTTGCGGCCCTTCACATAAAATCCATTTCCGTTGCCAAAAGGTACTTATTTTTTGTTGTTGTTAATGGCCAAAGTTCTGCTCCATAAGTAATGATGCTTTTAACAATTTTATTATATTATATATATATATATATATATATATACCCCCGGGCTTCCAATATAAACCCGGACCGGCCTCACGGGGTTTCACCCGTCAGGCAGCGCTCTCTCCTCGTCCGCATTTCACTCTGCCAGCCGCTCGTCCTTGAACTAGTTAGTTTACTATCGTTCGACAAGATGAGACGTCAGCTGACATTAGAGCAGCGCATTTATGTGTGTAAATGTTATTATAAATACGAATCAGCTCGTCGCGTCCGCGGGGAATTTATTCGGAACTTCCCTGGACAATTACCTCCTTCCAGATCGACAATCCACGATCTTGTGACTAAATTTGAGACCACTGGTTCAGTACAAAATTAGAAACACTCGCTCCCCAGATCTAACAGTGTGTGATTTTTATTTGTGGGGTAGCCTGAAAGACAAAGTGTACAAAACAAATCCGCACACATTGGAAGAACTGAAGAACAACATAAAAAATGAAATCAGAAACTTGACAGTGCCCGAACTACAGCGTGTCAATCTAAATGTGTTTACTCGGTATAATGCCTGTTTAACTGCGGGAGGACAACATTTCCAGCATTTTCTATAAGGTAAGAAACAGTTCAAGGACGGGTGGCAGGCAGGGTGAATAGCGGGAGGAAGATACAGCACTGCGTGCTGGGTGAAACTCCGTAAGGCCGGTCCGGTTTTATATTGGAAGCCCGTTATATATACATATATATATATATTACTCTCAATTAATATCATTCACATACTGCAACAATAAATTGTGTGTATTCCGTTTTTTTTAATTTATGTAGGTGACAAAATGGCATAAAATCCCCGAAAATGGTTATCATGGAAGAATGACTCGAAGGAAGATCTTCGATACTTAAATAAGATATTAATTAATGGACCAAATACCATTGCACGAAAGCTGTACATACCTGTAAATTGCATTTAGTATTAATGAAAAAACAACATTTATTAAAAAATCCAATTCCCCATTCCATTAAAAATAAAACTGAATGTAAATATAAGGGTTGGATTGATTATGTTGTGTTATTATTCTCAATTTAATTAGCTCCATCCATTATTCGCTTAAGGGGGTTTACATTGTTACATCTGTAACATGGGTTCGTATACGAACGCAGATTGCAAACCAATTAATCAATATAGTATGTGGGCGTGAATAACAAGGCCAGGAGAAAACATTCTATCGACCTAATTTATGATGCCGCAGCAAATTGCATAAATCCGAACCATAATCCGTGTTATTTGCTATTAATTTATTTAATTGCACCCTTTACCATCGCAATCAAATATGAAGAGGTATATTCCAAAACCAACCAAGTCATTTTTTTGTGATTTTTAGTTATGCTGCATTGTGTATTCTCCTATACATGATACAGCAAAACTTGTTCAAAGCTTAATCGCATGGGACCAATTTTTTTCCACATTAGACAACATTTGATGTCCCAACTCCTTTCAAAAAACGTTAAACTGAAAATATATAAAACTACTAGAAGTCCCGACCACGCGTTGCTGTGGCTAAGGTATACGTTAAAAATTTAAATTAAGTTGCTGTCTTTCAGCCAGATTACTTAAAACTAATACTTACACACGAAATTAATAATATTGAAAATAAAATACACTGAACACACTTAAATTATGAAATAATCAATATTTGAAATTCAATTGAAATTCGCGGTTGCAACAACAAGCACAGCCATCTGTATCGCTCTTTGTTAAATAATAAACCAATTACCTTAAAAAATTACCTTAAACCGCCATCTGTTAGAATCGTATGGAACTCACAGATAATTACACCGCCATCTGTTAGAATCATATGGAACTCACATATAATTATAACTCTTTGTTAAATAATAAACAAGTAATTTGCAATAAAAAATAATGCGACTATAAATTTAGTTATAAACTATCCTAAGTCTCAAGTTGGATCAAACTGCACACAGTGTGCAAAATTTTATTAAAATCGGTTCAGTAGTTTAGGATTCCATCGCGGACAAACAACGTGACACGAAATTTTTATATATTATGATTATTCTACCGGTTATATTATATGGATGAGAAACATGGACTCCTACTTTAAGGGAGGAAAGGAGATTGCGAGTATTTGAGAATAAGGTACTTAGGAGAATTTTTAGACCAAGGAGATATGAACAAACGGGTGAATGGAGAAGACTACATAACAATGAACTACATGGTCTTTATAGGAAGCCAGATATAATAAAAACAGTTAAGTCTCGTAGACTGTGATGGACAGGACATGTTGCACGTATGGGGAATGAAAGACTTGCATGGAAGCTTCTTGTAGGAAAGCCAGAGGGAAAACACCCAGTTGGTAGACCAAGAATGAGGTGGGAGAATAAAATTAACTATGATTTGATGGAAGTAGATTATACAGGGAATGATTGAAAAGCATTAGCTCAGGATAGGGATGTATGGAGAGCTTATGTCCGCGCGGCCATGAACCTACGGGTTCGATAGTGCCAGTGAGTAAGTAAGTAAGTAAGTATTAGACAACATTGCGCATTATAAAAAAAACAAAAAAATATTAACCAATCTTAGAGTATCCATCCATAGTAATTCTGCCCGAAGGCAGGTCCTTCACTGCAATCATAGTATTTTCATGCTATGCTTGCAGCTTTACTAGGGAATTGTAGGTGTGGTATCTTCCCGTTGCTTTCCACACCGGTGAAGGATGATGATGATGATGGCCATATGATTTCGGGGACCGTTTGGGCCTTAAAGTTTTCCTGACATTTGTCTTATTGTCTTACAGGTGAGGAAAAACCCCGATAAAAACCTCACCCAGAAAAACTGCCCCGACCGGGGATCGAACCCGGGCCCGCTGCGTGACAAGGCAGCACGCTACCTCGAGACCACAGCGGTGGAGTCTTAAAATATAGAACACCGTATATATATTTTTATGTACGTTGGATTAATTGCAGGTCCGCTGCCACTGAAAAGTGAAGTATAGTATGTATGAGCGACTTCGACGGTAACGCGCGAAAAAATAGTCCCCTTTAGTCAGCGTTAAAAATGTCTCTTAGGCGCGTATCCTGAAATTAAAGTATGCAGTTTCGGTTTCCACCTCTCACTAACTACACTTTTGTCCACATCCTTTGATTCCCCTAAAATTTCATTTCATACTACATAGTGTCGTCTTTTAAAGCTGTACACAACCAACCTGAAGATACCTTCAAATCATTATTCCCTAGGGATATAGCAAGAGCTACAGCTTGACTTTGATCTCGGTCCCGAAATTTGGAGATTTTTTAATCGTGGACTTGTAAAACACGCCACATTGTTTTCTTCATTTTTTTTCTTTTGCTCTCCATTTGACAATTTCCTTGCATCCATTCATTCGTTATTTTTTCTTTGTGTTTTAAAATGTCAGAAACTTGGGTTTTTCCACATTTAAATTTAGTCATTATTCCGCGTACTGAGAGTTTGTTTTTCTTTATCTTCAATCGCTTTCATTTTTTCATTTAATGACAATGATACATACGATTTAGCCATCTTTGTTCCGGAAATTCAGAACGCTACATACACAATTGGTCTCAGATGTCAAACTAATTTAAGATTTTACAGTGCACTGGTTATTTGTAAGACAGATGTCACACGCCAAATATTTGTATAACGAACCTGTATTTCGCAAAACGGGTGTGCAGTGAGGCCGAAAGAAAATTCCAGATAAGGTAGAAACTCTACTTCACCCGGTGCGGGCGGCAGGACTCATACTTATTGTTAATTCGTCTAACGGGAATTCAATGAACTGGAAACTAATTTATTTTTCTCTCTATCCTGAGCTAATGCTTTCCAATTATTCCCTGTAAAATCTACTTCCCTCAAATCATAGTTCATGTTATTCTCCCACCTTATTCTTGGTCTACCAACTGGGCGTTTTTCGTCCGGTTTTCCTACAAGAAGCGTCCATGCACATCTTTCATTTCCCATTCGTGCCACATGTCCTGCCAATCGCAGTCTACGAGACTTAACTGTTCTTATTATATCTAGCTTCCTATAAAGACCATGTAGTTCACTATTAAGTAGTCTTCTCCATTCACCTGTCCGTTCATCTCTCTTTGGTCCAAATATTTTCCTAAGAAATTTATTCTCAAATACTCGTATTCTCCTTTCCTCCCTTAAAGTAAGAGTCCATGTTTCCCATCCATATAATATAACTAGTAGAATAATAGTTTTATATATTTTCAGTTTAATGTTTTTTGAAAGGAGTTGGGGCACAAAAGTCCCTGTAATGCATAATAGCACGCATTCCCTGAATTGAACCTATGTTTAATTTCTTTGTGCATCTCATTCCTATTTGTGATTATTATTGCTAGGTATTTGAATTCAGCCACTTCCTCAAAATTTGCCTTGTTTGACTTTAGTGGATAGATTATTTTTTTCTAAGGAGTATGATATTTTTTTTTGTCTCTCCATGGTATTTTTATCTTGTTGTAGTTAAGTTAAATGACCACGATTGCTCTACCGGCGATAGCATTGCTGCCGAAAGGTTAGTCATAACGGACAGATCAAAGGCTATAAGCCAGACGAATAGGGTACCTTGGTCGAAAGAATGACACCCATATTACTCAGCATGAAGTAACCAAGGTCAGAAGGGGCAGCGCAGATTGGCGTGGCTCATTCCGGTCCTGAAAGAGCCGAGCTCATCAGCGACACGCTTTCCGATGCCCCAATCAAGCGAGACCGATTTGCTTTGGCATCAAACATCCACATTATATCAATATCACATGCTACCATATAATAAATCCCCAAAGAGTCGCCCTGTAGGCTAGGGCCAACCAGCGAAGTCCAATACTGTATACACTCACGCGAATCCGCCGTCAAGGGACAAATAATAGTCCCAGCAAAAGGCACACTGGACAGCACAAATAGATGTCAACGAGAGAGAGAGAGATACGATTGACGATCTTTCACCGTAAAAATACAATCGTCAAGGAACGTGGACATGAGTTCCAATTAGTAAAATTCTCCGGAGGTAAAATAGTGCCCCATTTGATTTTCTGAGCAGGGACTACTAAAGAGAATCCATGCCAAAGGCTCAAACGCAGGGGCATTATCCTAGGAACATGTAATGTTAGGACATTACATAGTAGTGGGACACTAGGAATCCAAGAATGAGATGGGAGAATAACATTAAATATGATATGAGGAAGTACAGTGCGATCAGTACAGCATTGGACAGCAGACGCGGGGTTTGTTCCGTGTGGTGACGAAGGTTTACACATGCAGACACGGGACTTGAAATCTGCGCAGACTCAGCAGTATACAAGCACATCCCACGCAGTCAGATTGTGTGCTTCGAGTGGATAAGGTGCTCGCTCGCTTTTCCTTGTGTACTGAATGGCGTGTGTATAAGTTATTTCAATTTTAAAATTTGTATCTTATAAAACAGGCGTGTATAAGTTGAATGACGTGTGTATTTTGTGTAAAGCGTAAACTGTATAATGGCTAATAATTTTTCTACTGAACAACGTGTATTTATTTATGATCAATATTTGTTAACTCAGTGTGCCAGCCAGTTACGGTGTAAAAATGCCCCCACTTTCAACAATCCATAATCTCTACAACAAATTTTATAAAGAGGTGTCAAAAATGTATGGACAACGAAGGTGAGCAGTTCCAGCACCTACTTCAATAAAGTTGTAAGTACGACAATTTGTAAAATAGTTACGAAAATGTGCGTATGGTTGTATCACCGCGATCCCACGCTGTCCGTTTCCCGTTGCGAGTGCGTCAGCGGTGTATAGTGAAATTCCCGCGTCTGCTGTCCAGTGCTATACTGATCGCACTGTATATTATACAGGGGATGATTGGAAAACATTAACTCACTTATGGCCGCGTGGGCATGAACCTATGGGTTCGATAGTGCCACTGAGTTAGTTAACTAGTTAGTTAGTTAGAGTTATGTCTGTTTTGAGCATGGACATTGTCTCCATCCATAGTAATTCTGCCCGAAGGCAGGTCCTTCACTGCAATCATAGCATTTTCATGCTATGCTTGCAGCTTCACTAGGGAATTGTGTAGGTGTAGTAGCTTCCCGTTGCTATCCACACCGGTGAAGGATGATGATGATAATGATAATGGTAAGGATGATAATGATAAGGATGATGGCCATATGATTTCGGGGACCGTTTGGGACTTAAAGTTTTCCTGACATTTGTCTTACAGGTGAGGAAAAACCCCGATAATAACCTCACCCAGAAAAACTGCCCCGACCGGGGATCGAACCCTGGCCCGCTGCGTGACAAGGCGGCACGCTACCTCGAAACTACAGCGGTGGTCCATTGTCTCAGTGGCTAATATTTGTGCGGGGGATCAGGGAGTTGTAATGGAAGGATGATATAATTATGTCTGTTGTAATAGTTTATGTGTGAATATCATAGTAAAGTGTAACATATGACATTGACAGATAACGCCCTCGATCTCCAGGAGGGCGAAGGAGAAGCTGAAGTTCAAAATGATGGTGATTATTCCTTTTATCCTCATCATCTCAATGACAGTGATGTCTATATGGAACCTTTGGAAAAGAGATCTGCCTCCAGATTCTCTTCCACTCCTGCTGATTTAGGATCAGCAGCAGGGAGTCCTCAACCACAGGAGGACCAACAGGTAGGATTGTTAAATTTGATGTTTTCATTTATTATATATGCCATTGTTTACTTGAGGTCCTTTATTTAATAAATAATAAATCCGTAGATTCTCTAATTATCATGAGTCAGGGTTTCAGGCTCACCTCATAATTTTTTATATATTTTACAGACGAGTTTCTTCACAATTTTATGTGAAGAAACTAGTATGCAAGAAATATAAAATGTATGAAACTAACAAACTAGTCTGAAAGAAACATAAAAAAATATGAGACTAGTTTGTGTGAAGAAACGAGTCTGTAATAAATATAAAACTATGGGACTACTTTCTTCACACTAGTCTATAAGAAATATAAGATATATGAGACTACTTTCTTCACACTAGTCTGTAAGAAATATAAAAAAATATGAGACTACATTCTTCACACTAGTCTGTAAGAAATATAGAAAATATGAGACTTTCTTCACACTAATATAAAAATATGGGACTACTTTCTTCACACTAGTCTGTAAGAAATATAAAAAAATATGAGACTACTTTCTTCTTACTAGTCTGTAAGAAATATAGAAAATATGAGACTTTCTTCACACTAATATAAAAATATGGGACTACTTTCTTCACACTAGTCTGTAAGAAATATAAAAAATATGAGACTACTTTCTTCACACTAGTCTGTAAGGAATATAAAAAATATGAGACATTCTTCACACTGGTCTGTAAGAAATATAAAAAATATGGGACTACTTTTTTCACACTAGTCTATAAGAAATATAAAAAATATGAGCCTACTTTCTTCACACTAGTCTGTAAGAAATATAAAAAATATGAGACTTCTTTCTTCACACTAGTCTGTACGAAATATAAAAAAATATGAGACTACTTTCTTCACACTAGTCTGTAAGAAATATAAAAAATATGAGACTACTTTCTTCACACTAGTCTGTAAGAAATATAAAAAATATGAGACTACTTTCTTCACACTAGTCTATAAGAAATATAAAAAATATGAGACTACTTTCTTCACACTAGTCTGTAAGGAATATAAAAAATATGAGACATTCTTCACACTAGTCTGTAAAAAATATAAAAAATATGGGACTACTTTCTTCACACTAGTCTATAAGAAATATAAAAAAATATGAGACTACTTTCTTCACACTACCCTGTACGAAATATAAAAAAATATGAGACTACTTTCTTCACACTAGTCTGTAAGAAATATAAAAAATATGAGACTACTTTCTTCACACTAGTCTGTAAGAAATATAAAAAATATGAGACTACTTTCTTCACACTAGTCTATAAGAAATATAAAAAATATGAGACTACTTTCTTCACACTAGTCTGTAAGAAATATAAAAAATATGAGACTACTTTCTTCACACTAGTCTATAAGAAATATAAAAAATATGATACTACTTTCTTCACACTAGTCTGTACGAAATATAAAAAATATGAGACTACTTTCTTCACATTAGTCTATAAGAAATATAAAAAATATGAGACTACTTTCTTCACACTAGTCTGTAAGAAATAAAAAAATATGGGACTACTTTCTTCACACTAGTCTATAAGAAATATAGAAAATATGAGACTACTTTCTTCACACTAGTCTGTACGAAATATAAAAAATATGAGACTACTTTCTTCACACTAGTCTGTAAGAAGTAAAAAAAATATGAGACTACTTTCTTCACACTAGTCTATAAGAAATATAAAAAATATGAGACTACTTTCTTTACACTAATCTATAAGAAATATAAAAATATTTGAGACTACTTTCTTCACACTAGTCTATAAGAAATATAAAAAATATGAGACTACTTTCTTCACACTAGTCTGTAAGAAATATAAAAAATATGAGACTACTTTCTTCACACTAGTCTGTAAGAAATATAAAAAATATGAGACTACTTTCTTCACACTAGTCTGTACGAAATATAAAAAATATGATACTACTTTCTTCACACTAGTCTGTACGAAATATAAAAATATGATACTACTTTCTTCACATTAGTCTATAAGAAATATAAAAAAATATGAGACTACTTTCTTCACACTAGTCTGTAAGAAATAAAAAATATGGGACTACTTTCTTCACACTAGTCTGTACGAAATATAAAAAATATGAGACTACTTTCTTCACACTAATCTATAAGAAATATAAAAAATATGAGACTACTTTCTTCACACTAGTCTGTAAGAAATATAAAAAATATGAGACTACTTTCTTCACACTAGTCTATAAGAAATATAAAAAATATGAGACTACTTTCTTCACACTAGTCTGTAAGAAATATAAAAAAATATGAGACTTTCTTCACACTAGTCTGTAAGAAATATAAAAATATGAGACTTTCTTCACACTAGTCTGTAAGAAATATAAAAAATATGAGACTACTTTCTTCACACTAGTCTATAAGAAATATAAAAAATATGAGACTCTTCTTCACACTAGTCTGTAAGAAATATAAAAAATATGAGACTACTTTCTTCACACTAGTCTGTAAGAAATATAAAAAATATGAGACTACTTTCTTCACACTAGTCTGTAAGAATAAAAAAATATGAGACTACTTTCTTCACACTAGTCTATAAGAAATATAAAAATATGATGACTACTTTCTTCACACTAGTCTGTAAGAAATATAAAAAATATGAGACTACTTTCTTCACACTAGTCTGTAAGAAATGTAAAAAATATGATACTACTTTCTTCACATTAGTCTATAAGAAATATAAAAATATGAGACTACTTTCTTCACACTAGTCTGTAAGAAATAAAAAAAATATGGGACTACTTTCTTCACACTAGTCTATAAGAAATAAAAAAATATGAGACTACTTTCTTCACACTAGTCTGTACGAAATATAAAAAATATGAGACTACTTTCTTCACACTAATCTATAAGAAATATAAAAAATATGAGACTACTTTCTTCACACTAGTCTGTAAGAAATATAAAAAATATGAGACTACTTTCTTCACACTAGTCTATAAGAAATATAAAAAATATGAGACTACTTTCTTCACACTAGTCTGTAAGAAATATAAAAAAATATGAGACCTTCTTCACACTAGTCTGTAAGAAATATAAAAAATATGAGACTACTTTCTTCACACTAGTCTGTACGAAATATAAAAAATATGACTTTCTTCACACTAGTCTGTAAGAAATATAAAAAATATGGGACTACTTTCTTCACACTAGTCTATAAGAAATATAAAAAATATGGGACTACTTTCTTCACATTAGTCTATAAGAAATATAAAAAATATGAGACTACTTTCTTCACACTAGTCTGTAAGAAATATAAAAAATATGGGACTACTTTCTTCACACTAGTCTATAAGAAATATAAAAAATATGAGACTACTTTCTTCACACTAGTCTGTAAGAAATATAAAAAAATATGAGACTTTCTTAACACTAGTCTGTAAGAAATATAAAAAATATGAGACTACTTTCTTCACACTAGTCTGTAAGGAATACAAAAAATATGAGACTACTTTCTTCACACTAGTTTGTAAGAAATATAAAAAAATATGATACTACTTTCTTCACACTAGTCTGTAAGAAATATAAAAAAAAAATATGAGACTACTTTCCTCACACTAGTTTGTAAGAAATATAGAAAAATATGAGACTACTTTCTTCACACTAGTCTGTAAGAAATATAAAAAAAATATGAGACTACTTTCTTCACACTAGTTTGTAAGAAATATAAAAAAAATATGAGACTACTTTCTACACACTAGTTTGTAAGAAATATAAAAAAATATGAGACTACTTTCTTCACACTAGTTTGTAAGAAATATAAAAAAATATGAGACTACTTTCTTCACACTAGTCTTTAAGAAATATTAATAAATATGAAATTAAAGAGTGTCTGAACGACTGGACCGATTTTGATGAAATGTTTTGTGTGTATTTAAGTGGGTCCCTGGATGTTTTAGTTTCACAATTGGATCTTCTAAAACAAGTAGTTGTAGGAGTTCACCTGAAGTGAAAATTTAAACCTCATTCTAGCGGTCATAATTTCGATGTTTCACAACGAAACTCAGTATTTCCTATTAAAATAAACTGAGGTAGGTATTATTCAAGAACGAGCAAAATCCAACAATTAGATGAGGAGGTTTATCTGAAACACGAAATTAAAAACTTTGTAGCAACCGCCATGTTCGGTTCGTCTCAGCGTATACCATACAATTTAATTAACCTTTAATATTTAGTTTATGTAGGCGAAACAACC
Source organism: Diploptera punctata (assembly GCA_030220185.1). Taxonomy (NCBI): domain Eukaryota; kingdom Metazoa; phylum Arthropoda; class Insecta; order Blattodea; family Blaberidae; genus Diploptera; species Diploptera punctata. The sequence goes on from JASPKZ010007204.1 coordinate 133,429, forward strand.
CCTTTCAAAAAACATTAAACTGAAATATATAAATCTATTATTCTACCAGTTATATTAGATGATGTGAAACATGGACTCTTACTTTAAGGGAGGAAAGGAGATTACGAGTATTTGAGAATAAAGTTCTTAGGAAAATTTTTGGACCAAAGTGAGATGAACAGACTGGTGAATGCAGAAAACTACATAACAGTGAATTACATGGTCTTTATAGGAAGCCAGATATAATGAAAACAGTTACGTCTCGTAGACTGCGATGGGCAGGACATGTGGCACGAATGAGGAATGAAACATGTGCATGGAAGCTTCTTGTAGGAAAACCAGAGGGAAATCACCCAGTTGGCAGACCAAGAATGAGGTGGGAGAATAACATTAACTATGATTTGAAGGAAGTAGATTATACAGGGGGTGATTGGAAAACATTGGCTCAGGATAGGGATGTATGGAGAGCTTATGTCCGCGCGGCCATGAACCTACGGGTTCGATAGTGCCAGTGAGTTAGTTAGGTGTAGGAGTGCATGCCGGGTAATAGCCCTAGTTATAAAATAAATTCATTTATTTGAATTGAAAATTTATTAAATGAGAAAAAATAATGTTATATCGTGGAATAATTGAATGTAATGCTTTGCTTCTAGGAGGACGAGTTCCATGAGAACCTTATATATCGAGGACTGTTCCGCAAGCGTAGCGTGTCGCTGGAGGACACGGCAGTGTCGTCCACTGCAAGTGATCTCGACATGGCCGTGTTCCAACAGAGAGTCGCTGCGAATGCCAGGTCCGGAGATGATGATGATGATGAGGATGAAGTATCAGAGGCAAGATCGGCTCCTCCTGTGGTTGAGCATGACAGAGGTGAAATCAGCGAAGAGGATGAGGGAGTCGAAGAGGATATCGAGCCTATGGACCAAGAAGAGTTTGTATTTGAGGTATAAACCCACGACTTGCAGTCAAGCTATTTAAATGAATTTTCTTCTATGCACTATAATTCTTTTTCAAAGTTCTGTATTTTCCAAAGTAGTCTACTTCAGTGGTTTTAGGTAGCATGCTGCCTTGTCAAACAGTGGGTCTGGATTTGATCCCCAGTCGGGACAAATTTCCTTGGTGATGGTTTTTTTCGGGGTTCCTCACCTGTAAAAAAAATGTCAGGAAACTTTTAGGCCCAAAACAGTTGCAGAAGATCATCTGGCCATCATTATCATAAGTAATGCCACGAGTGATTTTCAATTTGTCTAGAGGATTTTGAAATCAAGAGTGGCATTTGTTAGGACTATTTAACAAATAGAATTAAGCTGTTTACACACAAATCATTATTTAAATATAGTTATTTTAAAATATTTATATATTAAATTAAACGGCGATGTTTGAAAACAAATGAGAAACAATTGGTATGCTTCATTTGCTTATTTTCTTCATCACTGCAACCAAATCATATTATTTATTGCCAAAGGGATCACAATATTGTAAGAATGCATCCTAGTGGAGAAATTTATAACCAACATTATAGGTATTAATTAATTTCTGATGTCCCATGATGTAAATGTCAATTATATTTTTCTGCAACATCATTTCCTGGAAAATAATTTAAGAAAGTGCAAACAGTGTTTTCTTTTTTTCTTTTTTTTGTGGTATAATCAATTGCTACAAATGTGCTTATATTATCTCCCTCATGCGCTATCTGCTGACATTCATGCACTATATATACAATCTGGTTACCGTGTTTCTTAGAGAGTCAATCACTGCAAAATAATGCTATGAACTATTCAGAATGTTAAAAAGGAGGAGCTTTCGTTGATAAATTCGAGGTGAAACACAACTGTGATTGGTTGTAAATAAAAAATCATTCATGTGTCATTGGTCATTGACTCCCATTTGGGGCATGAGTTATAGTCATCATTAACATGTTCATTAAGTTTAGGATTAACCCCTCTCCTGGTGGATCGTTACCATCATCATCACCTTTGATATATCATCGGGGCAGCGTAACTTCTCCTTGTAACCTCAGAAGTGGGTTACAGTAACGCCATGCCAGGAGAGAACACCAAAATGTCGAAATGTCAACGTGGTGGCATTGAACAAAAAAAAAATTGCAAAGTATTACACTTACAAAACTCCAGTAGTGGACTAGTGATTATGCTCTTTGCCTCTGGTCCCGATGATCGTGGGTTCAAACTCAGCCGATGTCAATGGATTTTTTAGGCCCTCCAATATATTTTACCTGAAAAAATTGATTCTGTAGCTAGAATTATCAACATAAATTAATAATATCAAAAACACTAATCCAAAGGAAATATAATTACACTGAAAAATATAATATGCGGCAGAACTTTAAAAGGCAAGCATGAGGATCTCTTCAGGGCGTGTTTTAGATTAATCTTCTTTCTGGGTTCTTCTGGTGTGATGGACAAGGAATTCGATGATCAGTAACAATGAGTAGTGTAGTTAATTAAAAGAGGTTTATTCTGTGAACTTCTTATGAACAACACAATATATCCATCCATAGTAATTCTGCCCGAAGGCAGGTCCTTCACTGCAATCATAGCATTTTCATGCTATGCTTGCAGCTTTACTAGGGAATACACAATATATAATGAATTAATATTATCTTGAAGGCTACTTAAGCGAATATAGACTTCCTAGGATATTTACGTACGATAGATTGATTCACACTTTTAGGTAATAATATGGGAGCAACAGACTCCTCCAAATACTAGTGATATGATAAACTAGCCCACTCTGTATTCGTAAGGGAGCTACTGACCACACTCTATGTGTGTATGAGCCACCAGCCACACTCCGTGTGTGTGTAAGAGCACAGGCCACACACTGTGTTCGTATTAGAGTGACTAACCACACTGGGTGTGTGCGTGTGTATGAGTTATTGACCACACTGTGTTAACAAAAAAATTTCTTGGCCTTTTATATTTAATTTTCCAAGGACGTTTCAAATTGGCTCAAGTATTCCTTTTACAAAATGTATTGTCAACACATCAATCAAATTTACACTTTTATAATAACATTAGTTTCACTTAGCTAGGTACATGTACCTGTCAACCCTTGAGTTACCGTTAACTACTGCATAACAAAAGCTTATTGTGTGGTCCCAAATAATAATCAAATTAGTAATTCTAGGAATTACTAATGCTACAAATATTAAGGGTATATTAATATAAACCCAAAAATAATAATAAAAATTATGACTTAAGTCAGTATTTCATGTCAGGGACTGTCAATCACTATCATTATTTTTTTAAGATTTATTAAACACGCTGTGTATGTTAGCGTACAATTATTGAAAGTTATTATCATCTGCATAGAACTTTAGAGGTTTTCTTCTTGCTATACACTCAATTTGGTGGTATTGTTGACATTTATGGTCACTTAGCTTGCAGAGGCACTGGTTCGATGCGAGGTGGAACCCTTTTTGGGTACATATTCTGTAGTGGAATCCATGTGTGGCAGTCCTCGTGAACACATGTCTCAGGGAGAAGTTCGGTTCCTTCCATTCTTCAGTATTCATTGCTGGGGTCAAGAAGAATCCGCGGTCTATATCCTCTGCTTTCTCTGATCTCTCTCTTATGTGTGCTTCGTAGGCTGGGGTGTGTGGCAGGTTGTATTTTGACACTATTTCTCTGATGAAGAAGTCAGTCTTAGTTAGGTGGTATATGAGTCAGGAGCTCATTGACCTTGAAACCCTAAGTACTCTCCGGAGGTAATTTTGACCATTTCTAGTCTTTTTAGATTTTCTATGTTTAACCAAGTCCAGAATGTGGTGATTGCATAGCATGCTATTGGGGATGTCATTATTTAAATACAAATTAACTGATATCTTAAGTTCGACACAATAAAACATTAACTGCATAACAACTATATACAACATTCTATAAATAATTATCTAGGAAGCTACTTACGTTATTTTATATTATTTTAATTTTATTATATTCCATGTTTTTGTTAGTATTAGCTAGTATTAGATCACATCATCATTGTATTTTGTTTAGTCTGTATTTTAATAATATCTTAAAATTGTAATATGTATGTAATTTTATATTAATTCTAATATTTGCTGGTTGAATGGAAGAGAAGGCCTTATGGCCTTAATTCTGTCAGTTAAAATAAATCATTATTTATTTATCTATATATTATTAGTTCAATATAAATCATAAAGAGATCAAAAAATTAATGAAAAAATAACTAATTACATTTTGGAAAAATCCAAGGAGTACATTAAATCATGGGTCCTGAGTATGAAGATTTTCAGACTAGTAAAAGAACCATAAGCCCGAATTAAAAAAAAAGGCCTTTCTCATTGAGTCACTATGTTGACCACATGCCACTCACTGACATCTGTTGGGATACAAGTGTAACTAAATTACCATATTTGAAGAGAAAAATTATACGCTCAGACCGGGACTTGAACCCGGGACCCTTGGTTCTCTAGACCAAGTGCTCTACCAACTGAGCTACCTGAGCAAGTACCGATCTAAACGCAAATCCTTCTCTATATACATTGTAATTACCATGGTTAAAATATCTACCATGTCTCAATGAGAGACAAAATGGTATATTAAGAACAGGAATACAATAGCCATCTTTGATTTTCTATCTGATATTTTCTTATATTGCTTTTTTGTGTATTTGCAGAAGAAAGAAAAAGATGAATTAAGCCCTGGTTATGTACAAGAAAAGTTGGAGAAAGACATGGATCAGCTACCGCCTACAACACCACTCACACAGCCTTCGTCCTTGTTTGCCTCAAGTGATTCACTTGCAAACGATCTGCGAGATCACAGTGATGGCATCTGGAATGAATCGCAGGCCACTGTAATTAAAATTATTTTCGGTTTTATTTAGTATTGAATTTTTTTTTTGACCATCGAAATGTAGTAATATTAAATGTCTAGTATCTACACTTTAACCTTTTGACCGCCGAGTTTCCATTTTGCCAGCTGGGCTGTGGGTGCCAGGTTTTTTAAATTTAAAGTACTACGCCATACTATATAATATAAACCTATATAAAGTATAATTTACTGTTTACATGCCATGCTAAATTGAATTTAAACTCACTATTATACATTTATTTGAAGGTTAGACGGTGTTGCTTCCACTTACAAAGATCCCACGTTTGAATTCAGCACGGTGCCTTCATTGAAATTTGTTATCACTATCACTAAAACATTTATCCTACTGAATAATTTTGATGGCATTATCACTAAACACCTATCATATTAAATATTTTTGAACATTTTTTTAGGGTCCTGGGTTCGAATCAATTCCAATCAAACAGCTGTTCTATGCCACGTGTTTCATCTGGTGCGCCATGCCCACCGCTGTCACTCACACCCTGTTCATTTAGGTCTACATCACTTGCTTTACTATTTACAGGCTTGGATTGTAATAACATTCTCTTAGATACAGGAGTACTATCACATTTGTCAAACGAATAATCATTTGATGAACTGTTACTATTGCTTTCATCTTCTGATAAAACTGACACAATAAACTCACGTATTGTATTTTCGTCATCTTCGAGACAAGAATCACCGTGTTTCACCGCACGACCTACCCCTTGGTCAGGTATCTTTTCAACTAAAAATAAAATAAATAAAGAGAAAATCCTGAAATTGCAATATTCCATAGCAAAAAAAAAAAAAGGCCTTGAAACATGAATGTACACCCTCCTTTAGAAAACCCATTTACAACCAGCCTGTACTGTTATTCTGTAAGGGATGTGCAAAGTATTGCTAAGAAAGGATGTACAAACACAGAACGAAAAATAATTTTAGTTTTTTGAAGTAAAAACTTCAGAAAAAAAAAATTTTAAATAATAGGATTGAAAACCGGAGCTTGCCGGGCATGGCATACGGCTGTACACACACTTTCACCAGCGCATGCCAGGCATGGTGTACAAGAGGTTAATAGATTTCATTAAAGTACACTTGATAATTGGTTAATAAATTAATAGTGAGTCATCAAAATCTCACCTCAGAAACTCTGTTCTTCAAGCATAGGATTCCTCTTTTCCAAACCTTCAAAGAACTAACCTCTTCTTCTTCCTTCCAAGTATTAGGCTAAGGCCTGTTATGATCCTATACAAAATTTTCCCTTTCGAGAAATTCTTGTATAAGACTTGAAAGCATAATAATAGTCCCTTCGATTGGTTGCTGGCCAAAGGAAGATAAAACCAGTGATGGGGCTACCATCTTATAGCCTCTGGTCAGGCTTTTTTGGAGAACAAAAGAAAAGAAAGGAAAGAATAAATGGAAGAAAGGAAAGACTCCCTAGCCCTTGGATGCCCTAATAGCGTCAGGGTCGAAAAAACAAAAGTTAACCAAGAGAGGTTAGATAGTAAAGTTAAAAGATTGCAAAACACAAGTAAGCGGAAGAAATGTTTTGCTCAGCTTGGGCACCTTGTGGTCGCCATCCACATATCCCCTAGATGAGGACCTCTGAGAAATCTTTAATACCTGGAACTTTGGAAAAAGCACAACAATATATCCTGACTACTCCTCATCTTTGGACTCTAGCAGCTGGAATATACTACAAACATCGGGCATTGTAAAATGAAGAACAATGTACTGGAACTGTGTGTTGTCAGCAAATAGCTGGATACTCTAAGAAGATAGATTCAAGCACAGGATTGCTGTTTCAAGAGGCATCCATCCTATCCTTCCATCTTCGCGATTGTTGAATTTTAATTAATAAATACAGTAAAACCTGTCTTAGCCAGAACCTTTATAAGAAGGAAACCTGTAGAGACGGAAAAAATCTTCAGAATGGTACAATTTTATATGTAAAATTGTCCCGTATAAGCCGGAAACCTTCATAATGCAGAACGGAATGGTTTTTAAAGTACCAATAGTTAATTTTTACCTCAGTAAGACAAATTTATTCTTAAGCATGTTCTAATTACAGTATTAATGACCACACATGAAAATTCTGCATATGACGCTTTCTGCATTATACCGTTTTACCTTCTTGTGTTGCTATTGTATTGTGGGAATCCCCTTGCTTATGTGTGACAGCGGGGAATCCCTTGCTTTTCCTTACCTGCCGATGTTACCTGCGAGGGAGTGGGAAAACTCTTCATTCTTACTGCAGTTGAGTTCCTTCTCACTTTTGTGTAATAAAGTTGTTTTGTATTGCTGTGCAAACTGAGCTGTGTTGTCTGTATTTGAGTTCAATTGTTATGTCTTTAAAGCATACATGTAAAACCCTTTACAGTGCGTGAGAAAATCCAAGCTTGTAATTTAGGAATCCTGTATAAGAAGGAAAACAGCCACGATGGAAATATATTTAAGGAACCATCATGTTCCTTCATAGACAGGTTTTACTGTAGTTAGATTTTTAAGACTCAGCTCATAATTGTATTTTACTTGAAGAATATAGTTTTGATATGCTATCTCTCATTATCAATTCCTCCTAACTGTTGAATTGGTGGTTAGCAACCCTGTAGGTTGATTCATGCTCCCTCTGTAGGCTGACTGGTGAACTTCCAAATTAAATCTTTTTCCCCGGAAATTTCAGATTTCCTTTTATTTAATATAATATAATAATATCTCTGTATTTGATGCAGGAGTGAGCAATAAAAATATGACTGTTTCAGGTGCTTCAAGTAGCAGATGCTGATATCAACAGTTCAGAACTAAACTCATTATCAGCTGCTGCATCAGCTGGACTTCTGGCTCTCACCCCTTCATCGAGACGGAAGCAGCTCCTTCTTCTTCAGCATCAGCAACGCAGCTCAATGGACACAGAAGCTCTGGATGAGGAGATAGAGGCAGAATTTGATGCTCAGGTACAATTTCTTTCCTTAACCACATATGAAATGTTTCCAAAGTAAATAAAGTGTGTCCCAATAAGAACGCTGGATTTAATAATGCACAAAATAAACTATATTTGAAAGAAATCACATATATTTATACATGAACACAAAGGGTATATGTTCCGATTTAAGTATGGAAAATGACATCTGGCATTTGTCCACCACGAGATGTTCTGCAGCTATTTGTGATTACTTTTACAGTCTTGCACCTGGAGTTCAGCACTGACAGGTCGAATTTTCTGCTTCAGGTCTTGTATGGTTCGGGGATTGTGTTCATAAACCTGTGATTTGAGAAAGTGGCCAGTACAAAGCCTTCGAACAGTTTGAGCATAACTCTCACCATTCTGGTAATGAGTTTTCACAATTAAAACTCTTTGTTCAGCAGTGTAACGCTCCATATCCAGTAATTGCAACAAATATAGAAAACAAAAAGTGTAGGTAGAGTGCTGCCAACCTCATAGTATAAAAATGGTGGCCAATTGAAATCCGGCGTTCTTATTGGGACACCCTATAATTGAAGCTAGAATATAACTTTATAAATACCAACTAAAATTATGAACCCCTATAAAATTTTATAAACTTTATACACTATACTACCATGAGATTTGAAAATATAATTGATGTCTCAAGGAGAAGTTACTGGCTTCTCGCAGGGTAAGATAGCTGATGGGACTGCCATCTACAACCCGATATCAAGCCATCTGTTGTATGAACCCCAACAGAAGGGGTGCCTCTTCCGTTCTGCTGACCGTTGAGGACTTTCTCCTTGTTACCCCGAAGATGGGTTCTCATGTTTGTCCCTTGAAGAATAGGTGCCTCTTCCACGTAGTTCTATCTGTTGAGGTCTTCACCTGTATCCCTGGGCAGGGGCTCTCATTATACCCCGAGAGACTCGGTTCTTGACAGAACCACTAGGATGAAGAAATGTTGAAAGACCCAGCAAAAGATGGACAGACCAATTCTAGCATGAGATCGGAACAGACCTTAAGGTCTAATCCTTACTCATGATGATACACTTTACTAAGGGAATGTTTATAATTATGAATTGTCCTTCCCGTTAGTGAGAATTCAATACAGGATGTATAAAGATTCATTCCTGAATAATGGTGGATTCTTTTTAATTCAATTTTACATGAAACTTCTTCTTCTTCTTCTTCTTCTTCTTCCTTCCAAGTATTAGGCCAAGGCCTGTTACGATCCTATAGAAAATTTTCCCTCCAGCGTTTCATAGGACAGCCCAGTGATCTTCGTCCTCTTGGTATATAATTATAAACAGATTTGGGGATCCGATTTGAACACATTCTTTCTAGATGATGTTTCCAATTTAGTTGGTACTGTTTAATATATTCCAAATTACATGAAACTAAATTAAATAAAAAATAATAAAACTAAGTTTTATTTTTGTTTAATTAATAAATATGGATTTTCATCAAGTTAATACCAACTCAATTGATTATGAAACTAAATTATTTGAGACAGGTCCAAACCTGTCTGATAACGTCACACTTTTTACACATTAATTAAATGCAAGTGTTGTCTACACTGTCTTGTCAGTGTGCATATTATAGCACTGTGTTCCACCATTGCCCTATTTTCAAATTTTCAATATTCTTGTGAGAGTTTTAATTGGTTATGGCCACTTCTACTCAACAGACGTTCTAAGCAGACAGACACTACACACATGCTGCAAGTGCTATGCATGCAGCACAGGCAAACGGCACACGCATTATGCATACGGTGCACGCGCTACATACACAGTGCGTGCAAAATGCACATGGTGCATGTGCAACAAACATGTCATATGCACAGTACACATGGCACAGATGCTGCACACATGCATCTTCTCCAACATCTGCTCCCTTTTGGTTGGACAGAGGAGATCTGCTAGTGTAAATATGTTAAATTTGTTATTGGATATCTTGTATAAATTGATCAAATGTCAATTACACTTAGCAACAAAAAATAAACTTTTTTTTTGTATCAGAAAGAAAAATATGTGATTCTGATAGTATTTTGTCTCTTTACCCTCAGGGGTCCTCATCTAGGGGATATGTGGATGGCGACCACAAGGTGCCCAAGCTGAGCAAAACATTTCTTCCACTTACTTGTGTTTTGCACACTTTTAACTTTACTATCTAACCTCTCTCGGTTAACACTTATTTTTCGACCCCGACGCTATTAGGGCATCCGAGTGCTAGGGAGTCTTTCCTTTCTTGTATTTCTTCTTTCCTTTATTTTCTTTTCTTCTCCAGAAAAGCCTGACCAGAGGCTATAAGATGGCAGCCCCATCACTGGTCTTGCCTTCCTTTGGCCAGCAACCAATCGAAGGGACTATTATTATGCTTTCAAGTCTTATACAAGAATTTTCCAGAAGGATCAATTTTCTATAGGATCGTAACAGGCCTTGGTCTAATACTTGGAAGGAAGAAGAAGAAGATGAATTCAAATATGCTATTGGTTTTTCTCCATCACGCAAGGTTTCCGAGAGACAGGAATTTATATTTTCAAACACTTTAATATTTTCTACATTCGTAACTACACAATATTCGAACATTCAAACTCACCTAGAAAATAAGAAACGACGATTTTCTGCTATATTTCACCTGTGGAGCATCCCTCTTGATGTTCCAACAATAATCGGCCAGCATATTAGGATTCCATTTGCCTTGATATCTCTTTTCCATAGCTGAAATCTCTTGAGTTACCTCATTTGGTTTTATTTTACAATGGACAAATGGACGATAAACGTTTATTGAAACAAAAAAATATTTAAATCCATTAATTGAAATTGAAATAATAAAAAAACTGTGAGTGATGGAGAAATTTCTATTACATATTTGAAAACACGATAAAAAACTGCATTAAGTACAACTATTGGTACTCATGAGACAAAAATCATGTTGACCAGTGTAATTGAAATATGCATTTTATATTATGCTATATACACTTTTTTTTAATCATCAGGTCCCACAAGCCCCACCATCTCCACGGATATGCATTGAGTCGCTAGTTGTACGCAAACCAATCACCGCCTTGCCAACTCCTAACCAAGAAGTGCCACAGATTCAGGAAGACGTGATTGGAATTAGAAGACGGCCTTCACAATCTCCTGACAGGTAATATTATAAAACTTTTATGTTTATAAATTCACAGGATAATATTATAAATAGTATACTTGTTAAAATTATTTAAAATTCTGTAGGCATTTTTAAAATAGTTCCATCTGACTTGACTGTGATAATCTTATTCTAAAGGTTGAAGATACTGGGTGCATTCTCATTTAAAAATTTAAAATTCCTATCTCCTCCAGTATATTTATTGGAGCTTGCTTAATGGTGGTTAGATGAAGGCAGTATTTCTTAAAATTAATTTCATAGATGTTTACACAAAATTTCCAAATTAACTTCATTTATTTCACAATAATTCACTAATTTTTCACAAATAATTTGCTGCTAATAAAGTCTCTTCCTTCACAAATAATTTTATCATTGACTTTCTTATACTCACTGATGGCTTTCTTGGCTTCACACTTAAATAATGTTTACTCGTCCACATTTTAGACATGACTGGACTGGTTTGATCCTCACACCTTCTTATATATGCGAGGGTATGAATATTCTGGACACCAGTCTCAAATTCCCTCATACAGAAAGTCTGACAAATAATTTTTCCGAACCGCTGTATTTGGAAAATGATCAGTCTAGAAACCATGTAATTACTCCGAAGGATATGGCTCGTCATATTCCTCAATTAATTTTTTATATCTTTTTATAATTTTGTGTATCAAATTTTCTGTGACTCCATTTTTTATTATGCTATGTTTATTATACATTATTTTTGGTTCTAGTAATTTTCTCTGCCCTTGGAGATGTTTACTAGTCTATGCCCTATCAATTTTGAGATTAAAAATACAGTATTCTTTATAATTGTGCTACAAAATTTGTACAGATTGGACCAGATTGTAACTCCTGCCACAAGAGAGAGAGTTTTGTCCCCTCGGCGAGAGTTGAGACGAAGAAAGAGTCCATTGCCAGGACCTCGCACACCTGACTCTGGTCATGATTCAGCACAACAGCAGTCGTCACTAGAGTCGACTGAAGGAACATCGCGTGTTGGTAAGTCTTCAAGTAATATCTTAATTTTATTTCAATTTCAATTCTCATTGTGTTTTATATTAGGGTGGGCCGAAAAACTCATTTTTTTATTTGGAAGTTGTAATAGCGCAGAAAAGTTGCAAATTATATAGACAAAAGAAAAGAAAAAATGTATCAAAATCGATTGACATCTTCCGGTCACGCAAAGGCTCTAAAGTTTGACAAAATATGAAAAAAACTTCATTTTTGAGATTATTTCTTTAATTTTTAATTAGATGTTTTCGTAATGTAATAGTTTGTAACATCTTCAAAAAGAGCCTAAAAACATTGTGTTTTAATTTGGTTTAGATCAGTTGATATCTTCCGGTCGCGCATAAGCTCCAAAATTTGCCTGAATAATGAACAAGTTATATTTTTACACATTTTTGGTATTTGACAAATAACTTCCAGAGTATTGATTGTCAGATCCCACAGATAGACATAAATGTGCTTAACTAAGATCAGCAATACCTACTTGAAATTAAAAATAAATAAATAATTGCAAAAATTAGGTTTTTTCATATTTTGCCAAACGTCAGAGCCAAAAGATGTGAACCGATTTTGATAATTTTTTCTTATTTCTAGCTACATAATTTACAACTTTTCCGTGCTATTACAACTTCAAAATAAAAAAATTAGTTTTTTCGACCTACCCTAATATATATATATATATATATATATATATCTATAAAGCGTCACTGCTATAAGGTAAAAATATTCTCTTTAATTCGCTTACTTGTTATAGTCAGCTACTAGATGGCAGTGAAGACCGAGTTCTCGCGACATCTAGTAATAATGGAGAGTATAATACATATATAAGAAAAATAAGTGTTTGAATTGGATTCGCCTGGTAGTGTAATGGATATCACGCTGAGGTACAGACTCAGAGATCCGGGTTCGAATCCCGTACAGGCATTTATTTTTCTTATCATACCATATATACATAGTGTCTCCACAAAAACTTACCGTGATTATAATGGCATATAGTGTCGCTGTCGGTAGATCAATTAACATGAAGCTGATGTTATTAGAAAGGAAAACTAAAACATTTGACTATCTATCTCAAGTGTAGTACTCATTAAATGTTCTACATGTCAAATTGAATAGTTGTCCCGAAAAGAGATCTAACCAATAAAAATTTTAAAATTGAGTTTTCATTGGATTAGTTATCTACCCGGAGAATATCACGGCATGATGAATGTAAAACTATCCCTATTCTCTTCCAGACCTGTTATATTTATTTTTAAAAGTTGACTTTCAAGTGAATAACAATCTATCTGTAGCAAAATGGCGAAAGCAGTTAGTAAAGTCATGAGTAGCAGTACTGAAAAAGAATTATTGCACATGTGCAAATTCATTCCATCCACAGTCCCGTGAATTCTATCAGAATCTTTGAGAAATTGAGTGAAAATAAGAAAGGCACAAACAATGTAACAAAATAACATTAAATGGAAAATAAATATTGAACACTGATTTTAGTTAGAAATTTTATATCTATTTTCTACTTCTTGTTGCTAAACCCTTTTTGTTTGTAGTAAAGATAGATTGTTTTTGCACTCAATTCTGTATTAAATTGTTAATATTCAGTCAGTAACAAGTTATTTTGCATTCAAATTGGCTGTATATGTTTCCAATAGGATGAGTGATTAAAATGTATATAAAATAATTAAGATAATAGCCTCAAAATGAACATTCATTTTTTATTTTTGGTCTGGACATCTTACCTCAATATTAATGTTGATTTGTTCTTGGACATGTTTCAAAACAATTCTGTTTTATCGTCAGCTTTCCCAGACTGGTTTTATTTATGTTGCATTATGTTGCACCACCTGGATGTCGATGTCAGCTCCCTCCTGTGGTTGGCCAAACCTCAAAATATAACTTCCTAAAATTAAATATTCATATTTTTTTTTGTTTTCCCAACAATTTGTAGTTTGTGGGTTGTTAGATGTGTTTTTGGGGCAACTATTCAATTGTAGATACGGAGGCAATATTTCCTCTCATGCCACATACGCTTCAATATATCTACAGGGCATAGCAGCATCTACTACATGACAGCTGTGAATCGAAGTTGCTGCTCTTGCAGGTTTTAAGTAGTGCAGATCTGTAAACAAGATTCTTTATGTAATTCCTTAAAAGAAAGTCATATGGGGGACCTTGGTGGACACTTTCAGAATGAGCCATCTTGGTTTCCAATGTGACTAATAAATCCTCATGCAAAATTTTATTAAAAACTTTTCAAACATTAAATATATTTTCCAACATGATGGAGCCCCTCCTCACTAGCATATCAAAAATCTGCAAGAGCTGCAACTCTGTATCACTAACACCATTCAGTCCACCCTCGTAGATATGTTACATGAGTGTGAATATCGACTTATCTGCAGGAGCTTATTAAAATGTTTAATTTTATCTCTCTTATCACATCAGTTTAGTGTAAATCAAACTGCTGACACCGATATTATACCCTTTTATAAACACGGAATTTTTCTGTAGAAACACTGTATATCCACGAGGGTAGCTGCCATATAAAAAGAGTTGTCTAAAGACTCAGGATACTAAAAAAAATTGTACAAACAAACATAAAAATATAATTGAAGGGCTTAGGACAGTAAGATCATTAGCCACATTCTATTAAGAAATGAGATATCTCCATATAAAAGCAAATAAATGTATTGGAATATGCATAAAATTATTTTTAAGTGCGCCAGTGATGAGTTAAAACATATAGACACACAATGTTTTCTTCTTCATCCAAACAAGTCTTAGGTTTAGAGGCCTGTTACAATCTCACTGATGAATATTGGATCCAGCGTTTCCTTGGACAGCCCAGAGATCTCAGACACATAATGTATTAACAACGTACTGCCCAATTGGTATTTATAATTTTTTAAAACATTAAAATCCATATATTCTATCTCAGAAAGAATAATATGTGGCTTATCATATTATTGCCCTAAGCCCTTCAACTTATTTGAGGGAAGTAAATTATACAGGCTCCCTTCACAGACTTCCTCCACTTGTCTCTCTTTTTGACTTTCTTCATCCATTCTCTAATTTTAATTCTACCAAGGTCTGTGCCTAATTCTTGTAACCACCTTTTCCTTGATCTACCTCTTCTTTTATTTCCTAGTATCACATTATTTAAGATATTTTTGGGCATTCTTTTTTCATTCATTGTATTGTCATGTTCTTTTTTTCTGTTGCTACATCATTTTACATTAATTCAATACAGTTCCTTGCTTTAATAAAATGAAATGAGTCATTATGCACCTCACCTCATAAATTCTGTGTTCTTCACAGCATAGGACCGCAGTTTCAGGAACAGTTGTTCCTATAATTATTCATGAGTTGGATATTTTAACTCACCTCATATTTCTTGATTTTTATGCAGACCGGTTTTGTCGCTTTTCTGCGATATTTCCGATGCATTACAACTGTTACTTGGTGGCCATCCATCCTATAAGTTGACTTCTGCTCCATCTGCTGGCTGACCGATGAACTTCCAAATCAATTTTTTTTTTTATTTCACCAGGAATTTAAAAATTCATGGTTTTCTTTTATTCTTGCAGATGTAAATTTTCTCCCAAATTGTAAGTTCCTTAGATTTTTTCTAACTGCTTTAGTCATTTGGCCTTAGTTTCAATTCTTTGTTTTTCTAACCATGCATGTGCAGCTATTGCAGATTTTTCTATTTCTCCATTTTTAACATTTTTAAGGTGTTCTTTCAGTCTTGTATTTAAGTTCCCTTTTTGTTTTTCCTATGTATATTTTTTCACAATCTTTACAATCAATTTGATAAAACCCTGATTTGTTGCCGTCTTCAATCTTTTCATTTTTGTTGATTTTGATTAATTTATTCAAACTGTAATCATTTTTCAGTGCTAATTTAATGTTAAATTCACTGAAAATTTTTTGAAACTTACTAAAAATCCTAAAGGGTGATATGTAAATCTCTTGAATTTTTTACCAGAGTTTCTGTCTGAAGAGTACTTTCATTTATCACTTTTTGATTCTTGAATTTATTTATTTTCTTATGAATCATCTTTTCCTAAAAACCATTCTCTTTTGCTATTTTTATAATGTGTCTTTTAATAATATTTAATAAAGCTTTTCCTATCTTCAGACATCTTTATGACTCATAACAATCTTTCAAGGAATTTCCAAGAATAAAAATGACCTTTGAAGAAGTGACCTTGCACCTTGCGACTTACATTATGTTGGTTATTTAAACTTGGCTGACGACATATAGAAATCAACAGAATATGACTTTATTACAGAACTTAGAATGAATATGACTAAAAATCTAAAAACATGAGAAATATGACTTTTAAGAGATAATAAAAATTACTATCAAGGAAACTGTCAATCATTTGATGCCAAAACCTGTCTTGAAATTTCTTCCAGAGAAGCATTGTGATGTACAAAGGCTGTATCCAAAAAAAAAAAAATCTGCCATTTTTAACTGCAAGGCGCTAAAATCAAGCACCAAATCTCTCATTTAAGCAATAGGGAAGAAATACAACTGCTGAATTGATAGATTGGATAGTACTCACTACCTGTCATCTGCGCTGCGTCCTGCCTCACTGCGCTCCAATTCATACAGGAGTTCACCTGTTGCATACAATGGGTTGCTATTGCAGGATTGTGGCTTCAATTTCTATGCCTTGCAGTCAAAAATTGCAGATAATTTTTGGACATTGGTACATCAACAATGCTTCTCTGGGAGAAATTTAAAAGGTAGGTTTCGGCATGCAACGGTTGAGAGTTTCCTTGCAAAGTTTTGTCAGAGGACCTGTATAAATGTTACTTACTTACTCAAAACTCAAAATAATAGTTTAAAAAATATGGCATGTCATAGAAATTTGTTCTATAGCAATAAGTCACTGGAAATCATGTGTTCTTTATATCAACATAAAATATGCAAAATACATTAAGAGTTAGCAGCTTTCACCTTGCTAACTTATCATCTTAGTGGTTTAATTCCGTTTATATTTCTTAATTTATGTAGTTTACAGAAAAAAATTATTTTTTTTATAGCTTCATTAATATTTTCTTTTTAATATATTTGAAGGGTTGTGGAAAAAACAAAGAATGTCCATTTTTTGTAAAAGCAAATAAAGTTTGCCATCTAGTGTCATTTTCAAGGCAATGTAAGTAGAGAAAACTGTACATTCAAATAATTCTGAGCAACAAAAAAGAAACTTTTTTTTGTCTCAGAAACAAAAATATGTGATTCTGATAGTATTTTTTCTCCTGAATTCAAATATGATATCGGTTTTTATCCATCATGCAAGGTTTCCAAGAGAACAGGCATTTATAATTTCAAACGCTTTAATATTTTCTACATTCGTACCTACACATCCGGACTCACCTAGAAAGTAAGAAATTCTGCTATATTTCACCTGTGGAGCATCCTTCTTGATGGTCCAACAATAATCGGACAGCATATTAGGATTCCATCTGTCTTGATATCTCTTTTCCATAGCTGAAATCTCCTGATGAAAGTGTTCCCCGTGCTCATCGCTCACTGCACCAAGATTTTTCAGGTAGATATCTAGGTTTATTAAAAAAATAATTATTAATTAAATAAAAATAAAACTTAGTTTTATTTTTTTTCCGATTGATTGAGGGTCTTTCCACTTTTCAGCGGTTGCCCTTTTACCAGCCGGCTGCTGGCCCTTCACATCCACATGTGTCAATCACAGAGGTAGATGATCAACAGCCAGTGTAGGGGTGACATGTGGTTAGCATGTCGAGTCCCCCAGCCGTTATAGCTGGTTCCTCAACCTGGAGCCGCTACTTATTGTAGCTACCCAATTGCCTCACGATGCTGGGTGGGCACCGGTCCCATACTGGCCGAAATACCATGAGAAAATTTCTTCCCCCATGGAGACTCGAACCAGCGCAAGTCCCGTAGCTCTGCGCCAAGGCTTCCTACCTTAACCGCTCGGCTACGGCGCAGGACTAGTTTTATTTGATTTTCATATTTATTATATAATTCAGTGACAGCTGTTTCGGTACACTGTACCTTCTTCAGACATGTTAACAAATTATGAATTGTGTTCTAACTGATCTAAGCAACAATACAACAATATTTATTTAAATTTTTTAATTTAACAAAGGGGATTCATTCAAATAAACTTGAGAATTTAACAGTTTTTTACTAAGGTAGAATATGTTTATCACTCACCTCATAGTGAGAATTCCTAAAATAAGTAGTTTTTTACTACTTTTAAATGTATTAATTTCTACAGCCTCCAAAAGATCTAACTTCTTACCCTTATCACAAATATGTAAAATTTCAAAATTTGGATCAAAACAATGATTAAATTGGAATAGGTGGTTGTCATATTTTGAATTTTCTAAATTTCTGTTATATGCTCTCATGTGTTCCTTTATCCGAGAGATAAAAGGTCTACCAGTTTGTCCTATATAGACATTGTCACATGTGCCACACTTCAATTTATATACACCTGATAATTTTTGTTTTTTTTGTTTTGGTTTTATTGTTTTTTATTATATTTTGTAGAGTTTTATTAGTTTTAAATGCCACATTAATGTTCAACTTTTTAAAGTGTTTAGATAAATAATTATTTAAATCCATTAATTGAAATTGAAATAAAAAAACTGTGGGTGATGGAGAAATTCCGAATACATATTTGAATCAAAAACTGCATTAAGTACTACTATCGGCATTCATGAGACAAAAATCATGTTGATAAGTGTAATTAATTTTAAAAACTCATTTATATGAAAACCTGGAATGCCCATATGTAAGAAGGGGAAAATAGAGAAACTTAAAAAAAAAGGTAATATTGGTCAACAGAAAGTGCTGATTTTTCTTCTCTTAATTTAAGAATAATAATATTATTTGAGTCATTAAATACATCAGATTTTTATATATCATCTCACATTTTACATCCTTTCCAGAACTAACCTTTTTTTACACGCTTTATATTAGCTTGACCTGTATCTATCTATCTATCTATCTATGTAACAGAATCTTTCAATGCGATTTTCACCCACTTAAAATCATCGGATCGACTTGAAACTTTGTATACTTGTAGAGGACCTGAAACAATACAATAATTTCATATTTATTTTCTAAAATCCTGGCCATAATCATCAGAAAATAAAAAAAAAGTGTTTTTGTATCAATGTATCGGAATCTTTCAACGCGAATTTCACCCACTTAGAAACATTGGATCGCCTTGAAACTTTGTATACGTGTAGAGGACCCGTGACAATACAATAATTTCATATTTTGTTTCTAAAATCCTGGCCAGAATCATCCGAAAATCAAAAAAATGAAAACTGGTATAATAGATTGCGGACTTGTCAAGTTTTTAGTCAATCGTTGTAAGAGCTCAGTTGGTAGAGCGGTGAACTCTTAGTGGTATATAATTTCAGTAATCCATACGTCGCTGGTTCAAATCTGGCTGGGAGGGTTTTTTTATAGAAGAGTATTACTTTTAGCTCATACTACAATAGTATCGAATTTAAAGATATTTACATTTTTATTTTATTCTGTAAAATATTAAAACTAAAAATAAAAAATAAATAATAGTTTTAAAAAACTAAAAGAACATGCTTTATTAGAAAACTAAAAAATGAAAAATAATTTTATTTTCCAACACGCTTGGGATAAAATAAAGTGGTCAACAAAAAAATCATCTCCATCAAAAGCATGGGGTGCTCTATATCAATTAATATATTTGATAATAAACCGATATTGGTAAAAGTAAGCTCTCTAAGAAGAAAATGTAAAAATCATAAAAATCACCCCATGCTTTTGATGGTAAAATTATTTTCTTTTTGTTGATAACTCTAATTTTATTCTATATGTGTTGGAGATGATTTTTTTTGTTGACCACTTTATTTTATCCCAAGCGTATTGGAAATTAAAATTAATTTTCATTTTTTAGTTTTCTAATAAAGCGTGTTCTTTTAGTTTTTTAAAACTATTATTTATTTTTTGCTCAATGTCAACTGGCATTAGACAAACAGATCCTAGTTAAAAATGAGGAAAAATTCCTTGCATTCAGCTTTTCTCAAAATGGACAAATATGGAGTCCACCAGCCAGCACTGTAATCTAGTAATACTGTCGTTGCCTCAAATACACCAGGCTTAAGTCCAATATTAGTTCAGGAAAAGTTTTTTTCTGGATTTTTTTCGGTTTTTTTATCTTACCTTTAAGAAAATATCCAGAAAATTTAAGGCACAATAGTCCCTGAACACCACCTGAACATTGTAATTATCCATATATATATATATATATATATATATATATATATATATATATATATACATTCACAATGGTGTAACAGCCCAATGTTGAACCATAGCCTCTCCTTTGTTAGCAGTTACTAGAATAAGTTAATTTAGTTATGCTTAAAAAAATAAATAAAAAAATAAAAATAAAGAAGTATAAAAAATATAAAAGAATAAAAAATAAGTTATGCCTATTTCCCTACAGATGTCATGAATGGTATGCAGTCAACATACTGACCCAATGAGATATGTAGTAGGTAACTGAGGTGTTACTAAGATGATGAGATGTTAATTATAAAATTGGTATCTGGTAAGTCAGTTGTCCTCAACTGGATGACTAACTTACCAGGTACCAATTTTATAATTAACATCTTATTACATAACCTCAACAATACTTTAACCTTCCGTTGGGCACATTTGATCTGAGAGTTACAGGTTGTCAATTTTGTCCCATTCCACTGTCATTAGTCGGCGTTGATGACTGGGCATCTGAATAGCTTTATTTTTAACTTTTTATAGGAATTAATCACTATGAGGTTTAATTTATGGTGAAATTAAATGTTTCTTATCTCTCCTCATATAAATCTTCTAAGTTGATCGCGATTTCGAGACTATAACTGTCTCATCATCATATTAACTTTCTTGGAGACTGGTGTTATGTCGATCTGAAGAAAGAGGGAAGAAGAAGAAGAGTTTCTTCTGTTCGACATAACACCATTTCGCCAAGAATTTTCTGAAGATGAGACAGTTATGGTCTTGAAATCGCAATCAACTTAGAAGATTTATATGAGGAGAGGTAAGAAACATTTAATTTCACCATCCGAGTAGCTGTTTCTTTTTACCTGCTCTAAGCAACCACCCCACTCAGTTTGCTCTCCACCATTACCACGGCGGGTTGTAAATATTTTGTTCAGAGAAGCCCATTGCGCCTGAAGTCGTTACATTATTGAAGATGTGTATTTTAAAAATATTTGCAAAAGAAAACTATCTATTTAACTTATTTAGACTAAACATTGTTATATTCCTGAATAATTTTACTAAAAACAGGCTAAATGTTGATAATGTGAACTATTTTACAAGTATATTAGAACTGAACGTAACTTATTTAACTTTCACAGGGAAAGAACACTATGAGGTTTAATTTAAGAATTAAATTAATGTTTTTATTACCTCACCTCATATCCTTTCTCTTCTATACTGCAGTTTCTGAGCTTATCTCCATCATCAGTAGCCTCTGGTCGACCAGTGTAAATTTTGACCTGATCCAGAGGTTTATCGGTACACCGATAGAAGTGAGAAGAAAACTGTCAAGAAACGACATAACACCGGTCGACCAGAGGCTACTGATGATGGAGATAAGCTCCAAAACTGCAGTATAGAAGAAAAAGGATATGAGATGAGGTAATAAAAAACATTAAATTAGTTCTTTAACCTAACTTGTTCTTACTTTTATATCATGTTGTTTGGAGACTTGTCACAAATTTTCTTAAAGTATGTTTAATCAATATTATGTCCAAAAAAAGTCTTCTAGCAGCAAATTTTGAATATTTTATCCATTGGACAACCCTAACAATAACATTTCTTCAACTTCCCATTGTTTAGATTGGCAAACAGTGCGTTAAATTAATTTTTTTTAAACATGTGCTCATCAGGCACATTGCGCCTGAACTCGAAGGTCAGAATATTGCACCCGACGGAATGTTAACATCTTATTACATAACTTCAACAGTGCTTTAACCTTTTCACTGCTGAGATATTTCCAGCCTTTAAAACCCTCCTTGCTCAATGCAGGGAGAAATATGGAAAAAGTTTATTTAGGTTCCTAGGAGATGGCAGTATATGCCTGCTTAGTTTGAAAGCAATGCAGTACGTATTATATAACTAGCAGGCGTTTGGAGTTGAGAATGGATATACACACCCATAGCACGGCAAGCATTTTCTTTGCCAACGGATATACCCGTTCGTAGCAGTGAAAAGGTTAATATGAATTTCAAAAGTGTTGATAGGATGATGAGGTCGGTAAATTTTGCTTCGAGGCCTTTTTATTCAGACTTAGCTATCTTTTATGTGCCTGAAAATCTTCAGACTCGAGACCCATGACTTAAATTCCCTCCCAGAGGACTGCTTCTTAGATTTTTCCATCCTAGAAAAATCCATCGACCACAGCTCATCCATGACCCTGCATTGAGTTGATCGCTCATTCAAAGATGCCCTCCATGTCTTCGTGAAATCAAAAATGTATGAAAGTATGTATATGATTCAAAATTGAAGAATCTTCTCTTGACTGGTGGTTTTACCTGAAGATCCAAGTGGCCTGGGCCACTTAACACATTGGTGACGGGCCACGGAGATCTCCGTGTTTAAATGGCCAGCGCTAGACGACCGGTCACGGAGATTTCCGTTTTTACGTTTTCTATGGCTTCCCTGCCTCTTCGCTTTTGAATGAGGCATTCAGTTTTGTTTCTTCTCATTGTGAAATAAATTTTAGTTGTATTTGTACCCCTCTCTTCTCTTTTATGAAATTGCCAACTTTATAGAATTGTTTACAATTTTATGACAGACGGCTGGTGAAATATGGAATTTTAGTGCGGGTAGTTAGGCGATTACGGGATACGTATGTAACCTGTAAATATATTTTGCAGAGCGGAAAAATTAAAAGAAACTCTATTTTGCATTCTGGAGCCGAATTTATATCTGTGGCATCATGTCCACCAGGATAATTATTATAATAGTGTGGCTATAGCTGAAAACTTGCTCGAAAGAAAGACGAGAGCTTCTGAAGCAATAAAGATTAACAGAGGGCTTCCAAAATCATTTGTGGAAGCAGGAAATAAACTCAAACCAGGAGAAAGTGTTTTTGTAGTAAGGGGGACCTTTTGCTACAAACATGGAAAGATAAAAGAGACGTAAGAATGGTTAGCACATTGCATCAGGCAACACGAGAATGGGAGGATTAAAGTTGTAAAAATGCCCTATTGAATACTTCAATATAACAAGTATGTGAAGGGTGTAGACAGGGCTGACCAGTACCTATCATATTACTCCATCCTTAGGAAAACAGTGAAATGGTGCTAGAAAGTTGTATTGTGGCTTCAGAATTGTACACTCCTTAATGCTTTCAGGGTCTATAAATTTCAAAATCCTAACAGCAAAATGTCAAACAGAAGTTTTTTGCTTGAAACAGCCTCTTGTTTGCAGTCGTGAAATTAGGAACAGATGACAGAGAAGACGAGGAAAGACAGAGAGAAAAGAAACCACTTCTAGGAGACCACCTCACGACCCACCAGGGAGGCTAAGACATTAAGAAAAATTAATTAACACCAACTGTGATTGGAAAGAAAAAAAATACCCTCAAAACTTTTCCTCGATTTTAGTGAACACAAGAAAAGAAACTCGCTACGTATGCTCTTTTGCACTGTGCCTTTACATAAAGGGAAATGTTTCCAACGCTATCAAACCCTCAATTTCTACTAGAAAGTCTGGTGAGAACACTAATAAACATTTACTTATGCATTATTGTTATTGATTGTAAATATATTGATGTAAAAGCCACACTGTGCTAGCGCGGTTTAAAATTTAAAAGTCCACCCTACTGACAGAATTGTCCGGTCCAGCAGCGGTGGGTGCAATGCAGAGCTGTCGGTCACCAATGTGTTAAAAATACCTCTAAGCAATCATTCCCCTCTATATTTCAACCCCCAGAGGTCAACTCTGACCTGCAAGAGGTCCATATCAGTGAACACAAAAGTGAATAGCACTTTGTCAGCTGTAAAAAAAATACTCGATGTTGCTGAATTTATAGAAATTCAATGTTAGAAAGGTGACCAGCCTCATGGACTAGTGGTCAGCATTTCTGACTACTGTTCATGAGGTCCCAGGTTCGATTTCCGGTCAAACCACATGAGTTTTTCCTTAAAGGGAATTATTCCTGTGGTTGCCCATGGTCTGGAATTTAGGTTAAGTTTAGGTTAAGAACTCTCCTGGTGCTTCATTATCATTTATCATCCTGCATATCATCGGGGTAACGTAACTCTGCCTTCCAGGTGCCCCAACTTCAGAAGTGGGTTACAATTAAGCCAATACCAGAAGAGAACACCAGAAATGTCGAAATGACAACCTGGAGCATTGAATAAAAAAAATATATTTGAAAGGTAGGGGGGCCATTAAATCTTTAGAGAATGAGGAAGGCTTATAACTGAATGGTATTAATAAGCTGTTAGTTTATGCTGATGATGTAGTACTACTGGCCGATAGCGAGGAGATACTAAAGGCCAACACGCACACACTATTGAGTAACACTAAGAAATTAGGACTGGAAGTAAATATCAGTAAAACTAAATATATGGTCACAGGTAGAAATTCAGTATATAATGGAAATGGACAGCTAATGACAAATGAGGGAAATTTTGAGGAAGTGGCTGAATTCAAATACCTAGGAACAATAATCACAAATAGGAATGAGACGCACAAAGAAATTAAACATAGGCTCAATTCTGGAAATGCATGCTATTATGCATTGCAGAGACTTTTGATGTCCCAACTCCTTTCAAAAAACGTTAAGCTGAAAATATATAAAACTATTATTCTACCAGTTATATTATATGGGTGCGAAACATGGACTCTTACTTTAAGGGAGGAAAGGAGATTACGAGTATTTGAGAATAAAGTTCTTAGGAAAATGTTTGGACCAAAGACAGATGAACAGGCAGGTGAATGGAGAAGACTAAATAACAATGAACTACATGGTCTTTATAGGAAGCCAGATATAATAAGAACAGTTAAGTCTCGTAGACTGCGATGGGCAGGACATGTTGCACGTATGGGGAATGAAAGACATGCATGGAAGCTTCTTGTAGGAAAGCCAGAGGGAAAACGCCCAGTTGGTAGACCAAGAATGAGGTGGGAGAACAACATTAACTATGATTTGAGGGAAGTAGATTATACAGGGAATGATTGGAAAGCATTAGCTCAGGATAGGGCTGTATGGAGAGCTTATGTCCGCGCGGCCTTGAACCTACGGGTTCAATAGTGCCAGTGAGTAAGTAAGTAAGGGGGGCTACCCCCTCCATGGTATCTTTACCTTGTCGTGGTGGAATGGCTTCAGTACTTAAATGATTCCAAAAGTTATGCCAGCGGTACCGATAGGGTTACCCATGCTGGACTGGTCGAAGGTGATAAGCCAGACGAAAAAAGTACATTGATTGAAAGAGTGACGATCTTTCACCATAAAAATACAACTGTCAAGAAACATGGACATGGATTCCATTAGGGTAAAATTTTCTGGAGGTAAAATAGTCCCCCATTTGGCTCTCCAGGCAGGGACTACTTTAGGGAATCCATGCCAAAGGCTCAAACACAGGGACATGTTCCTAGGAACATGGAACATTAGGACTTTACTATGATTTGAGGGAAATAGATTATACAGGGAAAGATTGGTAAACATTAGCTCAGGATAGGGATGTATGGAGAGCTTATATCCATGTGGCCATGAACTTATGGGTTCGATAGTACCAGTGAGTTAGTTATAGTTAGTTAGGGGGACTACCCAAAATAAAATATAAAATAATAAAAATAGACTCTTTTTTTTTTTTTAAATACAATAGGAAGTAACATTAAGAGGTTTATGATGATCTTGAAGAAGATTTTCAGGCTGTAGGCCGTGGTCGTGAGGCTTGTAGTTCCCCGACGTTTCGCCAGAGACTGCGTCTGGCATCCTCAAGGGTTGTCTTGAGACTGGCAATTCTGTCCGCTGTCTGTCTTATTTATACGTTCACTGCAATGTGTTCGTAAGTTGTATCTGCCTTCTGATTGGTCAGCGTTAGGGACTTCCATTGCTCCAATGAGATTGCTGTTTGATGGTCTAGTCGACTGTACGTTATATCTGTCTTCTGATTGGTCAGTGGTAGGGACTTCCATTGTTCCACTGAGATTGCTGTTTGATAGTCTAGTCGACTGTGC
This sequence comes from Diploptera punctata, assembly GCA_030220185.1. Classification (NCBI taxonomy): domain Eukaryota; kingdom Metazoa; phylum Arthropoda; class Insecta; order Blattodea; family Blaberidae; genus Diploptera; species Diploptera punctata. The sequence continues at coordinate 159,614 of JASPKZ010007204.1, forward strand.
TTGTAGAGGTTTACATTTTGCGTTTTTTAGAACCGGTATCCATACTTTGTTGACTTTTAATGATTCTTCTTTTCTGTTGAAACTGTTATTATGTTTGAATATTTCGATGGCTTCTCGTTGTAGACGGGTAAAATAGTGTGTGCAGTTAGATAATATGTCTGTATTCTGGTATTGTACCCTGTGGCCATCAAGTAAAGAGTGTTCTGCTACTGCCGACTTATCCATTTGTTTAAGACGACTGTATCTTTCATGCTCCTTAAGTCTGGTTGCGATGCTGCGTTTAGTGATGCCTATATACACTTTTCCACAACTGCATGGAATCCTGTATATGCCTGCTGTCTGATGAGGATGGAGTTGATCGTTTATAGGTCTGAGAAGGTTCTTGATTTTCTTGGTAGGCCTGTATACTGTCTGTATGTTTTCTTTCTTTAGTAGTTTTCCAATGCGGTCCATTACATTCTTGATGAATGGTAAAAATGCCCTGGTTAAAGTTTTTTCCTCTGATTCCTTGCTGCTGTTGCTCTTGTATCGTCTGGGATAATTGGCTCGGATGATTTCTTTCCTGATGTATCCATTGGCTGTGAATACCATCTGGAGGTGTTGAAGTTCCGTTTTTAATAAATCCGGATGACAAAGTTTTTTGGCTCGATCTGTCAATGATTTGATGATTCCAAATTTTTGCTTAGGATGATGATTCGAGGTTTTATGAAGATACCTGTCTGTGTGGGTAGGTTTTCCGTCCGTGTGGGTAGGTTTTCTGTGCTTTGTTTAGTAATTAAAACATTTTGTCTGTTCATTCTTACCTCTTATAGTTGTTTTTGTTGAACATATGTTAGCCCCATTGCCGTGAGTCTGTAATCGCTGACGATGGGGCTAAGAAGCCCTGAAACATATGTTCGACAAAAACAACTATAAGAGGTAAGAATGAACAGACAAAATGTTTTAATTAATTGACACATGGTTTAGGAGAGAAAAAAGTTTGGGGACCCTTGCTCTAAAGGGAGAGATTAAACTAAAGAACATAAACAAAGGAAGACAAATATGGACATTCATAGTTAAGTATTGTCTGTCTGGCTTAACTTTGCAAGAAATTTGTAGAAAGAGGCAGCTGTGTTTGCCTCTCTCACTTGCACCAGCGTCGTCGGTATTTATTCACCAGATGTTAATAGGGATAAGGGGGGAACACAAAATCTGACAACAGGGTGGGTTCTTTCTTTTGTAACTGAGCGAAAGCTGTCAAGGATCTATCCTTATATCTCCATCTCTCTCTTTGCCAAGTTAAGCCAGATATACAATAGACATCCTTCATTTATTCATTAATTTCTTAATTTTTTTTCCACTCCAAAATTCATATTTATTTATATTTTTTCACATGTTGTTATAATTTTATGTTAACTTTTTGTTTACATTATTCTTTGACGCAGTGGAAATATAACGAAATGCCATAACTTATAATATTGATGAGGTTCAGGACCCACAGCACCTGATCTTCTGGCACTAGCACGAACTGACTCAGGTGGCAAAACTGACTTGTCGGAGGCCTCTACCTGCACAACTGAGGATTATGTTACTGCTAATGACACCAACAACTCTGGGACTGATACAAGTTCGAGGCGTAGTCTACCTCAGATACCTGGTGCCCCTGCAACTGGCAGTACGGCAGCTGGAGAGGGCAGTTCCTTTGAAAGTGCATCTTCCATCTACAGTCTTGCTAGAGAGTTAAACAACGATGATATTATACAGGTAATAATTCTAATAATTTCTACTTTTCACATCTGTTATTGTTATTATTGTCATTTTCATTGATATTATCAGCAGTAATCTAACAAGAGGTTGTGTTTTTCTGAAAAAATCACGAGTGACAACGTCACGAGTGATTTTGTCTAATGAAAACTCAACCCTTGCATTGGATTTGGAGTGACTATTTAGCAAATAATACAACATCAGAAGCTAAAAATAATTATAATGTTTAATAAGAATTAAATGAATCGTGAATTCTTCTTACCTCATACTTCTATGTTTTTTTAAACACAGCACTGCAGGATTAGCGACCATCATCACCATCCTCAGCTGTTTTCACGACTGTCAATTTTTTCTTTTGCCAGTAATTATCCAAACTGCCATCTGGTGTTCTTTTGAAGGAATCATTTTCTAAACTGCCATCTGTTGTATTTTTGAAGAACTTTGTAATCAAGCTCGGTTCGTCTGGAATCTCGAAGTTCATGGTTCTAGTATGGTTTTTTTGAATATATATCTTTTCCCAAACTGTTAAATCCAAAGGTTTGGATAGATGTTTCAAAAGTTTTGCTTCTTTTTTCAATTCTATGATGCTCTAATAAACTATGTGCTGCTATAGCTGATTTTTCAATTTCTCCATTCTTTATGTTTCTGAAGTGTTCTTTTTTACGAGTTTCTAAGTTCCTTTTTGTTTTTCCTATATATATATCCTGTTGCAATCTTTGCAATCAATTTGATAAATTCCAGATTTTTTGTTGTCTGGGGTGTTACATTTATTATTAGTTAACAGAAGATTACCCAGGCTGAATTTGTTAATTGGAGCCAATGTTATATTAAATTTTCTGAAAATGTATCGAAACTTATTATGAACTTCAGGGTGGTAAGTAAATTTCTTGAATTTTACATCTTTCTTGGAATCATGTTGCAGGGTGGTGTATTCCTGTAACCTTTTCTGTTGTTTAAATTTCTTTAATTTATTCTTTATTATGTCTTCATCAAAACCATTTATTTTAGCAAATGTACAATATGATTATATTCCTTGTCAAAATCTTCTACATTAAGTGGAATATTTATCAATCTGTGTAACAGACTATTGAAAATTGCATGTTTATGTGACAAATGATTAAAACCTGAAGATTTTATGTAGTTGTCAGTATGTGTGTCTTTTCTATAAATATTAAGTTCAATTCTTTGTTGTTGTTCATTTCTTATTAGTAAAAGTCTAAAAATGGGATCTTGTTCAATTTCAATAGTGAATTTTACTAATTTAATATAACATTGGCTTCAATTAACAAATTCAGCCTGGGTAATCTTCTGTTAACTAATAATAAAGTTAACATCCCAGACAACAAAAAATCTGGAATTTATCAAATTGATTACAAAGATTGCTAGAGGATATATATAGGAAAAACAAAAAGGAACTTGGAAACTCGTAAAAAAGAACACTTCAGAAACATAAAGAATGGAGAAATTGAAAAATCAGCTATAGCAGCACATAGTTTATTAGAGCATCATAGAATTGAAAAAGAAGCAAAACTTTTCAAACATCTATCCAAACCTTTGGATTTAACAGTTTGGGAAAAAATATATATTCAAAAAAACCATACTAGAACCATGAACTTTGAGATTCCAGACGAACCGAGCTTGATTACAAAGTTCTTCAAAAATACAACAGGTGGCAGTTTAGAAAATGATTCCTTCAAAAGAACACCAGATGGCAATTTCGATAATTACCGGCAAAAGGAAAAATTGACAGTCGTGAAAACAGCTGAGGATGGTGACAATGGTCGCTGATACTGCAGTGCTGTGTTTAAAAAACATAGAAGTATGAGGTAAGAAGAAATCACATTCATTTAATTCTTATGAATTGAACCTCATAATGTTAAAAATTCCCAAATGTATTATATAAATAATAAATTGTTATTTAATTAATTCCTAAAAAGTTAGTTAGACTTATACGAATGTGTCTAAATGGCACAAAGAGTAGGGTGTGTATAGGCAAACAGTTTTCAGATGCTTTTGAAATCCAGAATTGGTTGAAGCAAGGGGATGCGCTATCTCCTCTACTATTTAATTTTGTACTAGAGCATGCCATCAAATCTTTAGAAGGCCTACAACTCAATAAGCTGTTAGTTTATGCTGATGATGTAGTATTATTGGCCGATAGTGAGGAGATACTAAAGCCAACACGCACACACTATTGAGTAACACTAAGAAATTGGGACTGGAAGTAAATATCAATAAAACTGAATATATGGTCACACATAGAAATACATTATATAATGGAAATGGACAGCTAATGGCAAATGAGGGAAATTTTGAGGAAGTGGGTGAATTCAAATACCTAGGAACAATAATCACAAACAGGAATGAGATGCACAAGGAAATTAAACATAGGCTCAATTCTGGAAATGCGTGTTATTATGCATTACAGAGACTCTTGACTTTCCAACTCCTTTAAAAAAAATGTTAAACTGAAAATATATAAAATTATTATTCTACCAGTTATATTATATGGGTGCGAAACATGGACTCTTACTTTAAGGGAAGAAAGGTGATTACAAGTATTTGAGAATAAAGTTCTTAGGGAAATTTTTGGACCAAAGAGAGATGAATAGACAGGTGAATGGAGAAGGCTGCATAACAGTGAATTACATGGTCTTTATAGGAAGCCAGATATGATGAGAACAGTTAAGTCTCATAAACTGCGATGGGCAGGACATGTGGCACGAATGGGGGATGAAAGACATGCATGGAAGATTCTTGTAGGAAAACCAGAGGGAAAACACCCAGTTGGTAGACCAAGAATGAGGGAAGTAGATTATATAGGGGATGATTAGAAAACATTGGCTCAGGATAGGGATGTATGGAGAGCTTATGCACGTGCGTCCATGAACCTACGGGTTTGATAGTGCCAGTGAGTTAGTTAGTTAGTTAGTTAGTTAATTCAAGGCAACATGGAGAAGAGAAATATGACAGGAGCAGACACGCAAGACAGGGAAGTGTGGAAGAAAAAAATGTTATATTTTAATTGAGGATACCTGTGTATATCTTCTTCTTCTTCTTTTTCCTTCCAAGTATTAGGCCAAGGCCTGTTACGATCCTATAGAAAATTTTCCCTCCAGTTTCATAGGACGGCTCAGTGATCTTCGTCCTCTTGGTATATAATTATAAACAGCTTTGGGGATTCGATTTAAACTCATTCTTTCAAGATGGTGTTTCCAATTTAGTTGGTACTGTTTAATATATTCCAAAATTGGCGTAGTCTTCAATTCTTTTAAGATATCGGTGTTCCTTTTCTGATCTCATCTGGTGTAATCCGCTGTTCTGCGCATGAATCTCATTTCACAAGCCATTATTCTGCTTTCATGTTGACCTGTGTATATAACAGAAACAATCCTGAAATAAAAAAATCGTCAAAACTTATGGAATTGTGGCCTATGTTTAAAGGTGGTATGACTGTTAGGACTATTTTCTTTCATTTTAAACCAGTTTCGTTAGAATCCATTTGTTGATTAAGTTGATATAAAAAATATGTTTAAATGATGTTGTAGGTATGTTGTTCCCCACCTCCAATCCAGGAAGAAAGTGACCTCCCTACGACCCCACAGGTAGAGAGTGAAGACAACCAGACAAGCACCACTCCCAGAGTCAGTATAGACATGACGGCCCAACCACGAATGAGAGTTGCTACACCTGAACACAAAGATGGAGCATCTTCACCTAGTGGCGAGAGCAGTAGTAGTTCTGGCAGGTACATATGCATATATTATGATACATTATGTTAATATATAAAAATTTCGTGTCACGTTGTTTGTCCGCGATGGAATCCTAAACTACTGAATCAATTTTAATAAAATTTTGCACACTGTGTGCAGTTTGATCCAACTTGAAACATAGGGTAGTTTATAACTAAATTTATAGTCGCATTATTTTTTATTGCAAATTATTTGTTTATTATTTAACAAAGAGTTACAGGAATACACCACCCTACAACGTGATTCCAAGAAACATGAAAAATTCAAGAAATTACTTACCATCCTGAAGTTCATAATAAATTTCAGAAAATTTAATACAACATTGGTAGTTTAGAAACTTACTCCTTCAAAAGAACACCAGATGGCAGTTTGGATAATTACCGGCAAAAGAAAAAATTGTTATCAATAATTAAAATTAGTTATAATTAGCTGTGAGTTCCATACAATTCTAACAGATGGCAGTGTAAGGTAATTTGGTAAGATTATTGGTTTATTATTTAACAAAGAGAGATCCAATGCTACGTTAAACTCACGTATTGCCCGTCTTGTGGGCTCACTATCATTAGCATACATTATTGCCCATGCAGCAATTGTAATTTGCTGTTGCATATTCAATGCCATTTTGACTAATGAGTTAAGTTCTACACTGTTTTGTTTAATTCCATTATTGTAATTTGAATAATTTCCTATCCAACAGTAATTTCATATTTCCTGTAATGGTAATATTTTCACGACACAACGCGATCAAACGTATAGCCATATTTATGATTCACCCTGTAGTAAAATCAGACTTTAAATTTGGTTTTCTGAGGAATTTTCTTAGTGTATGCAGTTCCTGTTTGATGGTTTTTTGTTTGTTTGTAGCTATAGTGTGGAGGGAAGTGGTGACGAGGCAGAAGTGAAGGAGAGAGCTTCACCTGCACACTCTCCCATTCAGATAGCGAGCAAACCTTCAACAGCTGTAGGTGGTTCGGCATCGGATGATGAAGAACGCAGTGCTCACTATTCCAGCTCCGGCTACTACGAGTCACCTCCTGATGAGGAAGATGGCTATGGCTCTGCTGGTAGAGTGCCTTCTGGAGAAAGGCGTGAGTGGACAGAAGAAGAAAAAAAACGCCGCAAGAAAGGGTTCAAGCTCGATTTTTCTCCTATGATGGAACGTGAAGGAATGGAGTCACCATCACCTGCAGGTAGGAACATCTTTTATTTTATTCTACACTAGCGTACCCGGCAGACATTGTCCTGCCTGAACGTTCAATTCTCATGTCATGGGCGGACGATAAAAATATGTTACTTTTTTACCATAAAATTCAGCAATTAGGACATAATTAGATATTATTAAATAAGTTCGCAAGGAAACCTCTTACAGCTTTCTGTTGTGGCTCAAGAAGTGTGAATGATGACGTCACATAGTCATGTCGGAACATAATGATAACGCAGATGACTACGCATCTGACATAAAAAAATCCTATAACCCAATCGCCGCGCCACCTACCAAGTCCAATTGTGAATGTAACCATCCAGGGACCCACTCAAACACACAGAAAAAAAATCATCCAAATCGGATGAACACACAATGCTAATAACACAACTGGGATATAGACCAAATGAGTTCTTAACCATCGGCACCTTCCGATGTTTAAATTGTCTTCATAAACATTAGAATTGTACCCTCCTTTGCAGATAAGTTAAGAACCATCATATAACAATTATATTAGAGTGAAAAAAAAAAAATTGATGAAAGTGAGTCAAAACAGTTTTTTTTTTTTTTCCCCAGCTAGATTTCATTTCTGACCCACTGTGCACCGGTCCCATACTGGCCGAAATTCCATGAGGAAAATTTCTTCCCTCGTAGAGACTCGAACCAGCATAAGTCCTGTAGTTCTGCACCAAGACTTCTTGCCTTAACCACTCGGCTACGGCGCGAGACTCTTGGTATCAATGGAAGACAAAAATGGTTATTGTGAGTTATCCGTAAGAGATAAGAGACTCTTGGTATCAATGAAAGACAAATATGGTTCTTGTGAGTTATCCATAAGAGATAAACATATGCTGTCGTGGACTTTTTTGTAGAGCTTTTTGAAATATTCAATTCTGTGTACGTTAATTTTGTGTATTTCTTATGGTTTAGGCAGCGTAAGTCATTTAAGTGTCCAAAGAGCTACTTTTTTCACGTTTCCCACTACAAAGGGCAATTTTTAAGGGTGTAGGAGTTGAGTATCACAACTCTCTTAGAGTCTATGTTCATCCCGGGAATCTCCTGAACATTTTGCAAAAACCCATCACAATTGGATCAATGGTATGGCCGCACATAAAGTACAAACAAACAAACATACAAACAAACAAACATTAATTTTTATAAATAAGATATCGCTCATTTGCGAGAAGAGTGACATATTGCCGATTTTGAGTTATTGACACTACATGAAAGATAACACTCAGTTCTATATTCTGGAAGAACAACACAAGCGATTCAATACAATGAGTTAGTAACTCCAAACGTGACAGACCTAGAAGGCCCTTGGCCTACCAGCTGGCAGTCTCATGTCCAATGTGTTAATCACAGAAGTAGACGGTCATAAGCCAGTGTAGGGGTGACATATGGTCAGCATGTCAGATCTCCCAGCAATTATAGCTGGTCTTCTCAATCTGGAGTTGCTACTTATTGTAGCTACCCAAGTGCCTCACGATGCTGGGTGGGCACCGGTCCCATACTGGCCTAAATTCCATGAGAAAATTTCTTCCCCCGTGGGACTCAAACCAGTGTAAGTCCCATAGCTCTGCACCAAGAGGTCTCTTTTATTAACCAAACCTTTTTAATTCCATCCATAGTAATTCTGCCCGAAGGCAGGTCCTTCACTGCAACCACAGCATTTTCATGCTATGCTTACAGCTTTACTAGGGAATTGTGTAGGTGTGGTAGCTTCCCATTGCTTTCCACACCTGTGAAGGATGATGATGATGATGATAATGATAAGGATGTTGATGATGATGATAGCCATATGATTTCGGGGACCGTTTGGGCCTTAAAGCTTTCCTGACATTTGTCTTACAAGTGAGGAAACACCCCGATAAAAACCTCACCCAGAAAAACTGCCCCGACCAGGGATCGAACCTGGGCCCGCTGCGTGACAAGGCAGCATGCTACCTCGAGACCACAGTGATGGACTACCTTTTTAATTAACAATGAAAAAAAAAATATTAAAAATCTTATTATTCCTATCCCTTCTCTCTTTATTCTTGCCTTAACCACTCGGCTACAGCATGGGACAATGAGTTGGTAAAGTATTAAAATTCATCGGAGAATATTTTGTTTAAACAACTCACCTCATAGGATTCATGCTTCCATGATACTGCAGTTTCAAACACAGTCGTGTTCATCCTCAGACATAACTCCAACTAGGCTGAGGATAAACATGACTGTGTTTGAAACCGCGGTATCATGGAAGCATGAATCCTATGAGGTGAGTTGTTTAAACAAAATGTTCTCCGATGAATTTTAATTATTGTACCTCATAATGTTTACTTCCCTACATTAATTTAATATAGTTGGTAAAGTAATTTGATATTTATGACAAACAGAGGCAAAGTTCTATTAACTTTAAACCTTTAAATGCATCTCCTGAAAGACTCTGTCATCATCATCATCATCCATGCAAGTATTAGGCCATGTGGCCTGTTACGGTCTCAAAGAGGAATTTTCCATCCAGCGCTTTTTTAGACGTGCCAGCGATTTTTTGCCTTGGGGGCAGTAACGAAGCATGGCTTTTGGAATTCTATGAGATGGCATTCATTAAAGATGGGCTTTCTAGTTGTTCTGGTAATTTTATATATGGTGGAGAATGGGTTCTACATCCAATTCTTCCATAATTTCCTCATTTCTTTTATGGTCCAACTTTGTATAGCCTGCTGTATGGTGCATAAATCACATCTCAGAAGCCGTCATTTGCATAATCAAGCAAAGACTCGTGGCATTTGGCAATCAGGAATTAACAATGTATAAGAGAAAAATTTGTGTTTAGATTGGAAATGCTTAGGTAGCTCAGCAGTAGAGCATTGGCCTAGAAAACCAAAGGTCCTGGGATCAAACTCCAGCCTGAGCATATATTTTTCTCTTCAAATATAATTTGTCCTTCATTAAGATGTATTAAATAAATAATAAAAACATGACATACTTATGTTGACAGGGAGTACACAACAACAAAAGGAAAATGAGAGTTGGAGCAGGCGCTCGTCAGGAAAGAGTGAACGCTCCAGTAAAGAAGATATGAAAAGACGTGGAGAAAAGAAAACAACTCCACCTGGAGAAGGTAAAGAGAAAGAGCGTCCAACACCAGGGAGAAGAGGAAAGTCCAGAAGTAGAAGTCCAGTACAACACCATAGACGCACTCCTGCATCTGCCACTGCGGCACTTCCAGGTAGTGTACAGGTTAGTATGTTATACATATTATTGAATCATTAATAGAGTTTTAAAACCTTCATTAGTGCAAAAATCAACTCGTACTCTTCTTTATCAAATAATGGGCTTGACCCGTCCTATGTTATGGGAGAGAAGCGTGGACTTTAAGGACGAGAGATGAAAGCATACTAACAGCTTGTGAGATGAAATTTATGCTACACCAAATGGGATCGAAAGAAAAATATAGAAATCCTTCAAGAACTTAATGTGTTACCAATACTAGACTATGGGTCGAATGTTTGAACGCATTAGACAGTAAAAGGCGTTCTCTGCTTATAAAGTTTTATTCAAACACATTTTTCTTACTCAGAAATCTATTCACGCGGTAATAATTGTAAAGCTACCTGACAAGGTACCTTAAGATCATAGCTCAAGATATAAACTTATGTGAAAATCCCGAAGGGAACCGATGGTAACCGATGTAGTTTGAAACTTATCCAAGATGTCGGACCTTGAAGACTTCGATCGTGTTTTCGGTATATGCGGAGAAGAGGAATTTGATAGAGTCTACCAAAGAATTCAACTGGAAGAACAGGAGAATCGGCGTAATATTGCGCGTCGCAAACGTGTTTGTATATGGTATTATTTGCGGGATGCAAGCATAAATGCATTCCTCTATAGCAGACGAAAATAACGGAAGTGGTTTTATCGCTGAGAATTCTGGGTAATTCGTTGCCAATATTACGAAAACGTCAACATTCATGCATGACCGGTTAAGGTGGCCGTTAATTCGATCTCAGCTCACCAGTGATTGGAAGTAATTTGAGTAGAGACTAATGTATTTGCATACGACCCTACATCTCCAGATATCAGCTAAACTGGAAGGAACATGTCTCAAGAATGGCTAGATCCAGGATCCCCAAGGCAATAATGAACTACTGTCCAAATGGGAAACGGTCACTTGGTCGACCTATGAAAAGATGGCACAAAAACCGCTTTCTCAGGCCGTAGCAGTTCTTCTAGGACTAATATCTGGCAGGATGATGATGATGACATATTATTGACAACTAATATAAAGACTTAATAATAAGTTTTGTCTGTTTAATTCTTACCTCATTGTTGAATATTCAGAAGAAAACAATCATATGCACATTAGAAACAGAATAGAATAAACAATTACCATTTTTAGATCTGAAATTACAGAGGACTGAGGAAAATATATGAAAATGAAAACAGAAAAGAAAAAGAAATACTACAAGATTTAAACAACATGCATGAAAAAATCACTTTCACCGAAGAAATAAAAGTTAACAACAGCATAAACTACTTAGATTTGTCTATAACCAAAAATCTACACAACAATAAACTAGAAATCGGTATCTACCGGAAACCCACAAACAATGCTCTGGCCATAAACAAAAATTCTACACACCCTTTTCAACAGAAAATTAGTACATTTAATAGCTTAGTCAGTAGAATGTTGAAACTCCCATTAAGCAAAGACAATTATATCCAAGAACTCAACTACATTAAGTATATGGCAAAACCAATGGCTATAATGAAGAATTCATAGATAAGCTCATAAAAAAACAAAAAAGGAAGAACAACATAACCAACATAACTAAACTAGAAAAAGAATCTGACAACAACAAGAAAACATGGATAACACTTACATACACAGGAAAAGAAACGACAAAATTAGCCAATGCACTAAAGAAAGCCGATAAAAACGTAAAAATAGCATACAGAACCAATAACAAATTAAACAACATAATAAACAATAACATTGAAGAAAATAACATTTTCAACAGCAAAGGAGTTTTAAACTGACATGTTAAGGACTGCAACAAATTTTATATAGGAAGGACAAACAGGAGTTTTAACATCAGATTCAAAGAACATTTTCGAGACTTCGTTCACGCAGAAGGGAAATCAAGCTATGCAAAACACATTATCCATGAAGGACATCGCATGTTAAATATTGAAAACACCCTAACAGTGACGCACAGAGAAAATAATCCAGCGAAGATAAACGTACTCGAAGAGGTGGAAATCATGAAAGCAGCTCACAACGACAGCCTGATAAACGAAAACGAACCCAATACATGCAACCCCCTCTACCAGATCTTCAGTGAAACACCAGTTTTGAATCCTGCCGATGATGGGACAAGTCCCGAAAACGCTACAGTTAAATGATAATTAAGTTGAGGAGACGGACCTTTCAGGTGAATATTCTATAATTTTATATTAATTGAGGAAAAAAGGAAAATAGAATTTGACATTCATAGAAAAGATTCACATACATAAAAAAAAACCCTATTGGCTTTATAATGTAGTGCTTAACGCTTTGCCCCGTATAACGTAGTAAAGCGTACTTTACTTGCTTTGTTCCTGCCCCGTATAACGTAGTAAAGCGTACCTCTTTATAAAACAGCTGTATTTCAACTTGGATTCACTTTCTTGGAAAACTGTGACATGTCAGTCATTCTTTGGGCATCTGTGGAATGTATTAAATGTGGCAACAAGGCTTGCTTTATAATTTTTTGTAAAATTCTAACGGTACTTTTTTTGTGTTTTCAACCCTATTTTTGAAAGCTTCCACCAGTTTATCTGTAACCATGGCAAGCGAAAGCAAAAGTTCATGTGTTAGTAAAACTACCTGTAATTTAAACCCATTGTTCAGTGAAGACGTTGTGGCCGCGATAGATGAGGAATTTAATTATAAAAGTGATAGTTCTGACGCTTCTTGGATGGGTAGTTTAAGTGCAATATAGTCATATAGAACAAAGGAGTGACAGTGATGAAGAAATCGTAGCGTCGACGACAGAGTGCACTGATTATAACGAGAACAATAATTACTCTTTTAATAATTGGTCCTCAGAACTTAATTTTAAAGAAATGGAATCTTTCTCATCATCAAATAAAATTATAAATGGATAAGGACAATTTTTCTTTATTATATACCGGTGATAGAGAAAGTAATAAATAAATATATTTTATCTGTAGTAAAACTTGGGCATGAGATAATTTTTACTAATGATGTTACTTACTTTCTGTGTCTGTGTCTTGATTTATTAGGGAAATATAGTTTTTTTTTTTTTAACAATGGTGCATTATTTCAAGTTGAAATTAAAAAATAAATAGAAACGGACTAATACAGTTTATCATAATAATTTTAGAAATATATTTTATGCAAACTATAAACATTACTGTCTCCATAAGATATTAAACTGAGGATAGACCTATATAATTTATTCATACATATAAAATATTAACTGTTAATAAATATATTTGCTTCAATTATACTATTATTGATAGGTAATATTATCCATCCTTACAATTGTGGAACACTTTAAGGTCTTTATATATATATATATATATATATATGTTATAATTAAATGTTTAACATTGAGCAAATGCAAGCTTAATATGGAATGATAAGAGTCTGTACAGACTCAGACATCCGGGTTTGAATCCCGTCCAGGCATTTATTTTTCTTATCATTCCATATTAAGCTTGCATTGCTCAATGTTAAACATTTAATTATAACATCTATAAAGCGTCACTGATATAAGGTAAAAATATTCTCTTTAATTTGCTTACTTGTTATAGTCAGCTGCTAGATGGCAGTGAAGACCGAGTTCTCGCGACATCTAGTAATAATGGAGAGTATAATACATACATAAGAAAAATAAGTGTTTGGATTGGATTCGCCTGGTAGTGTAATGGATATCACGCTGAGGTACAGACTCAGAGATCCGGGTTCGAATCCCGTCCAGGCATTTATTTTTCTTATCATTCCATATATATATATATATATATATATATATAAATTGTATCGTGACATATTTACAAAATTAATAATTAATTATTTGATGAAGATATTTGTAATTTGAAAACAAGTTTTTGATTTAGCATATTTCACATGATTTTTCAGAAGAGATCATAATTAGTACACATATGCCATTCTTCAATTAAAAGTATCTAGAAGACATTTAAACTTTAAATGCCGTAAAAGGAATATGTCTCTATACAGCATACTACTGGAAATAACTGAGCGGGGCAAAGGGTTAAATTCCCAATAAATGTCTTCTTAAATAAGAAGCCACCATTTGCATAATCGAGCAAAGGCTCATAGCATTCAGCAATCAGGAATTAACAATGTATAAGAGAAAAATTTGCATTTAGATTGAAGTGATCTTATAACTCAGCGGTACAGCATTGACCTAGAAAGCCAAAGATCCTGGGTTCAAACCCCAGTCTGAGCATATAATTTTTCTCTTCAAACATAATTTGTCCTTCAGTGAGAAGTATTAAATTAATAATAATAAGTATGTTTTTCTCTTGAAATGTAATGGATATCAATGATTATAAAAATGCCATTAAGTCAAAAGCCACAAAATTCCCCCTTTTCCTGAGCATGTATACGTGTACAGATTACACTGGTCAACATGCTTTTTGTCTCATGAGTACTAATAGTTGTACTTAATGCAGTTTTTTATCGTGTTTTCAAATATATATATTTGGAATTTCTACATAACCCACAGTTTTTCTTTATTTCAATTTCAATTAATGGATTTAAATAATTATTTTTTTAATAAACGTTTTTTCGTCCATTTGTCCATTGTAAAATAAAATGGAGAACACTTTCATCAGGAGATTTCAGTTATGGAAAAGATATATCAAGGCAAATGGAATCCTAATATACTGGCCGATTATTGTTGTACTATCAAGAGGGATGCTCCACAGGTGAAATATAGCACAAAATCATAATTTCGTACTTTCTAGGTGAGTCCAAATGTTTGAATATTGTGTAGTTACGAATGTAGAAATTATTAAAGTGTTTGAAATTATAAATGCCTGTCTCTCGGAAACCTTGCATGATGGAGAAAAACTGATATCATATTTGAATTCAGGACAAAAACATACTATCAGAATCACATATTTTTTTCTTTCTGAGACAAAAAAAAAAGTTTATTTTTTGTTGCTCAGCGTTATTAACCAAACATTTATGAGTGTATCTTCTCATAGACCGCAGCGAAGAAAGTCCATAGAGACAAAGCAGATAAAGAAGTGATAACTCCAGGGATGGTACGAAGTCCAGCAATGCATGAAGGATTCCGAACCGAAGACTGGGGAACTCTGCAACGAACAAGTACACCTGCTCATACACCAGAGGATGGTACCCTGATTGGTAATGGTGGCACTACAATAACTACTGGAGGTGGGACGTCGGATGAGTCGAGTTGCGGTGGAGGTGGAAGAAGAACATCTGAGACTGGTAACACCACACCTACTCAACAACAACAGTCTCCTCGTAGACACAGGCGCATACGGGAGTCTCCTAGACGGAAAGGTGCACCAGGAGGTGGTCGCAGTCCTACATCTACTCAAACAAGGTAAGGTGACACATGTTTTATTTTAGGAAGTAATATTTTGAGGTTCTTTTAATTAAATTATTTTGAGTCTGTGAAATCTTACCTCAATACTAATGTTGATTTGTTCTTGAACATGTTTCGATTAGTCTTCTAATCATTTTCAAATTTTGACATTTTTTGAAAAACCACCAAGACTATAGCCTTGGAAAACACTATTTTGAAATTTTGGATTTACACCGGATTTTTTGCATCATAAATCCCGGACACACCCTCTAGATATTATTTTTGCAGTTTTTGAAATTTCGAAAATTTTGACATTTTTTGGAAAACCACCAAGACTATAGCCTTGGAAAACACTATTTTGAAATTTTATATTTAGACCGGATATTTTGCATTATAAATCCAGGACACACCCTCTAGATAGTATTTTTGAAGTTTTTTAAATTTCGAAAATTTTGACATTTTTTGGAAAACCACCAAGACTATTGTCTTGGAAAACCCTATTTTGAAACTTTGGATTTAGACCGGATTTTTTGCATTATAAATCCCGGACACACCCTCTAGACAGAATTTTTGCAGTTTTTGAAATTTCGAAAATTTTGACATTTTTTGGAAAACCACCAAAACTATAGCCTTGGAAAACACTATTTTGGAATTTTGGATTTAGACCGGATTTTTTGCATTATAAATCCCGGACACACCCTCTAGATAGTATTTTTGCTGTTTTTGAAATTTCAGAAGTTTTGACATTTTTTGGAAAACCACCAAGAGGCCCTAAATGTCTTAATTATAAAATAAACCTCTTAACGATACTTCCTATTGCATTTTAAAACATATGGCTTATCATATCATTACCCTAAGCCCTTCAATTAAAGTAAATGAGTTCATAATTAATTTCTCTAGTTGCAAACTTGTGTGACAGGCTTCGTCGACGAAGTGGTAGCAACGAAGAGAAAGGACTAAGCTCAGCCGTCGCATTAGCAAGACGTCGGTCTTCCATTCCAGCCAAATCCCCACTGACGCAACAGGCGCCAGCAAGTGGTTTGGACAGTGAAGATGCTTCAAGAAGCAGTCGTTTAAGTCCACTTCGATACTCAAGAAGTCCAGGTGGATCCCCCAGTCGTAATAAGCATCGCTCCAGAGGATCACCGAAGCTAATAGCTGGCTCAAATGATACTCCCACAACTAAGGTAAGATATTAAGTGCACTGAACTATATTTATTTTTAGTGTGAAAACTAGTTATAACAAGAATTCTGTATTTAATTTTAGCAAGTGATATTTTGAGGTTATTTTAATTATATTATTTTTAGTCTGATCATCTTACCTCAATATTAATGTCCAAGAACAAATCAACATTAATATTGAGGTAAGATGATCAGACTAAAAATAATATAATTAAGAATTCTGTAGTTAAAATTAGTTTTTGCACGTTAGTGCATTCTATCGTGCTTACAGCAATGGTGACCATGATTGAAAGTTGAGTTTCCTACATTTCAGAGTTGCGAGCCTATAAATAACTACCGTATATCTTGGCAGATAAAGCTACCTTCAGATATGACGAGGTATAGATATTTGTCAAAGTTTTATAGTTCTAGCATATATCTGTCCTATAAGACGACCCCCAAACTATCAACAGCCTATAAATTTAGTTTAGATCAGCGATCATTACTAGCTTACTGTATAGCATATACAAAATTACCATATTCGTAATTTTTCAAATTAAATTTTATGTTATACATTGTTAATATTTTAACCCCCTCATTATGATAAATAAATACATTTTATTTTCATTCAACCGGCAACACTACTACACTTTCGATAAGTTGTACTAGCACGAGAGATGAAACCTGTCGCATGGAAGATAGCAGAGGGCAAAGGAGATTGTTATGATAAGGAAGGAAGACTTGCCACATGAGAAATTTCTTGTTACGCTACTATCAAACCCAAAGATATAAGTTATCCGCATATTTAAATTATTATACAGTGCCCTTTGCAACATGCATAGTAATAATAACACTTTATAATAATTAAAAGAAACAACGCAATATAAGCAATAATGTCCATATATAATTGTAGGCTTTCACGGCCGGCGTCTTGATCCATATTTGGTTCGTCTTTTCTTTCTATTCGGAAATTTGAAGAATTAAGAAAGAAAAAAGGATGCTTTCTGTGCAATTTAAGCTTCCTTCTACGGTGCAGAGACACGGAAACTATCCCTCAATTTTTACTATGCAAACATATCTTCAAAACGACAAAGGCTAAGAGGATATATGGACGAATGGAACGGGCTCTACTTAGAGAACGTATTCATGATACAAGAAGAACATTAGGGTTGAATGACCTTGAACTACTTCATTTACATCTAAAGCTCAGCAATATTCTCTCCAAGAGAGACTGGGAGAAGGTGGACAACATCACATATCACAGCTTGTGCCGAACCATAGAAAGAACACTGTACGGCAAAAACAAAAATACGCCAAATATCATTCAGAAAACAAAAATAAACCAACCAACTCAAGAGCGGTAGTAAATTTGACTGACCGGCAACTCAATGAAGAAGAAATTTCAGTTCTTGCCAAAGGAGGAAATTTTGCTGTAACACCTAAAACAGTACCTATTGAAGACATCATAGCCAATGCAGAAGCCAGAATAAGACAGCTGCCTCTTCATCAGAGTGAGGAAATAAGGGGCGAAGTGTCCCGCATTCTCCGAAAAAGCAAACCACCTACGAGCAATTTATCAAGAAAAGAAAAAAATCTTTACTAACTTTAAACTCAGACAAAAATATCATCATTCTCCCTGCAGATAAAGGAAATGCTACCGTCATCATGGAAACCGAGCAATACAACCAGAAAATACAGCAGCTTTTAGATCCAGGAACATACAAGATTCTTAAAAATGATCTCACAGCAAGAGTTCTACGTAAATCTAATAAACTCATCAAGAGTTCCTCACTGGATGAAGACATTAAACAAAGATTGTGCAAATCAGAAGCATTGCCACCTAGATTGTATGGGTTACCTAAGATACACAAGGAAGGAACACCACTCAGACCTATTGTTTCGGCCATTGGTTCACCTACATATGAACTCGCCAAGTATCTCGCCTCACTGCTGAAACCATATATTGGTAAAACCGACACTTTTGTAAGAGACTCCACGCACTTCATAGAAAAGATAGACATTCTGAAACTCAAGCCGAATGACATAATACTAAGCTTCGATGTGGTTGCATTATTCACTAAGGTACCTATCGGAGATACAATGACATACTTACAAGAACTCTTTCCTCCAGACATAACAGCGCTCTACAACATATGTCTCACAGAATCTTATTTTCAATGGAGAGGTATATTCTACGAACAAATAGATGGCGTGGCCAAGGGAGGTCCATTAAGTCCTGTAATAGCAAATTTCTATATGGAAAAATTTGAAAAACAGGCTTTGGAGAATGCTACCTTAAGACCCACAGTTTGGCTGAGATATGTGGACGACACCTTCATCATTTGGGAGCATGGTGAGGAAGAACTAGATAACTTCAAGAAACACATAAATGGTATTTGTCCCAGCATCCAATTCACCCTGGAAAAAGAACAAAACAACAGTCTACTGTTTTTGGATGTTTTGGTAATCCGAAACCAAGACATGACACTTGGACACAAGGTTTACAGGAAAAATACTCACACAGACAGATACCTACATAAACAGTCTAACCACCATCCGAGACAAAAACGCAGAATAATAAAAACCCTGGTTGAACGAGCCAAAAGGATTTCGGAACCACAGTATCTGCAAGAAGAAATCAATCATCTCCAAGCAGCTTTTCAAATCAATGGATACAGGAAAATAGATTTTCGTCGAGCCATAATTTCCCAAGAAATATAGGTCCGAAAACGAAAACAAGGAAGAGACAAATGGTAAGGTTTACCTACCTTATATCAAAACAATAACAGAGAAAATTGGACGAATATTAAAGAAATATAACATATCAACAACCTACAAACCAACACAAAAAATCAGCAATATACTGCGCCCAGCCAAAGACACTAGAGATTCTTTAAGTTCTGCCGGTATATATCGTATCCCGTACAGTTGTGGAGAGGTTTACATCGGTACAACAAAAAGAATGATTAACACAAGATTGCAAGAACACATGAGACACTGCAGACTAAAACAAAATGAAAAATCGGCTGTAGTGGAACACTTGATGAACAACCAACAACATATTATAAGATTCGAAGATACTCAGGTATTATCACAAACATCACATTACTACACCAGACTATACAGAGAAGCCATTGAAATATATAAACATAAAAATTCCTTCAACAAAAAGAAGAAACCATGAAGATAAACAAAATTTGGATCCCAGCACTGCATAACACGACAACGAAGCCTATGACTTCTGCAATCGGCACAACAGCAAAAAACTCGGTCCGCGCAGAAAACTCCCCCACCACCCGGGGTTTAGCTATAAAAAGAGAGACAGTTTCCAACCACCAGCCAGTCTGCAGCCGACTGTTGAGGAGTTCACAGAGAGCACGCAGTATCTCCTGATGAGGTCTACCGCAGCAGTAGACGAAACGTCGAGTAAGAAGACAACCAGACCACGGCCTATAAGCCCGGAAGACGAACCAAATATGGATCAATAATGTCCATGTTTATTTACTACACAAAACAGACTGCAAAAGAATTGAATAACCGGATGTTTTCAGGACTGGTTTGATAGAAGCTGTACTCACGGGGATTCACCAAATCTCTAACAGTTCCCCCCCCCACATGTCAACTGATCAGTTTGTCACTGCTTATCATTATGTCAGTAGCAATTAGTGGTTGCATTATTATTTGTGTGTCGTGTGTTTTATTTTCCGATGATGAATGTGAGAATTTTGCAGGATTTTAAATACATTGGTGAGTTATTTTTCCATTTCATCTTCTTCTTCTTCTTCTTCCTTCCAAGTATTAGGTCAAGGCCTGTTATGATCCTATAGAAAATTTTCCCTCCAGCGTTTCTGGGAAATTCTCGTATGAGAGTTGAAAGCGTAATAATAGTCCCTTCGATTGGTTGCCGGCCAAAGGAAGGCAAGACCAGTGATGGGGCTGCCATCTTATAGCCTCTGGTCAGGCTTTTCAGGAGAAGAAAAGAAAATAAAGGAAAGAAGAAATGGAAAAAAGGAAAGACTCCCTAGCCCTCGGATGCCCTAATAGCGTTGGGGTCGAAAAAAACAACTGTTAACCAAGAGAGGTTAGATAGTAAAGTTAAAAGTGTCTGGTATAAGTAAGTGGAAGAAAGGAAGAAATACCAGATTAGTTAAAGATAAAATTAAGGAGCAAAACACAAGTAAGTGGAAGCAATGTTTAGCTCAGGTTGGGCACCTTGTGGTTGCCATCCATATATCCCCTACATGGGGACCCCTGAGGGTTTTCCCATTTTATAATGGTTTTAATTTATATAAATTTCAATCTAATTTTTTTGTTACTGGATTTTGGGGGCTTTTTTTTTATGGTTCAACTAACATCTTATCTGCCGAGATATACAGTAAACAACTATACTGTAATATTACAAATTACCTACCTAGTGCAGGAAGTAAAACCACTGTCCTTCATGTATACTACGTACAATGTATATACAAAAATATATTTAAAAGGTAGTGTTTATATATCATATTTGAAGAGAAAAATTATACGTTCAGACTGGAACTCGAACCCAGGACCTTTGGCTTTCTAGGCCAATACTCTACCGACTGAGCTATCTGGGCAAGTTCCAATCTAAATGCAATTTTTTTCTCTTATATATGCTGTCAATACCCACGCACCAAATGCTATGAAACATTTTCTTCTATCTTGCAAATGGCAGCTTCTTTATTAAGAAGACATTTATTTTGGAATTTTACATTGTGTTATAAAGCCAGTATGGTTTCTTTCGATGTTTTTTATTGTTTTATTGTTGTTAATATACATTATACAAAACAAATCACTGCATTTTAAATGAACTAAATTTTATTTGAAACAATATAAAACAATAAATTTGTACTTGCCGCCATGTTATCCCTGATTGGCGTCACAGCCTGCTGTAGTCTCAACTAAATTATTTTTGGGCATTTACCATATAAACATTGGCCAGACTATTAATATTAGTTGTTTATAATTAATGCAAATATTTCCAATAAATATGTTGTTATTTTGCTATTATTTATTATTTTGAAAACACCATCGTGCAAAAAATAATGTACATCGAACGTTTGTGAAGTGTTTTACAGAATCTCAGAAATTAAAAACTGAGTGATAACGAGGTTTTTAATCATTTGCTCTTTTCTGTAAAAACCACTTGCTAATCTTGCATTATAATACACTATTTATCCAAGTGTCTTTATTCAGTTAGACCAAAATTCCTTAGATTTGAGTGATCATATATATTGAACTTGTAGAAAATATCAAATCAGCCGCGGTGGACTAGTGGTTATGCTCCTTGCCTCTGGTCCCGAGGGTCGTGGGTTCAAACCCGGCCGGGGTCGATGGATTTTTTAGGATGGAAATATCCAAGGAGCAAGTCCTCCGGGAGGGACTTTAAGCCGTGGGTCCCGAGTCTGAAGAATTTCAGGCTCGTAAAAAATCCTTAAGCCTGAATGAAAAGGCCTCTAAGCAAAATTTACCGAATTTTCCCGTCCTAGTACTACCTTGGTTTCCTAGATGTCAGTATGAGGCGGATCGCTGACCACGGGCCACTCAAAAATGACATCTATACGAAAACAAGTGTAACTAAATTAGTATGGTTTAAATTCTTCCCTGTAGGGGAAGAGCGCCTAAATCTCTGTTAAGGGAAAACACAGGCTTACAATACAAAAAAAAAATGAAAATATCATATGAGGTATAATTTAAAATTTAAAATAAAATCTGTTCACCAAAGGGTTTGAAAAAAAACACATAGACTCAAGAAATTCACTTACCACCCATTGAAGCAAGAAGTAATATTCTTCCCTATTTTCCATATAAATCGCTGCTTTTTTCTGTAAAAATATTAAAAATAATTCCTAGTAACAGGATTTTGATTAATAATAATAATTTGTCCCAACTCTGACGGGTGTGTCGCAGGCTCAGGGTGCGATGAGTCCCGAGTCGAGTCGCCTCAAGGCACTAAGTGCAGAGTCGCTGCGCTCTGTTAGTCCTGGCAGTGACAGTGTGTTCTACAGCGAGGGTGCAGACCACTCCAGCAACACCACTACCCTCTGTCACCACTGCGGCCGTGAAGTGGAAAAGAGCGCTGAGGTGCGTGATTCAATTCTGCACCCAATTTCAATGTCGTCATGTT
Organism: Diploptera punctata; assembly: GCA_030220185.1. NCBI lineage: Eukaryota > Metazoa > Arthropoda > Insecta > Blattodea > Blaberidae > Diploptera > Diploptera punctata. The sequence continues at coordinate 182,195 of JASPKZ010007204.1, forward strand.
CTGTGTTCAGTGTTACACGCATGTCCTTTATTCCTTAGTTTAAAATTTATGTTAGTATATCAATGTATACAGGGTGATTAACAATAAGTATTACAGACTTCTAGGGGATGTAGAGGGGACTTAGCATTTAACTCAAGCCCCAAATGGTAGTCAATGACCAATCATGTTTGAATGAATTTTGTTTCACAACCATGACAATCGTGTTTCACTTTGCTGTTTATCGATTTCTCTTTATCAGCTCCTGCCTTTGTGATAAAGAAAGCTCCTCCTTTTTTAATATTCTGAACAGCTCAGAGCATTATCTTTCTCCAATAAATACATTGAGTACCGGTATAACAAATAATGAACAGATTCCTTGATTTTACTGAGTTGTTTACTAAAAAATAAATTAATAACCTATAATGTTGATTATAATATACAGTTTGATGTGTTTCATTATTTTTCCACTAGGATACATTCTTACAATATTGCAATCCTATTTGGCAATAAATAATATAATCAATTGAGTTGGTATTTACTTGATGAAAATCTCTATCTATCTTCGGGTTTTTACAGCTGCTGCCGTCTTCCCGTGCCAAACCTCCAAAGCCTATGGTCTTGGGCATCTTCGATGCTTACCCCTCTAGCTTGCATTACTGTCTTCATGTTTTCCTTCCATGTTAACCTTGGTCTCCCTCTTTTCTTCTTTCTGTTCGGATGCCATTCATATAGTTGCTTTGGCCATCGCTCATCTTCCATTCTTAAGACATGTCCTAACCACTTTAATTCCTTCTCCTCAATTCTTACAATTATGCTTTCTTCTGCTTCCATTATGTTTCTAATTTCCTTATTTGTGACATGTTCTAATCTAGACTTTCTGGCACTTCTCCGTAAATAATCCATTTCTAGAGCTATTAGTCTATTCTTGTAGTACTTATTGATTGTCCATACCTCACTTCCATTAATAAAACTTAGTTTTATTTGATTTTCATATTTATTAAGATATAATTCAGTGACAGCTGTTTCGGTACACTGTACCTTCTTCAGACATGTTAAATTATGAATTGTGTTATTATAGTACATATCAACTGATCTAACAACAATACAACAATAATTTATTTAAATTTTTTAATTTAATAAAGGCAATTCATTCAAATCAAGTTGACAATTTAACAATTTATTACTACTTTTCAATTTATTTATTTCTACAGCCTCCAAAAGGTCCAACTTCTTACCCTTATCACAAACATGTAAAATTTCAAAATTTGGATCGAAACATTGATTAAATTGGAATAGGTGGTTAGCATATTTTGAATATTCTAAATTTCTGTTATATGCTCTCATGTGTTCCTTTATCCGAGAGATAAAAGGTCTACCAGTTTGTCCTATATAGACATTGTCACATGTGCCACACTTCAATTTATATACACCTGATAATTTTTCTTTTTTTATTTTGGTTTTATTGCTTTTTATTATATTTTGTAAAGTTTTATTAGTTACATTCTTAGGGTCGCATGTTTGGACGCATTAGACAGTAAAATGCCTTCTCTGCTGAGCAAGTTGTATGCTTATACGATTTTGCTTACTCAGAAATCTGTTCATGCGATAATAATTGGTTAAATTTGTAAGCTACCTGCGGAGGTACCTTACATGAGCAACTCAAATTAAAATCCCGAAGGGAACCGAACGGGAACCGATGGTAAACGATGTACTTTGCTGCTTTATCCAACATTTATCCAAGATGTCGGACCTTGAAGACTTCGATCATGTTTTCGGTATACACGGAGAAGAGGAATTTGATAGAGTCTACCAAAGAATTCAACTGGAAGAACAGGAGAATTGGCGTAATATTGCGTGTCGCAGACGTGTTTGTATACGGTATTATTTGCGGGATGCAAGCATAAATGCATTCCTCTATAGCAGACGAAAATAACGGAAGTGGTTTTATCGCTGAGAATTCTGGGTAATTCGTTGCCAATATTACGAAAACGTCGACGCTCGTGCATGACCGATAAGTCGGCCGTTAATTCGTTCTCAGCAATTGCTCACGGTGAATCAGCTCACTAGTGATTGGAAGTAATTTGAGTAGAGAGTAATGTTCTAACATACGACCCTTAGACTTTTAAATATCCCTCTTTCACCCTTGGAATATAATAATGAATTGAATATTATTCAACAATTAGCTATTAATAATAACTACACCCTAAAATTATAGAATATTTAATTAAGAAAATTCATTACAAAAAAGCAATTAACAAAGTTTTTCCTTTACCCAAAGAAAACATAAAGAAATATGTCATAATGTCATACATAGGCCCACTTTCAAATAAAATATCTAAACACTTTAAAAAGTTGAACATTAATGTGGCATTTAAAACTAATAAAACTTTACAAAATATAATAAAAAACAATAAAACCAAAATAAAAAAAAATAAAAATTATCAGATGTATATAAATTGAAGTGTGGCACATGTGACAATGTCTATATAGGACAAATTGGTAGACCTTCTATCTCTCAGATAAAGGAACACATGAGAGCTTATAACAGAAATTTAAAATATTCAAAATATGCTAACCACCTATTCCAATTTAATCATTGTTTTGATCCAAATATTGAAATTTACATGTTTGTGATAAGAGTAAGAAGTTGGATCTTTTTGGAGGCTGTAGAAATAAATAAATTGAAAAGTAGTAATAAACTGTTAAATTCTCAACTTGATTTGAATGAATCCCCTTTGTCAAATTTAAAAATTTAAATAAATTATTATTGTATTGTTGCTTAGATCAGTTGGAACACAATTCATAATTTGTTAACATGTCTGAAGAAGGTACAGTGTCACTGAATTATATCTTAATAAATATGAAAATCAAATAAAACTAAGTTTTATTTTTATTTAATTAATAATAAATAATATGGTCAAGTAGCAATGAATATACATAACCTCACATTTGTGATTTGTTTTCAAACATCACCATTTACATTTAAATATATAAATATTTTAAAACACCAGTAACTATATTTAAATAATGACTTTTGAGTAAACAGCTTAATTTTATTCATTAAATAGTCCTAACAAATGCCACTATTGATTTCCAAATCCTCTAGATGAATTGGAAATCACTCATGGCATTACTTATGTTAAAGTTTTGATAAAGAACCCATGTCCGAGAACGTACCATTTTGATGTAAAATAGGTTTGAAAATTGGAATACAATGGGCTGATATCGCATGTCTTGTGTTTCAGAATAAATATTACAGACTTTTAGGGGTTGTACTACAAGTGTGTTCATGTAGCGACCCTGTTGTTCGTTGACAAAGTGTACCTGCATTGCACGTATTCATACACACGCCCTACAAGACCTGGTGCATGCTCAATAATTTCTGCTATGGCCAGAATTCATGCAAGAAGATCCTACTCCAACTCCTAGAAATCTGTAATACTTATTCTGAAACACAAGACGCACGACATCCGTCCATTGTGTTTCGATCTTCAAACATATTTTACATCAAAATGGTGCATTTCCGGACATGGGTTCCTTATCAAAACTTTATCTACTAAGTCTCCTCTACAGCCCCTAGAAGTCTTATACCTATTGTGAATCACACTATATAGACTGATAAAAGATGGATTAGATCTTTTGGTATGTTAAGTCTCGTAGACTGCAATGGGCAGAACATGTGGAACAAATGGGAATGAAAGGGGAGCATGGAAACCCCTTATAGTGAAACCAGAGGAAAGGTGCCCTGTGCATAGGCCAAGAATAAGATGGAATTGCTCAGGATAGAGATTATGGACAGCTTATGTACATTCCTTTTCATTGATTTATTAAAAACATCCAGGTTAATAGTTAAATTAAATTATATGGTATAGAGAAGATACATCACAATGAAGTAAACTGGCGGTTACTAAAGCAATTTTTTCATCATCATCATCCGGTATCATGACAGTTGCTGCCATCTTCTAGAAATCAAACGCCATTCCTCTATGTCCATCCATTGATCTTCCTCCAATCCTCTGATAATCATAGCCACTTGCACACTTCTATCCAGGTTTTCTTTGGACTTCCTTTCTTCTTCCTTTACATTGGGATCCATTCCATAATAAGTTTAGGCAATATTTGCTCTGGCAATTTTTCTTTTTTAATTTTTTTTAATTTTGAAATTCAGGTAAACCCTCCCCTCTTTTATGGTTGGATTTTGCTGATTTTTAGGGAATAAAATGCAATAGGAAGTGACATTAAGGGATGCATGCAAATACATTAGTCTCTACTCAAATTACTTCCAATCACTGGTGAGCTGACTTTCCGTGAGCAAGTGCAAACATCGAATTAGCTACCCACTAACTGGTCATGCATGAAAGTCGTCGTTTTCGTAATATTGGCAAAAAATTACCCAGAATTCTCAGCGATAAAACCACTTCCGTTATTTTCGTCTGCTAGAGGAATGCATTTATGCTTGTGTCCCGCAAATAATACCGTATATGACGATGTCTATATCGCGTGATATTACGCCAATTCTCCTGTTCTTCCAGTTGAATTCTTTGGTAGACTCTATCAAATTCCTCTTCTCCGCATATACCGAAAACATGATTGAAGTCTTCAAGGTCTGACATCTTGGATAAAGCAGCAAGGTTTGAAACTACATCGGTTCCCATCGAGTTGCTCATGATTCGTTCTCTGCAAAGTCACCTCGGCAGGTAGCTTAGGAATTTCAACAATTATTATCGCATGAACAGATTTTTGAGTATGCAAAAAGTCTTTGAATGCAACTTTCTCAGCAGAGAACGACTTTTATGGTCTAATGCGTTCATAGATACGACCCTAAGAGGTTTGTTTAATAATTAAAACATTTTGTCTGTTCATTCTTACCTCTTATAGTTGTTTTTGTCGATCATATGTTTCAGGGCTTCTTAGCCCTATCGTCAGCAATTACAGACTGTATTGAAGCCCTGAAACATACGTTTGACAAAACCAATTATAATAGGTAAGAATGAACAGACAAAATATTTTACTTTATATGTTTCTAGTTTTATTTCAGTACCACATACTGAATATTGTTGCAAAAAAATGAAACAATTGCAAAATTTTCATTTCAGGTAAATTTGTGCTCATAATTGTTTCATTTTGCTGGTTAATAAACTCAACCGTACCTTCTTAATTGATTGCTATGTGTCAAACTCAGTTCTAAAAAAGCAAAAACAAAAATTCCAGCCACTAGAGCATTAACAGAAATGCACACACACATATATTGAACTTTTATAGGAAGAAATCACTTTGAGGTTTAATTTAAGATCATTTAAAATGCTTCATACCTCACCTCATGTCCAGTCTTCTAAGTAGACCGCAGTTTCAAATCCTTGGCAGATTCATCTTGAGTACCCTCTCATTGACTGATGATATGTCGATCAGAAGAACTACTTCTTCTTCCCTCTGTTAGTCGATAAACCTCTGGATCAGTCAGAATCCACGGGAATATTGAGGTTCATAAGTTTTTCTTTCTTATTTAACATTCACAGGGAAAAAACACTATGAGGTTTAATTTAAGAATTAAATTAATATTTTTATTACTCCACGTCATATCCTTTTTCTTTTAGACTGCAGTTTCAAAGCTATATCTCAATCATCTGTAGACAAGAAACGACATAACACCGGTCGACAAGAGGCTACTGATGATGGAGATATAGCTATGAAACTGCAGTCCAGAAGAAAAAGGATATGAGGTGAGGTAATAAAAATATTAATATTTAATTTTAGGAAGTTATATTTTGAGGTTATTTTAATTATATTATTTTTGGTCTGGACATCTTACCTCAATATTAATGTTGATTTGTTCTTGGACATGTTTCAAAACAATTCTGTTTTATCGTCAGCTGGGAAAGCTGACGATAAAACAGAATTGTTTTGAAACATGTCCAAGAACAAATCAACATTAATATTGAGGTAAGATGTCCAGACCAAAAATAATATAATAAAAATATTAATTTAATTCTCTTTTCTTCTTTCTTGTTTTTTATGTGGATTTTTACCAAAACCATAAGTTTCTTTTGTTTTTCTATACTCATAGTTTGGGAAAAAAATCCACATTCAAAAAAACAAGAATGAAAAACTTATGAACTTCGAAATTCCTCTGATTCTGGCTGGATCCAGAAGTTCATTGGTCCACCAACAGAGGGAAGAAAAAGTAGTTCTTCTGATCGACATAACATCAGTCAAAGAGAGGGTACTGAAGATGAATCTGCCAAGGATTTGAAACAGCAGTCTATTTAGAAGACTGGATATGAGGAGAGGTATGAAACTTTTAATTGAATGTGGGGCCAGTAGAGTAAAGGTAAAGGAAGGATTCTTGCTTGGATGGGAATGAAGCCTGGATTAGCTCGGTGGTATGAGCATTAGCACGGAAAGCTAAAGGTTCGGGGTTCGATTCCCGGTTCAGGCAAAAATTTTTCTCTTTACCATTGATTTACAATAATTTAATTGTGTTTATTAATTTACTTATTTCTATCATAGTAATAGCTTTAGCTTCCCAATATTAATTTAATAAAGATGTTATTATTTTAGTATTATTAATTATTTTGGAAACACCATCGTACAAAAATAATGTACAACGCACATTTGTGAAGTGTTTTACAGAATCTTGGAAATTAAAAACCGAGCGATAGCAAGGTTTTTAAACATTTTTCCTTGATTCTGTAAAAACCCTCGCATCATAATATACTATTATAAATTTTTATAAGAGAATTTGTGTTGTAAACTATTTTAGATTATAACTATGTTCTCTCACCGTCAAAAAATTACCAGAACTCTAAGATGTGAACTGTGCATGAATATGTGTTTGGTGCTGTTCTCAATGGGAAAACAGGCGGAATGTAAGTCCACTACCAACGCTTCACGAATTTACTATACCGTATTTTACGTACTATAAGACACTACGGACTATAAGGTGCATTAATAGTGAGTGGAGAACATATTTTTAATGACTCACCTCATATATTTTCAAATTTCTTTGATACCGACTGTTTCAGACAGTATCTTGTCCCTCTTCAGTCATGAATGGAAGCCATGACTGAAGAGGGACAAGATATTGTCTGAAACCGCCGGTATCAAAGAAATTTGAAAATATCTGAGGTGAGTCGTTAAAAATATGTTCTCCACTCACTATTAATGATATAACCTCATATTGTTTACTTCCCAATATTAATTTCAATATAAGGTGCATCTTAATTTTTAAGAATTTTTTTTTTTTAAATAAAATTTTCACCATTTTCAAAGCCAGACTAAAAAAAATCTTAGTTTATAAAATCGTTCTGATATTTAAAATCCCTGAAAATCGTCATTTGAACTTTCTTCTTCTTCGATTTCGTTGTTCTCTTCGTATATAAGATGGTCTTCACTGCCATTGAGAGTGTTACACCACACTTCTTGAAAGATTTAACAATAATGCCTTCTCTCATTCTAGACCACAACTTTTTTATCCACTGACACACTTGTTTGATTATGTGTCATTTAAAACTCCCTTTGCTGTAAATTCATGTTGGATTTCATCCATCATCCATTTGTTCAAGTTTACTGGCATCATAGACTGCAATAATGCATCATAAGCTAGACAGTGTTAGCAAGCTTGTAAATCCCCGCAACTCGTGTTCATTGAATCGGTGCACTGCAACTGCCAGTTGAATCCAATGTTGCCAGATACAGATAAGTTTCCGGCAGCATCGGATATATGGTAATTTTTAAGACTGGCGGGAATTTTAAATCAAACACTGGACATTTTTATAATAATTTTTAGTAGGTTAAGATGCACCTGAATTTTGGAGGCAATTTTTTGAAGCAAAAAGTCTGTCTTGTAGTCTGTAAAATATGCTAGTTAATTTGTCTTGTCGTTAGAAGCGTTTATGTTATTGGGAAAAAAATATATATAGAAAATATCCTACCATTAATTTTGCAGCTACTTTTACAAGCATGATAAGATATGGTGAAACGTAAGTTTGAAAATGGAATTGTTTTTGAATATAAGGTGTTTGATGATGCAGGATGTTGAGTCAGGACCAAAAGAGACTGCAGAACCAGAGTCTGCAGATATTGTGCAGCCTCCTGCAGGATTTGCAGACTCGCCTGAAGGTCCCCGAAATAAACCTGCAACATCTGGCCGGCTTTACAAGAAACTAGAGAAAAGGTTCCGTTCTGAGGAAAGAAGCGGTCATGGAGAGAGACGTCATCACAACAGATATCGATGTGATGGAGCTCGTGCCAAGTCAGAAGAACGAGGACGTGAGGATCGAGTAAAACTCAGGTGATCAGATTATTGAATTGCTACTGTATTTCTTTTCACAGAATTAGAGCCGCATGCAAATACATTAGTATCTGGTGAGTTGAGTTTTCCGTGAGATCATGCAAAGTTTGAATTAGCGAGTCACTGACTGGTCATGCATGAAAGTAGTTTTTTTCGTAATATTGGCAAGAAATTACCCAGAATTCTCAGCGATAAAACCACTTCCGTTATTTTCGTCTGCTAGAGGAATGCATTTACGCTTGCGTCCCGCAAATAATATCGTATATGACGATGTCTCCATCATGCGATATTACGCCGATTCTCCTGTTCTTCCAGTCGAATTCTTTGGTAGACTCTATCAAATTCCTCTTCTCCGTGTATACCAAAAACATGATCAAAGTCTTCTAGGTCCGACATCTTGGATAAAGCAGCAAGGTTTCAAAGTACATCTGTTCCCATCGGGTTGCTCACGATCTGTTCTCTGCAAAGTCACCTCACCAGGTAACTTAGGAATTTCGACAATTATTATCGCATGAACAGATTTTTGAGTACACAAAAATGTCTTTGGATGCAACTTTCTCAGCAGAGTACGACTTTTACGGTGTAATGCATTCATAGATACGACCCTTAGTTTAATACTATCGCAGTGCTTACTCTGCATGGAAAAGAGAATATGATATGAAGTAGGCCCTATTTAATAAATAAAAACAAAACTCCATGGCACAGTAAGCCTAGAAGGCCCTTGTCTACCAGCTGGCTCCTGACCTCACATCCATATGTGTTAATCACAGAGGTAGACGTTCATCCAGCCAGTGTAAACATTTATTGTACTTTCACTTTATCTTATTTTATACTTTTACTTAATTTCTTTTAACTATGAATTATATTTTAGAATAGTTTTTTTAACTTTTTCTGTATGTGAAGGAGCTCTAGGCCTCTCAATTTTAGTGTCTCTCAAATACCTCTTACTTCATTTTACTTAATAATCTCTAATTTTGCATTATGTGGAATACCTTTTTTAGCTGGATTTTATTCTAAAGACTTAATTTTGGAAATGGCATCATTAAGATATTTAAATATTTTTTGTTTTTTTATTTTATTGCTATTCACTTTGTTTGTTTTATTACGCAATATGTGGTGATTTAATTTAACAACCTTTTATTATATGGGGGGAAAAGAATCCCTCAGCCGTTATAGCTGGTTTTCTCAACCTGGAGCTGCTACTTATTGTAGCTACTTAAATTCCTCATGATGTTGGGTAGGTACTGATCCCATATTGACTGAAATTCCATGATAAAATTTATTACCCCATGGAGACTCGAACCAGCACAAAACCCATAGCTCTGCGCCAAGGCATTTTGCCTTAACCACTCGGCTATGGTGTAGGACACTTAATGAATAAAATAATTTATAATTATATCAAGTTACTGATCCCATATTGACTGAAATTCCATGAGAAAATATATTCCCCCATGGAGACTCGAACCAGCACAAAACCCATAGCTCTGCGCCAAGGCATTTTGCCTTAACCACTCGGCTATGGTGTAGGACACTTAATGAATAAAATAATTTATAATTATATCAAGTTATGTAGGTAGGAAATAACACTATAAGGTTTATTTTAATTTTGTTGAGTTGTTTCTTGACTTACCTCATACTTCTTAACTCCCTCGCAGATCTAGATTGCATCACTGTATTATGACATTCTCAATGCTGTTCACGTTCACAATTGACGTCCAATGGTCTCCTCTCCTGCAGACTGACCTCCACGCCATCTGATAGCTGACCGAAGAACTTCCAAATCAATCCCCTCTCTTTATCACCGGGTATTTCAAAATTCATAATTGTGTTTTTATTCTTGCATATGTAAATTTTTTCCCAAATTGTGAGTTCCTTCGGTTTTTCCAATTGTTTAAGTAATTTTGTTTTGGTTTCTATTCTATGTTTTTCTGACAAGGCATGTGCAGCTATTGCAGATTTTTCTGTTTCTCCATTTTTAACATTTCTGAGGTGTTCCTTTAATCTTGTATTTACATTCCTCTTTGTTTTTCATATGTATATCCTTTCACAATCTTTACAATTAATTTGATAAATTCCTGATTTTTTGCAGTCTTCAATCTTTTCATTTTTGTTGGTTTTTTATTAAATTACCTAAGCTGTAATCATTTTTCGCTACTAATTTAATGTTGAATTTGTTGAAGATTTTTTGAAACTCGTCAAATACTAAAGGGTGGTATGTGAACTTATTGAATTTTTTACCAATATCTTTATCTGTGTGAAGAGAACTTTCATTAATAATTTTTTTTAATCACCCAGAATTCTTGTCACAATCGGGGATTGAACCCAGTCCTGCTGCGTGACAAGGCAGCATGCAGCTCGAGACCACAGTGGTGGACTCTTTTCAAATATAAATATTTGGGAATTTATTGCAAAGCTTGTTCATTCCAATTTCACAGCTATGTGGTTCCATCTAACAACAACTCTATAAACTTTTCACATACACACTGCTATTCTGTAGGACTTCACAGATATGTGGTTCCATCTAGCAACAACTTTTGCACATGCACACTGCTATTCTGTAGGACTTTACAGATATGTGGTTCCATCTAGCAACAACTCTATAAACTTTTCACATGCACACTGCTATTCTGTAGGACTTCACAGATATGTGGTTCCATCTAGCAATAACTTTTGCACATGCACACTGCTATTCTGTAGGACTTTACAGATATGTGGTTCCATCTAGCAACAACTCTATAAACTTTTTTGCATGCATACCATTATAATCTAGGACTTGAGAATATTTATTGGGGAAGGTAAACTAAACTAGTAGTAGTAGTAGTAGTAGTCTAATGCCCATTAGCTTGGATGTGTTTCATTTTTTTCTTGCTTCCCAATAGAGTCCTGCCAGAGTTCTTGTGGGTGACATCTTCAGAGCCTCACAGCTAGCAAGATGATCTTTGTTCATGGTAGTGTTATTGTCTTGGCACAGGATACAATTTGGAGAGTTGAAGATTCCAATTTTATGGAGGTGTGCTGCCAGGTAGTCATGACCTGTTAACAGTCTGAATGTTGCTACTGCTTCATGTCTTGGTTGTTCAGGTATTAAGTTTTTATTCTGCGAGATAGCTGCCCATGGTTTCTCATTACTTTGTGATTTGAAGTGCTCCATCAGTTCTTTCTGGAAGTTTCTTTTAATTATAATTTTTGCAGAATGGTAGGGCAGGAATTGATTTGTTTTCTGTAAAATTTTGGTGCCCTTTTTTGCTAAAAGATCTGCCATTTCATTTCCATGTACCCCACAATGAGAGGGGATCCATTGGAGCTGGATAATTTTATTTTGTTTGGTAAACTAAACTTATTCCATTAAAATTAATCGAAGTCATAGCACCCAACCATTTGGTTGGTTGTGTTATATTGAAATAATGTAGTTTAGAATTAGTGAACTAATGTGATTGCAGACCTCTGGCACGTTCGACAGATGCAAGCATGGAGATGCTACGAGCAGCTGATTCTAGTCCTAATGTGATGGTGCATGATACGAGCATGCCCGACCTTGCAGCAGGAGAGGGTGAAGACGAGGATGCTGGTGTCTATGCCGAGTCCTACAAGAATGGCACCTGGATCTATATTGGAGACTCTGAAGAAATTCATGTTTGGCAAAAACCAGAGACCAAAGGAGATGAAAAAGGTGAGAAAAATACAAGTTTAAGTACTATATTTTGTTTTTTTAATATTTAAATAAAGCGACACTATGAGGTTAGTTTAATTAATAGAGAGGTAGAATTTTAACTACTCACTCTATCTTTGGGTTTTTACAGCTGCTGCCGTCTTCCCATGCCAAACCTGCAAAGCCTACGATCATCTTGGGCATCTTCAATGCTTAGCCCTCTTGCTTGCATTACTATCTTCATGTTTTCCTTCCATGTTAACTTTGGTCTCCCTCTTTTCTTCTTTCTTCTCGGTTGCCATTGATGTAGTAGTTTTGGCCATCGCTCATCTTCCATTCTTAAAATATGTCCTAACCATTTTAATTCCTTCTCCTCAATTCTTTCAATTATGCTTTCTTCTGCTTCCATTATGTTTCTAATTTCCTTATTTGTGACATGTTCTAATTTTGACTTTCTGGCACTTCTGCGTAAATAATCCATTTCTAGAGCTATTAGTCTATTCTTGTAGTACTCATTAACTGTCTAAGAGATTGTCCAATTGATTAACCCTCTTAGTGCCGAGTGCCGAACCTATCGGCTAGTTACGGTCAGTTGTTGGCTGCCAGAGATCCGCTAGACTAGCATACTGTGAAATGCCACGCCTTTTTGGCTGAAAATACACGACTCTGAATATTTGCAAATAAATAAACAAGTATAACGAATTATAATTTAAAACTTATGGAATAGAGTGCCCATACATAACACAATCGATTAATGAAAATATTGTCTTTAATTATTGTGAAGTACTGTTAATACATTTAACTAAACATGATATTTGTGCACGGTGAAATATTTTTTAATACTTTTAACTTAAAAAAGTTGTTTTAAAATTGATATTACAACGGTAAAAAAAAATACTATAACGAAGTGCATTCATTCTATTACGAAATCACATAAAACATCGAATCTACATCGAATACGATTAGCAAAAAAAAAAAAGAGGGGGAGAGAGAGAAGGAAAAATATCTATGAGTTAATTAAATATAATAATTATTCTTATGGTACTCACCTAAACTTTCTGGAAAGAAGACTTGTTGCTGAATAACTCAATCTTTATTTTTAGTAACTGTTAATTAACACTAATGTTTTCTAGACACTAAAATTAACACCAACACTAATGAAAAAAGTATAAACCTATCACTAATTTTAGCCTAATAGACAAACATATATTACAATGGATTTTTAAGCCTTAATAATAAATCTCGCATTAATAATAAATAACCTTTCAATCTGAAATAAGATATTGGAGAGGAATCAGAGGAGGCGTATGTTTTGGTCCAGGCAATTCCCTGAATGTGAAAGGAGGCTCAGGATTGGGTCAGGTTCGGTAGGAAATATTTCTCTGAAATTTTTAATATCGTTTTCATCGCCATCGTCGTTATCACAGGTAACATTACCATTATCTTCATTTACCTGTATATCAAATTGAACCGAGGAAGCTCCATTAGAAGCGTGTAAATGCCTTTTTTTTATATGTGGTGATTCGGGGGTGTGTCTGGTACAATTCCGTCACTACTATCAGAGCCTAAATCATCACTGTCACCCGCGGAAAATAATCCATCAGAATAAACTTCACATTGATCAAAATACTAAATTCAATTTTCGTCATCTACACCAGCTTTAAAAATTTCACTAGAACCGCTTGCCATTGCGACTTGAAAATCTACACTTAACATCTGCAACTAACTGAAGGAGCTTGTTTTTAACTTGTAAAACTACCCTAGTGAAAGCCAAAACACCCTCATAAATATATTAAAGCAAGGTCGAAAGATTCCCCTAACATGCAAGTTGCATTCCTTTACTATAGGATGCCAAAAAATTAGTTAAACTATGCAAAATTTAGACGGCCGATCAAATCGTTTCTGGCAATTTAAATGCTGGAACTTTAAAGCCGGCCGTGACGGCTTTGGCATTTAAACCCCTAGCACACGCAGTCAGGCCTGGCTCTAAGAGGGTTAAGAAATTTCATCAATAAGTTAAAATTATAATGTATGGTTAAAAACTATAAAATAGTTACCTTGTAGGCCCGTCTCCTCAAACTAGTATCAGTTAAAATTATGAAGGTCTTAAAGATTCAGGTTCCTCTTTCATCATGTTCGTTTGGTATCAAATGAAATGCAGAGGATGTAACATGATTTTGAAAAGCCGTCATAGTTTTAACTACCTGACAAAGTTTCATAAACAGGAATTTAATTTAGTTGAGAATGACTCATATATCAGGTACTTATTTCAATATTTTAAAGTTTTATTACATAACCTCAGTGGTGCTTTATAATGAATTTTAGAAATATTAACCCTATTAATAATTGAATCAGTCATTTTGAAAAGGGATCATCTACGATTTTTTGTGAAATTAACTTTTTTCGTTATTCCATGTTTACATACGTCCTTACATCGATTCCGCATGAGAAATGATCAAATACACAATTCTTTTACCACTTTCTGACTTTACCTTTCATGTAGCCATTTCGAAAAAGGATCAACTCGCCGAGTTGTTCCCTTTTCGAACGGACTGACGTACGAATGTGATCCTGACTTCAGCTGCAAATCTATCCTCTTGCAGTCTTTCTGTGTTATCAGAGTAAACAATATTAAAATCATGCTACAATGTTATTTATGTAATTTATTTAATGCAAGGCACTCCATATACAGAGTTTGGGTAAAGGTGTTCCAAAAGAACAAAAACATTATTTTGCAATAAATACATTTTACGGATTTTAGTGTAATAGTGACAAGCCTAGAACCATAATCGGCTGGAAATTCATTGACACCATTTTCAGGGAACAAGAGTTCAACTTGCTCGAACCAAAGCCCCCAGAAATATTGCAAATACCAGATATGAAAACACACCCTGCCTACATCAGCAAAGTACCAATCAATCACAAAAAATGGATGTAAAGAAACTTCATCATTACATTCCTGATATCCATCGACATTTTTATGATGATTTATTCAAATGGCCTACAACTACAGCTGAAGTAGTAAAGAACGCCAAATATGTTCAATGATGAAATTTTTCGGATGTACTTTTTTTTATAGTTACTTCAAAATGATGAAATGTAATAAAATGTATACAGTATTAATCCATGTATGTAGTTATTTTGCAATAATAATTTTTTTCAAATAAATGTGTTTAATTTTGTAAACGTTTCTTCGTTCATTTCGAAAAGGGATCATCTCCAGAAAATTGTGATTAGTTTTTTTGGGAAAACCATAATCAGGAAAGCCATGTAAATCGGTTGGTAAACGTGAATGGGCATGAAAATTATTCAGTAGAAATTTCAGATTCATAGCTTTATCCTGGACAAACTGAATCAGTTTTTTCCCCTCTCCTGTAAAATTTGATCAGCTGTAGATGATCCCTTTTCGAAAGATTCATTCAATTATATTGAAAGCACTGATTATTATCTAATATTCATTTTGTAACAAAATTTATATTTTTTTTATTGAAAGAGCTTTTTTATCCTTACAGAGGATAAAAGTGTTGATGGTGAAGAAGAAAGTTCACAAGGAGCAAGTGGAAGAAGAGATTCCTCAGAGTCTACAGGTTCAGAGAAGGACTTCCGAAGAAAGTATCAAGCAATCACACATCGTATGGTGCATCGAAAATCAAGTGTGGAGATGTACAAGCGTCTTGCATCAAAATCATTTGGTGAGTTTGAATCTATAATTAATGTTCTTCACTTGCACAGAGTTTGTTGTTCTTTAAATATTAATGAATCAATTATTATCTTACCTCACACTTCATGTTTTTTAACACGGGAACTGCAGTTTTTAAGAGGTGTCCCTCTCATCTTCAGCCAAAACTATGACTACCATTTTTTTGTTAGAATCTACATCTATAATGTTGCCATCTGGTGTTGATTTGATGAACCTTGAGATCAAGTCCTGTTCACCGGGAATTTCAAATTTCATGGATCTAAATTTGTTCTGATTATATCTTTTCCCAATTTGTCAATTCCAAAGGTTTTTTTTTCAAATGTTTTAAAAGTTTAGCCTCTTTTTCAGTTTTATGACTTTCCAACAAACTATGAGCTGCAATAGCTGATTTTTCATTTTTTATGTTTCTATTTATATTATTTTTGACATTCCTGATTTTAATATTTATATAGTGTTCCTTTGTGCGAGTGTCTAAATTCCTTTTTGTTTTTCCTATGTATACTTTATTGCAGTCTTCACAATTAATTTGACTATTTAATTCATGCCCCAAATGCTAGTCAATGACCAATCACGTTTCAATGAATTTTGTTTTATAACCAATGACAGTCGTGTTTCACCTCACTCTTTACCTATTTCTCTTTATCAGCTCCTGCTTTTGTGATAAAGAAAGCTTCTCCTTTTTTAATATTCTGAACAGGTTAGACCATTATTTTTCTCCAACAAATACATTGAATATAGGAAATAATGAATAGATTCAGTGATTTTACTGAGTTGTTTATTTAAAAATATAAATGATTAACCTATTAATATTGATTATAATAGTTTGATGTGTTTTATTATTTCTCCACTAGATTGCATTCTTACAATATTGCGATCCTATTTGGCAATAAATAATATGATCAAGTTGCAGTGAATATACATAACCTCACATTTCTAATTTGTTTTCAAACATCGCCGTTTATATTAACTATATAAATATTTTAAAACACCGGTAACTATATTCAAATAATTATTTTTTAGTAAAGAGCTTAATTTTATTCGTTAAAGAGTCCTAACAAATGCCACTCTTGATTTCCAAAATCTCTAGAAAAATTCACTCCTCACTTCGGGAGTCGTGAATTTATCAATAATTTGGAAATCACTCGTGGCATTACTTATGATAAATTCCAGATTTTTTACTATCTTGGGTGTTTACTTTCTTATTGGTTATTAATATGGTTGGTTGGTATCTAATGTCGAGCACTTGATAATGAAATCATTCGCTCTCTTGCACTCCAATATTTAGCAGAAAGGCTGGTCTCTTCTACAAAAGCTGGACAACGGAGGAGATGGTTTCTTCCCATATCTTCATTTAAATTGCAAAAAGGGCATTTAGGTGAATCTGTTATGCCAATTCTGTGTAGGTGTTTATTCAAGCAGTCATGTCCCGTTAGTAGTCTGAATGTTGCTACTGCAGATTTTCTTTGTAATGTAGTAATGTCATAAGCTTGTAGATTTTCCCATTCCTTTCCAGATGTTTTGGTGGTGTATTCTTCTCTAAGTTTATTGATGTATTTATTTGAGATAATTCTTTTGATAGAGTGAAAGGAAACTGGAGCAGAAGTTGGGTTTGAAAACAATTTTGCTACCCTTCTTGGCTAGAAAATCGGCTATTTCATTGCCTGTCACTCCACAATGGGCCGGAATCCATTGAAGTACAACTTTTTTTATGTAGACGGGATAAATGTTTTATCATTTTGTGACATTCGATTATTTTGATGCTTTTGGGTGTTGTGTCTCGTGTTATAGCAAGAATGGCTGCTTTGGAGTCACATAGAATTACAACTTTTGTAAATTTTTGGATGTGATATAAAGATTTTGTAAACTTAAGAAAATTGCTAGAATTTCGCCATCAAAGTTTGTTGAATTGTGTTTAGTTTACGATAAAAGGAAAAAAGTGGACATACTGCACCAGCACCAGTGCCACCATCATTTGGTAGGCTGGAGCCATCTGTAAAAATATGTATCCATTCAGGAGCTGGGTATCTTAGATTTATCATTTCCAGTGACATTTGTTTTAAAATATATGGAGGAGTTTCAGATTTCTTGATGTCTTCTGTTAAATGAAGGTTATATTCGATTTCCAAAAATTCTAGCGGGTTGTTTCTCATCTGCATATTTTCTTTTGAATGTGGAAGTTGCAATTTCTGTTTGATTTCTTGTACAATGCTTAGGAAGCTTTGCTGAGATTTTAAACATACTTGTGGTTTTCTTTGGGTCTAGTTATTATGGGGTAGCCTTAAAAATTTTTCATACTGTGTGACTGCTGTTTTCTCAATTTCAGATGCTATGTTTGGGTTATTCGTTAAGATTTGTGGTTATTAATATATTACCAAGGCTAAATGTATTGTTTTATTAGTTTATTTATTGTTTTTTCTTAACTGAAATTTGTAGACAGAAAAAAAAACTCATCTCTTAACCTTTTGACTGCCGAGTTTCCCTTTTGCCAGCTGGGCTGTGGGTGCCAGGTTTTTTAAATTTAAAGTACTACACCATACTATATAATATAAACCTATATAAAGTATAATTAACTGTCTACATGCCATGCTAAATTTAATTTAAACTCAGTATTATACATTTATTTGAAGGTTAGGCGGTGTTGCTTCCACTTGTAAAGATCCCAGGTTCGAATTCAACATGGTGTCTTTATTGAAATTTGTTATCAGTATCACTAAAACATTTACTCTACTGAATAATTTTGATGGTATTATCACTAAACATATAATATTAAATATTGTTGAACATTTTTATGGTCCTGGGTTCGAATCAATTCCAGTCAAACAGCTGTTCTATGCCACGTGTTTCGTCTGTCGCGACACGCCCACCACTGTCAGTCACACTCTGTTCATTTAGGTCTACATCACTTGCTTTACTATTTACAGACTTAGATTGTAATAATATTCTCTTAGAAACAGGACTACTATCACATTCGTCAGACTAACCATTTGATGAACTGTTACTGTCACTCTCATCTTCTGATAAAACTGACACAATAAACTCGGGTATTGTATTTTCGTCAACTTCGAGACATGAATCACTGTGTACCACAGCACGACCTACCCCTTGGTCAGGTATCTTTTCAACTAAAAATAAAATAAATAAAGAGAAAATCCTGAAATTGCAATATTCCATAGCAAAAAAAAAAAAGGCCTTGAAACATGAATGTACACCCTCCTTTAGAAAACCGATTTACAACCAGCCTGTACCGTTATTCTGTAAGGGATGTGCAAAGTATTGCTAAGAAAGGATGTACAAACACAGAACGAACAATAATTTTAGTTTATTGAAGTAAAAATTTCGGGAAAAAAAATATTTAAAGTAATAAGATTGAAAACCGGAACCTGCCGGGCGTGGCGTACCGCTGTACACACACTTTCACCGGCGCACGCTGGGCATGGCGTTCAAAAGGTTAAGGGGAGTCAATTGTGAAAAGGGGGTAAAATGTAACTCATAATCAAAGAAATATATCTCTGTTCATATTATTCGTTTTTAAACATCTTAATGATGGACAAATTATATTTGAAAAGAAAAATATATGTAGGTGTATATTTTTCTTTTCAAATATAAATACACTGCTCAAAACAATTAGAGGAACACTTGTAATAAATTGAATAAGTAATTGTTTTTTAAAGCTGTGATGCTGAAAGTTGGACAATATGTAAATTGAATTATTAATTTTATCATTGGATACAAATTTTAAAGATCCTGGCCTAAATACAGAGAAATTACCTCAAATAACAAATATAGAGAAATTGTTTATTTTGGAAGGCACTGGCCACTTCTAATTGGTAAGCTTCCTGATGTTGCTATAGTGACGAATGTTGATTATTGCCTTGTTTATTGAAGTCTCTGACAAAATGAGGCATTTAAATGAGTTTGAAGTGTATCATGCTCTACATCTTTTACGACAAGGTCAATCTCTGCGACAAGTGGCTAGAGAGCTTGGTGTTTCTCCTTCCGTGGTGTCCAGGTTGCGCAATAGGCACAGAGAGACAGGTGAGTATTGTAGAAGACGTGGCCAGGGCCGTAAATTTAAAACAAGCCCCCAGGATGACAGATCCGTTGTTCTTTTTGTTCTTCGACAGCGTACAAAAACTGCAAAAGACCTGCAGAATAACCATCATATGGCTTCTGGAATCCGGGTTTCAGACTAAACCATAAGGAACAGATTAAGGAAAGAGAATATTCGTCCAAAAAGGCCCGTTAAAAAACCACGCTTAACAAATGGGCATAAGGCAGCAAGACGTACGTATGCTGAAAACCATGGTGATTGGAACCTGAACCAGTGGGAGTCTGTGCTCTTCTCGGACGAATCCAGGTATCGTCTTACACGTTGTGATGGTCAATTGAGGGTGTGGGGACGGCCAGGAGAAAGATTTTCTGCAGAGGCTGTACAGGAAATTGATAGATTCGGAGGAGGTTCCATAATGGTGTGGGCCGGAGTTATGTATAACAATCGTACGGACCTTGTACTTGTTCCCCAGCGACTAAATGCTGTCCGGTATATCGAGCACGTTCTGGAAGAGCATGTAGTACCTGCTGCCATTGGAGTAGGCCCTGGATTTCTGTTTATGCAGGATAATGCCAAGGCACATTCTGCGGCTGTCACCAAGGATTTCCTGAGGAGGAATGAAATTGAGGTAATGGAGTGGCCAACGGTCAGCCCAGACCTCAACCCTATTGAACACTTGTGGGATCTTCTAGACAGGAAGGTCAGGAACCGACATCAAGCTCCACAAACTCTGCAGCAACTTGGAGATGCTCTGAAGGAGGAATGGGAGAATATCCCGCAAGAGGAAATCCAGAATCTTATTGGGAGCATGCCACGAAGGTGCCAAAGTGTCATCGAATGTCGTGGAGGCCATACACGATACTAACTCTATATAACGAGTGTTTAACTTTGAAAAATAAGCACAAGATTCAATTGCTTACATAGCGGAATTATTTGAAAAGTTAATTGTCAGCGTTATACATTTGTTTATACTGACATGAGTAATAAATAAATAGATAAATAACCACAAATAATGTAGTTTATTAATTTCATGTTTGTACCTTTATCCAATGAAAAAATATTTGCATATTTCATAGTGTTCCTCCAATTGTTTTGAGCAGTTATATCTCTGCTTATAATTACGGACAATTATATTTTTTTGTGATAATTAAGATTACATTTAGCTTTAAAAATTTATATGTAAACCATTAAGTCCATATTAAGAGCACCCGGTACTAATTTCCTTGCAACTTGGTTTAAAAATATGCAACATACAAAAATCATTTTTTGAGCTTATTCTTAAGTTATGTGCTTGAACTTTATGTCACTAATTAAACAAGTCTTGCTGAACATAATGGCACTCTGGTTAACATTTTAGACATATTTCTTCATGAGTAATTTAAAATACAAAAAATGAAAATAAAAAAATCCAACTTCTTTAAAGTGTTGTCTTGGTACAATTTTCTAAAAAACTTCTTCTTGTCTGCCTGTGTTTCCCTTAACAGAGATATAGGCGCTCTCCCCCTACAGGGAAGAATTTGAACCATACTAATTTAGTTACACTTGTTTTCGTATAGATGTCATTTGAGTGGTCCGTGGTCAGCGTTCTGCCTCATACTGACATCTAGGAAACCAAGGTAGTACTAGGACAAGAAAATTCGGTAAATTTTGCTTAGAGGCCTTTTTATTCAGGCTTAAGGATTTTTCACGAGCCTGAAAATCATCAGACTCGGGACCCACGGCTTAAAGTCCCTCCGAGAGGACTTGCTCCTTTGATTTTTGCATCCTAAAAAATCCATCGACCCCAGCCAGGTTTTAACCAGCGACCCTCGGGACCAGAGGCAAGGAGCATAACCACTACTTATCCATAACTACTTATCCAATTGTTTCCAAAATTTAGTATGTTACTGTCCATATTTGATTTGGCCAATAATAAGGTTTGCTTGTGTTCTGATCCGGTTTATGATTTATTAAAAAAATTCAAAACCAATTTTCTTTGTTAAAAATTTTGCATACTTTATTTTTCAAACACTACCAATAGCACAAAGATAAATTTACCTTATTATAGAGCTCTTTAAACTGGATATCCATGCCAAAAATTATTCCCCTATCTTTCATAGTTTCAGAGAAAAGTGTACCAAAATATGAAAAAATGCAAGTTACGGGAAAATGCAAAAATAAAAAATGTGCACATTAGCAGAACACAGAGACGCCATTTTTAAAAATCGATTTTTATGGGTTTATATGTCCAAAAGCGACAAATAATATTACTCATCAAAAAAATATATCTTCCTGGATTTTTTAAACAAAAAGAAAAAAAATTGATTTTTTAACCCAAATAAGTATTGGGTGCCCTTAATTTTTAAATATTTGAAGATTGACGATCGCATACCTATATTGAAGTACAGTTTTCTTATTGTAATCAATGATAAAGAGAAAAATGTTAAAAATGGAGAAATAAATAAATCTGCAATAGCTGCACATACATGGTCAGAAAAACAGAATTGAAACAAAGGCCAAATTATTGAAACAGATAAATGTTAGGAACTCACAGTTTGGGAGAAAATTCACATCCAGAAACATCGTGAATTTTTAAGTTCCTGGGGCATAAAAATTTAATTCGGAAGTTCATCAGTCAGCCACCAGATGGAGTAAGAAACAGCCTACAGGATCAACTACCACCAATTCAACAATTATATAGATCTGAAGATGATACACAGCAGAAGTATCAAAAATAGTCTTTGATAAATCTGCAATTATGAGGTGAAGTGTTAAATTCTAACTCAATTATAAATTAAGAAAAATGTATGCCTAAAGTATTAGGAATCAAATCCCAGACCTTCAAATTTATGTGCTGATGCTCTAGACGTATTCAGGCTTCCTTCCCATTCAAGCACAATTCTTCCTTTGACTTCCTTACTGTCTTGATCCCACAATCAGTTCAATGAATCATCGTTCACAAATACACAATCGCCATTCAATGGTCAGTATACTGATATGTAAAATCAGAGGCCTTGGTTTCAATTTCTGGTTGAGGCAAAAATTTCTCTTAATTATTAATGAGTTATATATTTTGAGTACACCGCTGTGGTCTCGAGGTAGCGTGCTGCCTTGTCACGCAGCGAGCCTGGGTTCAATCTCTGGTCAGGGCAGATTTTCTGGCTGAGGTTTTTATCGGGGTTTTTCCTCACCTGTAAGACAAATGTCAGGAATACTTTAAGGCCCAAATGGTCCCCGAAATAATATGGCCATCATCATCATCCTTATCATTATCAACATCATCCTTCACTGGTGTGGAAAGCAACGGGAAGCTACCACACCTACATACAATTCCTAGTAAAGCTGCAAGCATAGCATAAAAATGCTATGATTGCAGTGAAGTACCTGCCTTCGGGCAGAATTACTATGGATGGATATATTTTGACTCACCTCATGTTTCTTGAATTTTATTTAGGCTAGTTTCGTCGCTTCTGTACAACATTCTTGATGCATTACAACTCAGGATATCGCACAGAAATGACAAAACTAGTCTGCATAAAAAATCAAGAAATATGAGGTGAGTCAAAATATATATCTTTTTAAGTGATCCCACAACAGACCCGGAGGCCCTTGGGGTAGTAGGAGGTTAGGGCTCCCACTTTTTCTAGACAATCGGCACTTTATGTCAGCCGGGTTGTCAGCCCTGCGTGACGGCCGTCTTTACCCCCAGAACAAGCGTCTGGTACTCATTTCCGTTAGAGGCTGAGTCGACCCCAGGGCCATAGTGCCGCCAGAGGGTTTGGGTCAGTTTAAAAATCCTGACCCCATCGGGACTTGAACCCTCGACCCTCCGGCTTGTAGCTCAGTGCCTTAACCACTACGCTACGGCGTGCCCCCTCAAAATATATATCTCATTAATAATTATAAGAAACCTCATAGTGTTATTTCCTACATATAACTAACTCACTGGCACTATTGAACCCATAGGTTCATGGCTGCACGGACATAAGCTCTCCATACATCCCTATCCTGAGCCAATGTTTTCCAATCATAGTTAATGCTATTCTCCTACCTCATTCTTGGACTACCAACTGGGCGTTTTCCCTCTGGTTTTCCTACAAGAAGCTTCCATGCACATCTTTTATTCCCATTCGTGCCACATGTCCTGCCCATCGCAGTCTACGAGACTTAATTGTTATTATATCTAGCTTCCTACGCATATCATATAGTTCACTGTTATGTAGTCTTCTCCATTCACGTGTCTGATCATTTCTCTTTGGTCCAAAAATTTTTCCTAAAGCAAATTCCTCAGAAATTGGAATTTGTGGTCCGACTTTGCTGTTTTACGGAATATATATATATATATATATATATATATAGTTATTAAATTGTATCGTATAAGGTTACACTGCGACAAAGCAAGCATGAAGTCTGCTAGAGCATTTTTTTTTTAATTTCAATTTTCAGGTAAACCCTCGCTTCTAATTGTCGGCTTTTATGGATTTTTGGTGAATGCTTTCCTCGTGTTAATTCAATAGCATATACTGAGTTTTGTAGCGAAAAATAGAAAATTTCGATCGTTAGAGCCATTTTTTATATTTTCGTTACAGGTGAACATATACTCTAAAGATCCGATATTGCTGCTTAAGAACTCATCCTTACTTTATTTTTTATTGGTGTATACCGAATTTGGTTCCGAGAAAAAAAGAGCGGCGATTGCTAATGCGTAAACACACACACACACACATTCTGAAAATTGCAACAACGCATGTAAGATTCACATGGTTCTTGCATAAACAGCTATTATGAGATCTAATATTGCAAGCCCACCTCTTATGTGCAGTTCGCGACGTTGTAATATCTCTTGTTTTTATTCCAAAATAGTATAATTTTTCACTTAATTTACACGAAAACTATCAATTTTTGCAAAACTGTAAAAGAATAAAACATTCCTGTACTTTGCCTTTAATTATCTAAGTAAATATTAGAATTGTACGGCAAATATTTATGTAATTAAGGGATACTTAAACTTTAGGAAATAACATAGTTTTTGAAGAAAATTATTTATTTGACATCAAAATCTTTTTTAAACTTTTTTTGTAATCCACTCATGGAATACGTAATGTGACGCATCGCAATAACGTTTGGATTTCGTGGATGAAGGCGAGGATAATAGTCACACATTGGTATAAATAGATTCGTGATTCGAAAGACCCGCGCGATACGATCAATACGAATGGACTTCCGTTCCAGGGATATCTCCAAGATTCGACTCTCCCTGTTGGGAAGGTTCAATTCTATATACTTCCATACTGGAAAAGTCTCGATTGGAGACGAAAAATTTCCATCCCCGGCCTATATAAACTAATGCCAGGGTCGAGAGTGAGTCAGTTGTGTTGTAACAGCGATATAGTGAGCTGCGAAAGAGGAGAAGCTTTGGCAAGTGGATTCGTTAGAGACTGGCTGTAATGTATGAGAGAAATATCACGTAGAGTTTATATAATTAATAAAGTTATAGTGGTGTTTCTCGACATCATCTGTGTTGTTTTATTACGACTATATAACTCTTGCCCCAAATGGCAGTCAATGACCAATCACATTTCAATGAATTTTGATTTACAATCACTCTTAATTGAATCATATGCTTTTCTGAAGTCTACGTATAGTTGATGTACAGTACCATTATATTTCCATTTCCTTTCTAAAATCTGTCTTATACTAAAAATCTGATCTGTTGTAGACCTGTTTCTTCTAAATCCACATTGATGATCTCCTAGAATGTCTTTAATATAGGGAGTAAGTCTGCTTACTAATATTTTTGTTAGAATTTTGTACGAAGTTGAAAGTAATGAGATGCCCCTATAGTTGTTGCAATCAGTTTTGTCTCCTTTCTTATAAATTGGTACGATAATTGATTCTTTCCATTCATCTGGAAGAGCTTCTTTTTCCCAAATCATACCAAGCAGCCAGCGTATCTTGTCCATCAATTTTTCTCCCCCTGATTTTATCAGTTCTGCTGGGATCTCATCTGAACCTGATGCTTTATACATCTTCAATTTTTCAATCTCCATTTCAACCTCTAATGCACTTGGTTCTGCGACTAGCATTTCTGCTGTCTGTAAATTATCCTCCTCAATGTCCTGTTCTGTATGTACATTTAATAGCTGATTAAAGTAACTTTTCCATCCTGGAATCTGCAATCATATCCCCATTCTCATTCCGAATTATGTTTGCTCTAGCCTGAAACCCTTTCTTCTCTATACTAATTCCCTGATATAATTCTCTAATGTTCCTATTTTTGCGTTCATTTCAAGATCATTAATCTTCTCTCTCAAATATTCCCTATTTTTACTCTTTAGTAACTTGGTGGTTTCCCGTCTAATACTACCCAGTTGCTCTAAATTTACCTCATTTGGCTCGCGTAACCATTTCAATTTTGCTAGCTTTCTTTTCTTTACAATGTCGGCACATTACTCATCAAACCCAGGGTTACCAACCTAAATAATTATACTGTAATAAAATAATTGTACTGTAATATTACATATTGCAAACCCACGTGTGGGAAGTAAAACCACTATCCTCTATAATAATAGGAAGAAGCACGCACAAATATGCATTAGATTTGGTATCTGCTGTATACCATCAAAAATTTTGTTCTCTTCGAACAGACATTCAAATGATATCTTTCACACGGTCTATCACAAAGCTTACACAACGCAGTCCATCACCCTCTATGTATACTGCATACAATGTATAAACAAAAAATATCCAAAAGTTGGTGTTAATATAGGCCTACATTATACCAAACAAATCACTGCATTTTATATACACTGAACTTTATTTGAAACAATATAAAACAATAAATATGTACTTGCCTCCATGTTATCACAGTTTCAACTAGTAAACTTGTTAACGTTAGTAAATTGTTTATAACGAACGCAAAATTTCCAACAAAGATTTATTATTTTTTGCGCGATAGTGCGTTTTCTCGTACTTTTCAGTAATGGCGACCATCATTGAAAGTTCAACTTCTACATTTCGGGTTTGCCAACCTAAATAACTATACTGTAATATTACATATTACAACCCACGTGCAAGAAGTAAAACCGCAGCCCTTTATGTAGGCCTATATACAAAAATATATCCAAAAGGTAGTGTTAATATACATTATATGAAATAAATCACTGCATTTTTAATAAACTGAACTTTATTTGAAACAATATTGAAAGTTGACTTAACAAAATTCTACCGAAAACTTTTAGACTTTTTGGCTTTACTTCCGGGTGTTCTTGTTT
Organism: Diploptera punctata; assembly: GCA_030220185.1. Lineage (NCBI taxonomy): Eukaryota > Metazoa > Arthropoda > Insecta > Blattodea > Blaberidae > Diploptera > Diploptera punctata. Next base: position 209,117 of record JASPKZ010007204.1, read on the forward strand.
TTGAGGAAGTTACGCTCGTGTTTTATACAAAATAATTTCTTAGTGTTTTCCATAAGATGATATAGTTCTGGTTTGAGGTTAACATTTATACGTATTCCTACGAGTTTTATATTTAATAAGTACCTTGAGATGTTTTAACTTTTAATTGTGTATTTCAGAGAGTTTAAAATTTTACTGTTTCCCAAGTGTTTAAAAATTGACTTTGTAATTCTCAGAGTATATATTTCTTGTTTGGTGTGAATAAAAATTTGGTTTATTACTCATTCTACATAACTGACTTGTACAAGCACTCTAATACCTGTGGTCCTAACGGGTTTTGTGAGTCACCCGTTTATAGCTTACTTGGAGCCAGCGCTAGTCAACACGTCATATACATTCCTATATCCGCTCGAGCCATTATTAAAATCTAACTATATTAGAACCACAGTTTGGGATTTAGGCCCTTTTTCGCTAGTACCGAAGTGTTAACCCTCAACTAGGTTATAACATAAATCCTATTTATAACAGTTTGTGATCAAAATATTCAATGCTGATGACGATGATAAATTTAAAAGAAGATGTCAATATCACACGATCTTACCGTTCACTAGTAATCCATGTTCCAAAGGTCCTTTATGCCCTAAAATAGCTACCCAGAACTGTAACAGTGGTGGCAGCGGTGGGATCATATAAATATATATATTTTTTTTTTCTGATAGGGAAACGAACCCTTACAGTTCCTGGACCGTTTGGAATACGTTAAATATTAATATGTTGAGATACGTACAGTCAAATTTAGTATAAGATTTATGTGAAACATAGGGACATTATTAATTGATATTGTTAATTAAAATTAATTAAACAACATGGTAAGAGAAAGAGAGAGAGACGTAGAATAATTCACACAAGGGGAACAATAGGTTTTTGAACATCCATATCTTGTAAGAATTTTATGTGCTATGGTTATCTTAAATGTTAAGATTTTGTTGATGCACCAGGATTGAATGGCAAATTTTTCGTGGCAAATACATAAGAAATATGTTTGCGGGATTCAAGGTATGTGGGTTTGAGATGCACTTGATACATATTGGAAATATTTGGGCACATAAAATTAGTATTTTACTTATTAGGAGGAGTGAATATGATAAAAATATAAAACCAATATAGATAGGCAAACTCATTGCTGAAACGTAGCCTGAAACGTGGCCTCCTTACGGGATATGTCGACGTATGCGAACCGAACTCGTGGCTTGTGGACGGGGATGACACGAGTCATCATACTAACATGAATATTTTTTCGATGGTGATTGTGACCAATAAAATAGTAATAAAATAATTTCTCTGCAATAATAATTACAAAATAGCATGAACTAATTACCTTCGTGGAAAATTACTTCCATATAATACTGAAGTACAAATGGTTTAAATGTCTCGGGTTATTAATTACCTCAGGGCAACTCAAGCGATACCAACATATGAACGAAATGTTGAATTAAATGAGAAAATTTAGTAACGTTATATAGGAAATATTTTTAGATCTTTCCTGCGAACAGATCGTTTCTGCATGCGTTGGAAAATATATTAAATATGGAGATTAAATAAATAAACGGACTGGGTCACTCCTATGTTGGCAATACTAAATGTCAAGTCGAAATCATACCGACGTTGTTTAAATTAGTGGAAAATGACAGGTCATATATATATATATATATATTTATGTAGCATATATGAAATAATTTACGGGGTAACTACAGGGTTTGGTAAGAAAATATTTAGAGAAAGGAGTCCCGGGTTCGAACCCTGGTGACTAGCGTTACAAGATGGCGGCTGGAGTGAAGGCTTGGTTATGAAAGGTAAAAAAAAAAACAGTAAAATAAGTTTTCACATACGGTGACTACCAGTTGTTTTTTTTAGATTTCTTGTCCGAGAACGGTAAGCCCGGAGTGTTCAAAATTAGCTATAATACAAGTATATTCCTAGCAGGAATGTTAAGAGATGTCCGAGGAATATTTAGTTTCAAATATGTCCCCGTATGCGAGGCTATCTAACGGGATTTTGAAAATAGATTCTGAAAATTTTCCAACTTGAATGAGGGAGTTACACATTCAAATAATTCGATCGGCACTATACATCATCAGATTAAATATCCGAAATCATAAAGAGTATCAATTTTTTTTTAAAAAAACAGATTGATCTGGCAACACGTGTAATGTGTTGGCTAGGATGTCGTCACTAGAAGTCCTGGATTCGAACTCAGGAGAAATGTATTCAGTATTTGGTTAATCTCTCCAGAATAGCGCAAGATGGGCATAGGTTAAAAATTTATTCGAGGTTATTGGAACTTGAACAAATAAATTATTTTACCTTTTTTTACAAGTCAGGAATATTTAGCATTTGTCGGGAGTAAATTGGAAATTTTCCGCAACTCGTATAACTAATTTATCGAAGGAAAATATGGAAGTATGGAACTTAGATTCTTTTACCGATTAAATAACAAAATTATTTAAGATAAAATAAAAGTGGCTCGTGGAACTCAGTTCCCTTTACAAAATAAATAATTAACTTAGATAAAATCTTGGTTTCAACGGGAGTTTATTTAAAGTGTAATTTATATTAGAACTAATTATACTTGGATGGGAAACTTGTAGCGGGCACATCAGATTAGACCTCGTAACGGTGTATTGAAAATAGATTCTGAAAACTTTCCACAAATGTTACAATGTATGTCAGCTGATGGTTCGAACTAGGACACATATTGCCGCATAACGTCCTTATGAATTAGAAACAGAAGAATATAATTAATCTATCTTATCGAATCGGTCGATGAACGTAATACGCGGTGAATTTATTAACTAATGGGTTGGATACAGCTAGTTGATGAATTATAATGATTTAAATGATGTTGATTCATAAAATAGTTAGTACTGCTGAGGGAACCTGATGCTGACCATTCTTATAATTCTCCGTCCGAGTAAACGACCTTGCGCATTAGACTAAGCATTTAATTAACTAATAGTAGAACATTATGTTTGGCAAAATAAACACACACTGATAGGCTCGAAGATGTTAATAAAAAAATAAATAAATAAATAATATCCACAAAAATAAATGAATAAATACATGGTATTGTCTATTAATCCTAACCCCAAGTGATATGATACTGCATAACCAGGGATATTTTTTTTTGAGTTTCTATTGTGAATTATTATAAGTCTTATGTTTTATCTACCTTATAAAATTGTTTTGTGAATTTTCAACCGACTTTATGCATTACTTAGGACTTTTGAGTAAATATTTGAATACCTATATGGTGAATGGTGACTTGCAGTTTCCCCGGAGAGATTTTTATGCAGTGAAGAGTTTGGATTAAATCAAGAGTGTCTAGTTATTTAGGCATTATCTTTTAATGCGACTACATACTTAAAACAATATAATTTAGATAGGTGGCAGCATTTTTGGTAAGATTGTGAACAGTTCCGATAAATTTTATAGTATTATTGGATTATTTAATTTCATAGTGAAGTGATCAATCTAGTCGTAGATCTTTTAGATATTTTATGGTAGCAAGCGAAGTTGATAATTGAAACGTGGTGATAATGCCGGCGCACTGTAGGACCCTAGAACACTGGAAATAATTTCTTGTCATTCAAGTGCAGTTTTTGAATATTTGAGTAGTGAAGCAGACTTAGTGGTTTAACCTAATCCGTAGACGCTCGATCATCATAAATAAAAAACTTACATTACACATAATCCAGATGAAGGAAATATTTGAGGAATGAGAACATGTGGGAAGTTAGAACTTAATCAACGGATGATTTAATAATAATAAATAACCAATAAACAATGATATCATTAGAATAATAAATAATAACCTTACTAAAATAAGCTAAAAATCTGTGAATTTAAATTAACTAATTTAAAAATAAAACATGATAACTAATCGACCTAATAATGAAAGAAATGATAACAAAAAAAAACATAGTAATAATCATAATAATAATTCACAGAAAATTAATAGACAATAATTAATAATAATAATAATAATCATTCACAGAAAAATTAATAAACAATAATAATAATAATAATAATAATAATAATAATAATAATAATAATAATAATAATAATAATAATAATAATAATAATAATAATACCAGTAATAAATATAAAGAAATTGCAATAACAAATGATTAGCATGAGATGTTATATCGATACTTAAAGTAATAATTAATAATAGGAGAAATCGTTAGATTGAAGGATGGCGGATATTATTAAAAGGAAAGAGGTCTAAATGATCGTAACGCTGAGATACCAGATAGGACTAGCAGTAATCCCTATATCGTAGTTGAATAATAATAATAATAATACCAGAAGTAAAAGAAGTAAACAAACGTGAAGGGACAGACAAACGAACATCGACGAATAACACCAGGAAGATAAAACTATTAATATTGGTGAAGATCCTAAAACTAATAAAAAAATATAATAATAATAAACCGCCCGAATAGTAAATAATAATAATAATAATAAAAATAATAATAATAATATAATACTAATAACAATATTAACTATATTAATAATAATAATAATAATAATGATAATAATAATAATAATAATAATAAAAAGATAAGACATCAGTAAATAACAATAAACCTTAATGATCATACTAATAAAAATAAAATAAAAATACCAGTAATGATAATGCATAATGATAATAATGAAACACAGTATACTAATAAACCACAATAATAATGATGATTAAGTAAGAGCAGAAATAAGACTTATGCTTATGAATAAAATGAAAGATAACGGAAAACCACAATCTCATTTTCAGCAATTAGGACTCATTTAATATGAATGGGTTCCGGGATAAGTAGTAGGCTAGTTCGCGAGAAAATAACGTGGAAGCAGTCCAGATAGAGGCACGTAGTATGTTAAGCCTATAGTGGAAGACGAATGATAGGTTCAATTAACCAGCAGTTATGCCAACATGGAGGGTAGAAATTATTTTAACATTGCAAGAAATAAGGAGTGACAACAGTTCAAAGTAAGAAGGGAAAAATCGAACCCCAATAAATGATGATATGTATGAAATGGGAAATCAAGGAAACCCCGGGAGTAAGAAGTAGAAAAAGCAGGTTAAATACATGTAGATCAGGAAACAATCAAGGAATAAAGTATACGAACAAAAAAATAAAAGTATAAAAAGTTCAACAAATCAGCTATGAGAATTTGCCAATCAAACAAACTGTTCGGTGAGGTCACTAGCTTACCTAAGGGAAAATATGAGACAGTCGAAGTAGGGAGCGTGTTAGGAAGCGTAGTGGGCAAGAACCGACCCCCGTCAAAGGGATTAGGATCAAATTCATCCCTATTGACGCAGGCGATGTTCGGTGAGGTCACTAGCTTACCTAAGGGAAATTATGAGACAGTCGAAGTAGGGAGCGTGTTAGGAAGCGTAGTGGGCAAGAACCGACCCCCGTCAAAGGGATTAGGATCAAATTCACCCCTATTGACGCAGGCGATGTTCGGTGAGGTCACTAGCTTACCTAAGGGAATTGATGCCGGAGAAGATGCCAGGAAAACCGCGAAGAAAAAGACGTACACACAGATAGAATATGGTCCTAACGGGTAGATAACTAATACTAGCAAAATAACACCGGAAACATTAGTGCACTAGAGGGAACAGAAGGAAAATTGGGAAACGCGCATGCATACGATTGTGCCATCGACGACAGAATTAGAGGGTGGGTCAGGAAGGGCCAGGGCCACTTTAGACGGAATACACTCTCCGCCTTCATGTAGTGCCCGGTTCGTTCGCTGGCTCACCCGGTTTATTTGCGAGACAGGAATCACGCAAGGGAGGGGGCAGGCATGACTAGGGCCACCGTTGGCATTAAGGGAAACGTTGCTTAGCCCCATGCCTTCGAGGCTCGTAGCCCAGTCAGGATCTGGGGCCCCAAGAAGCGATGGTTAGGGACCATCCAGAGTAAATGATGATGCCAGGAAAACCGCGAAGGGAAAGTCGTACGCACACATAGATATGGTCATAACGAAGGAACAACGAATAATAGTCAAGGACGTCAGAAACGTTGAGACACTAGATGGAAATACTAAGGGAAACACATAGAGATTACGATTGTGCGATCTACAGGTAGAGCCAAGAGGAACAGATTGACCTAGGATGGAAAGGGAAGAGGACGACATAAAAACGAGAGGTTAAACACCTATGGTGGTGTAAATAAGTTTAAGCACATAAGCAGTCTAAAGTAAAGTAGAGCCCCTAGGATACAAGCGAACAGATAGGAGTAGTTCCGAGTGAAAGAAGAAGTAAGGAGAGAACCCAGGAGTAGGACGTGGGTAAATATTTCAGAGTAAGAAGAAGAAAAAATAAAATCGAACCCCAATAAATGATGATATGTATGTAATGGGAAATCAAGGAAACCCCGGAAGTAAGAGGTAAGGAAAAAAAAAAGCAGTTTAAATACATGTAGAAAAGAAACAATCAGGGAATAAAGTATACACACGTAAAATAAATGTATAAAAGTTCAACAGATCAGCTATGAGAATTTGCCAATCAAACAAACAGTTAGGTGAGGTAAGAGTGTAAAGTACGCCGTGTCAGAAGTTAGGGCAGCAGAAGGGAGAATGAGGACAAGGACTCAGGTTACGTAACATCACGGTGACTTCTAAAATTGAATCAGTAAGGAATTAGAGGTTAAACTAAGTGGATTGATATATTAGCAGTAAGATCAGGTAGTCCGGGAAAATTAGACCAATGAAAAATGAAAACCTGAATCCCTGTCCAGACACAAGTAGCTTAAAAATCATATCTCAATTAAAGCACAATTAAGACTAGGAAAGGAGTTAAGAAATAGAGGCAGTTATTTCAGAAGTGGAGAAAGGAAAGAATGCTCTCAAACTCAGGACCCTAAGGAAACGATGACAGGAAGTCAGGATACGAGTATTAATTGGTGGTTGTAAGGACTAATTCGGCTTTGGTCAAGTTAGCATTTACATGATAAATAAGTGTAGTATATGTCTTTCCGGCTGATGTGAAGACGAGCGCACCCAGTCGAACCTAGGACTCTGTTAGAAAGAACGGGACTAGATAAAACCCTTAGAATTAGGCAAAATTTAGGGCTGCAAAAAATAGTAAGATATCGACCGATCTAATTATGTACATTATGTGTATATATACACCTGAAGAACTGTCAAATTGAAGTTTTAGGGAAGATACAAAATTATTTAGAAACTGATATTTGTTGATGATGGCTATACACAGAATTGATAGGCATAAGAGCACTCTTTCCCGTTTTCCAGTTAATAAAAAAAAAGAAAAAGAAAATTGCAAAATACAAATTTTGTTGTTTGTAACATTGAGATATGACTAACTAGAAGTAAATTTAGAGGAACTCAAACCTAGGGAAAATTATAAAAAAAAATGTACATGGATGTTCAAAAGAGAAAAAAAAATCGGGACATTTTGATTATAAGATAGGTGAGTCATCCCGATAAGCCATAAGCATCAATGGTTTCATTTCAAAGGCCCAACTGAACCTATTAAGAATACATGGTGTAGACTCGTAGTAATTAAGAATAAACACAACTACAACAAAAAAACAAAGTAAACAAAAGAAGAACCATTAAGACAAGAAAAACACATTTTGGCACGAACAACGACTACACACATGCCTGGATAGACTATGCTCAAACTATATGAACACGACTGGGCTAACTAGAAGCGACGGAGGATGTTAAGTCACCTAGGACTTTCCCCACACCACGAAACTTGGACAGATCAGCTGATACCAGGAAAAAGGAGGAAGACAGGGTCTATGCGGGAACGACTTCTTACTACATCAGGGATGGTCATTCAACATGGGAAATGTCCACCAGTCAATACGGTGCGACATGAGAGACCAAGCAAAATACCTTAACCATATCAAACCGAACCTCTGATCGTCCATGGATCATATAATAATTCCCAACCAGTATTATGGAAAAAATTGGATAATAAAACACATAAATCCTATTAAACCTATCCTCCGGATAATCCATGGCTCCTAAAAGAAATTGCTGGTCTCGAGAACTTCAAGGACAGACCCAGTATCCGGCATGGCTCTCTCCCGGACGAAGGAAGATACCATCATCGAACGTGGTCCCAGGCATCGGATTCAACCAGGGATGCTGTAATAGATCAGCATGAGCGCGGACATGCGCGGCGCCAAACAAGAACTAAGTGCTCAAGTTTCTCGGTGTACGGGCTGGTGGGAAAGCCGAGTGTTGTGAAGAAAGTGATAAGCTCAAATTAAATATTTTAGGAAAAAAATAATAATAAATAAAATTTTCGAATCTAAAGAAGTGTGCAAAAGTAAATGAGAAACAGACAAAAACAGCAAAGGAAAAAGAAGAGGGAATAAGAATAAATAATTTGTGTTTCATGTATATCTTCTTGTTTCAGGTGCAGAGTGATAAGCTAATCCATTTTTTTTCTCCCCCTGCTGTCTAGCATGTTTTTAACACCAAATGACCGTGTAGCAATAAGATGGAGTAGGTAAACGTCATATGTCAAATGTTCCATATAGAAAGGAGAACTTCGGTAAAATACGAGGAGAAAATGGATTAACTTAAGCACAATATTTCACCGTACATAATTATTTAAAGGGTATTCATGTTGCATTTCTTGTTGTACACTAGTATTTTGGACGGGGTCAAACTTGGGGAAAGGAAAAGGAGCTACACTGTAAGATCTAGGTAAGGAAAAAAGAAAAGATCTCTAGAGCATGGTGTGTGGTCAAACGAAATTTCAAGAAGATTTTATAGGGAACAACATACTATGGTTTATGATAACGGCCTGAAAAGGGTTTTTTCTTTAAAAATCCCTTTGTCAGGTTTGAGGAAGGGGGAGTCTGTTATAAATAGGATAATTTAGGATAATTTAGGACTAGATATTTTAATTAATTATTTTAAATAGTATTAATATTATAGGTTTCATATTAGTAATATTATAGGTTTCATATTAGACAGAATATGTAATCAGATTTACCTTGACTAGTACAGTTAGGTCTATATCAAATCATATACAGTTACAGTTGAGGTTCTGGAAACATCCAAAACGAAATATAGCCTAAGGATGAGAAGGTCAGGGTTTTCGCATTCCAAAAGACAGCAGGACAAATGTACCCTTAGGGCCTATGAACTTACTATGCTTGGTGAAAGAGAGAGAGATTACAGTTAGGCCATCAGAGTGGGAGTGATATAAGCGAAAAGTGAGTGAACGGGAGTGTTGTAGTTTTCAGCAGGGCTGTGGTAAGTCTGCACATGTTATTCTTAATAGGATAAAATAGGGGCCTTTAGAATAAAATCAAGATGAATAGGTTCAGAAATAAATTCAAGTAGTATGACGTAATATGGGTTGACTAGCCTGGTATGGGGCGAAGTTTCAACATACCGCGGCTTAACCTCTCTCTCTTTCCCTCCCCCCATGAATATGTATTAGAATAAGTTAGGCTAATTTATTGATTTGTAATTAATTGTTCTTATAATTATTAAATATAGATGGTTATTTAATTAGTTATTTAGTTGTCTCGAATACCCTCTACTATAAAGTCATCAGCCATGCCGCTCGGCTAACGTAATCCGTAGGTAAATCACACGATCTTACCGTTCACTAGTAATCCATGTTCCAAAGGTCCTTTATGCCCTAAAATAGCTACCCAGAACTGTAATACAAACTCGCTGGAGACTTCAATGTTTCACTCCTAAGCATGAAATAAGCGACCATACTTTTTTCTCCTAAACTACAATTCTTCTCCTCCAGCCACTTTCTCAATGAAATAGGCTATATGTTTTTTCATATCTTACTTTAGATTTCTCTGGCACTAAAGAAAGCTCACCCAACTTCCCACGCTTGTTCAATTTCGTCGTTTTGATTACAATCATTCATACTTGCAACCATTTTATGCTCTAATCTCAACAATTATTTACGGCATTTAGCATATATATATATATATATATATATATACACATATATATACACACATTGGCCAGACTGCTAACGTCAGTCAATTGTTTATAATGAACGCAAATATTTCTAACAAAGATGTTATTATTTTAAAGTAAAGTCATCCCATAACAGACCCGGAGGCCCTTGGGGTAGTAGGAGGTTAAGGCTCCCACTTTTTCTAGACAATCGGCACTTTATGTCAGCCGGGTTGTCAGCCCTGCGTGACGGCCGCCTTTACCCCCAGAACAAGCGTCTGGTACTCATTTCCGTTAGAGGCTGAGTCGACCCCAGGGCCATAGTGCCGCCAGAGGGTTTGGGTCAGTTTAAAAATCCTGACCCCAACGGGACTTGAACCACTACGCTACGGCGTGCCCCTTAGTATTATTTATTATTTTGAAAACACCATCGCGCAAAAAATAATGTACAATGCACGTTCGTGAAGTGTTTACAGAATCTCGGAAATTAAAAACCTGGCTATCGCTCGGTATTTAAACATTTACCTCGATTCTGTAAAAACCACTTCCCAACCTCGCATCGTAATACACTATTTCGATACATTTTTTACTTAATTATTGCATTTAAAAAATTGCATAATGCAGTAAAAGTTGCTTAATCCGGAACGATGAATAATGTGGAAATGTGCCCAATGTGAACAAATGTATTGGTCCCGGCAAAATAATAGTAATTTTACGTTTATTTATTTTGTATAAAACGGAATCTGTCCAACGCGGAAACGGAAGGATATTTCTACACAGTTAATGACAAAAATGTTTATAAGGCGGAAAGATAGAGAAATAAACTTGTTTCCACTTCATTGAATTCCCGTTAGGCGAATTAACAATAAGTGATGACTGATGATTCCTGCCGCCGGGAGAAGTAGAGTTTCAACCTGTATCTGGAATTTTCTTTCAGCCTCACTGCACACATGTTTTGTGAAATACAGGTTCATTTAACAAATATTTGGCGTGTGACATCTGTCTTACAAATAATCAGTGCACTGTAAAATCTTAAATTATTTTAAGATCTGAGACCAATTGTGTACGTATCTTTCACAGGAAGCGTTCTGAATTTATGGAATAAAGATGGCTAAATCGTATGTATCATTGCCATTAAACAAAAATGTGAAAGTGATTGAAGATAAAGGAAAAAAAACTCTCAGTACGCGAAATAATAACTAAATTAAATTTATGAGATTTTAAAAGACAAAGAAAAAATTCTTCTTCTTCTTCTTCCTTTCAAGTATTAGGCCAAGGCCTGTTACGATCCTATAGAAAATTTTCCCTCCAGCGTTTCATAGGACGGCCCAGTGATCTTCGTCCTCTTGGTATATAATTATAAACAGCTTTGGGGATGCGATTTGAACTCATTCTTTCAAGATGGTGTTTCCAATTTAGTTGGCACTGTTTAATATATTCCAAAATTGGCGTAGTCTTCAATTCTTTTAAGATATCGGTGTCCCTTTTCCGATCCCATCAGGGGTCCTCATCTAGGGGATATGTGGATGGCGACCATAAGGTGCCCAAGCTGAGCAAAACATTTCTTCCACTTACTTGTGTTTTGCACTTTTTTAACTTTACTATCTAACCTCTCTTGGTTAACTTGTTTTTTTTCGACCCCGACGCTATTAGGGTATCCGAGGGCTAGGGAGTCTTTCCTTTCTTCCATTTCTTCTTTCCTTTATTTTCTTTTCTTCTCCAGAAAAGCCTGACCAGAGGCTATAAGATGGCAGCCCCATCACTGGTCTTGCCTTCCTTTGGCCAGCAACCAATCGAAGGGGACTATTATTATGCTTTCAAGTCTTATACGAGAATTTCCCGGAAGGATCAAACAAAGAAAAAATTAATGAATGAAATGGTCAAATGAAGAGGGGAAAGAATCCAACGAGGTGTGGAAGTGTTTTACAAGTCCGCGATCAAAAAATCTCCAAATTTCCGAACCATAGTTTGTGAGTGGAAATCGAAACTGCGTAATTTAATTACAGGATACGCGCCTAAGAGACACTTTTAACGCTGACGAAACGGGACTGTTTTTTCGTGCGTTACCGTCGAAGTCGCTCGTACATACTATACTTCACTTTCCAACGGCAGCGGAACTACAATTAATCCAAGGTGCGTAAAAAGACATAATCTAAGATTGGTTAATTTTTTGTTTTTAATAATGCGGAAAGTTGTCTAATGTGGAAAAAATAATTGATCCCATGCGATTCCGCTTTGAACAAGTTTTACTGTATATTAAGGTACGTACACATATGCGCGCCGCGAACACGAACGCCGCGCGCGGCGCGTGTTATATTCGTCGAAATTATTAATTTCAACGAACCTCCTGCGATCCATAGGAAACCCACAAACCTTCAGTAGACATTTTACAGAGCAGGTGTAACCAACCATGTCTATTCCCTTTCCGTTCTCCCGCTTGTCCTGCATTTTTTCCCAAAAATAGGGACTTTTTTTTAAAATGCCGCGGGACGCTGGACAAATTGTTAAAAATCGGGACTGTCCCGCCAAAATCGGGACGTTTGGTCACGCTTATTACTTATTACATCTTATAACTTTATTTATACTTTTTCAAATATTAAGCATTAAAGGAATTTAAAAAAAATTATGATTTGTATATATATGTTTAAAATTATTAAGAATCTATCTCACCATAACATGGCCTTAATTTTTAATAAAGATGTACATGATTATTATACTAGAGGTTGTACTTTATTGCACAAAGATACTAGTTTCTCAAAAAAAAAGGTATAAAAGGAATTCGTTATGCATTAATCAACCATTACAATAACTTACCTATTGAATATAAACATTTCACGAATGTTAAACATTTTTCTAATTGTATTAAAAAATATTTTTTCTCATTGCTTTCTTAGTTAATTTTGTTAATTTTATTATTATTAATATTATCCTGTTTAAATATTGTATTTATATGTGTATATATATTGTGCATCTATAGTAGTTTGTATTACTTAAACTTATGCCTGAATTTGTTTTCTTGTTTTTATTGTTAATTGTTTTATGGCCATTATTTTTTGTATATTGCCCCTTAACATGAGCAATCTTGCTCTTTGGAGTCTTTGAAGAAATAAATAAATAATTAGTAATAAATGTGTTTATATATTGTATTGTTTTGTGATACTTCATGCATAATATTATGAAATGAACGTCTTAAATAAATAATGTTTTCTAAATAATTCTAATTTATTCATACAATTACAGTACACATGAAAAAAAAAACACATTGAAAAAAAACAGGCATCTCCTTTCAATGATTTTTAAAAATGATCCTTATGTTGAGGATCCCACAATAATTGCTTGCTTCTATAAATGTCAATAAGTTTTAACATGTTTTCCTCTGACCACTACATACTCAAATAATAGGTGCGCACCGAAAACAACGAACCTCTCAGGTACCCGTCCAAATCTAAACAGCGAACCATCAAAGTGTTTGTGGAAAAAACCGACAATGAGTGGATCGTGGTGAGAGACGCGCGCGCGCCGTTCGCGCGCACCTTAAAACCCCGTCCAAATCTGACGAACATGGTGCACGCGCGCCGCGCGGCGCGCAAGTGTGTACGTACCTTTAAAGGCCCTGTATATATTTTCAAGAAGCAGATAAATTAAGACTATTAACGTTTGAGAGGAAAATATTTAGAAGAGTGCTAGGTCCAGTAAAGGAAAATGGAAATTGGAGGTTGAGAAGGAATGACGAATTATACCTCAAGAATAATAAAGAAAATATAGTTAGTTTCATCAAATCCAAAAGATTACAATGGTTTGGACATACACTAAGAATGCCAAAGGGAAGATTGCCGAATGATATTTTGAATTGGAAGCCACAGGAACAAGACCAAGGGGAAGACCCAAGGATCGATGGGAAGATGACGTAATTGAGGATTTGAGAGAGATAGGGATTTTTGATTTGAAATCTACTGCACAAGATAGGAAGAAGTGCCGTAAACTGATTGAGAAGGCCAAGACATTCCACTGGAAGTTGTAGAGCCTGACGAAGAAGAAGAAAGTATATATTTTCATGAGAATAATCTCAAGAGCTTCATTTCTTGGAAATCGCAAATAAGACGTGAAATGAAAGTCATAAGTAGGCGAAGTATGAAACTGTTTCCAGCGCGGCTTGTTTATGTAGTGGGAGTAACACGATTGTGTCTGAAATAAATTCTTGGCATGGTTGGAGAATTGCGTCACAAATAGTGTTGATAAAAATAACTTTCTTCTCCCCTCCGAGAATATGAGGCAAGGCCGTTGAAGCATAATTTCGCATCAGTTAGTCATCGAACTGTGGACCGTGAGCTAGCATCTTGGCTGTGCACTTTGTAGTTTTTTCTACTCTCGCACAAGCCTTCGAAAATGGTTTGTGGTATGTACCACTTCTATCTGCTATATTTAACATTTTATCTTATTTAACGAGCGAAAGTTAATACGCTGTATGGAAAAGATTGGTGATTTATTTCGAAAAAGTTAAATGTTTCTTTTTTCATTAATCGGATTGTATTTTCTGTGTTAACCCTTAACTTCACAATGTATCTTTTAAGATGCGTTGATTTCATTTTTTATTTATTTTCTTTATAAAACAATAAAAAACAAATGACTATAAATTACTTAAGTTTGTGTCTAATTACGTAATAATGTAGCCTATAATAATAACTTAAGAGTTTTACATTATTTTGTTTTCTTTGCGGTCCGAAACATTTAAATATCTGGCACGAAAAATTATTGTTTCGCCAATTTAAGGGTTAATAATTTTAGCGTGTGTACACCGCTGTAGTCTTTGGAGTAGCGTCGCTATCTCGTACGCAGCGGGCCCGTGTTTGATCCCCGGTCGGGACAAGTTTCTTGGGTGATGGTTTTACATTAGAAGTTTTTCATCTATAAGACAAATATCAGGAAACGTTAAGGCCCAAACGGTCCCCGAACATCATCTGGCCATCATAATCATCATTATTATATTTGTCATGTTTAGTTTGAATGTGTGTAAATGGTGTGTTCCGTCTTTAATAATAATAATAATAATAATAATAATAATAATAATAATATTAATAATAGATAGATCATCGGTTGATTAATGTCTATGACATCGTCCGATTCCTAATAGCCAATTTTGTCGGTCCATCCAATCTCCTGGTTGTAGATGTTTCTCCTTCATGCATAATTATATCCCCTGACTCCAGGAGGTTTTAGGTCTTCCTCTGCCTCGTCTTCCCTCAGGTTTCCATTCCAAAACAGATTTTGGTAGTCGATCCTCTTCCATTCGCTGGACATGTCCGTACCATCTTAATTGCTGAGTTTTAATATAATCTAAAATAGTGTCTTCAATCTTCATTTTCTCCCTTATAACTGACTTCCTAATTTTTTCTCTTCTTGAAATTCTTGCGGCCCTAATAATATTAATAATAATAATATATTAATAATTATAATATAATAATAATAATAATAGTTAATAATAACCCTTAATTACTCGCGCATACATCACCTACATGAGGACTCGCGCGGGGTAGGTTTTTGCCTTCAAGTCTTTATCATAAGTAATGCTACGAGTGATTTCCAAATTATCGATAAATTCACGACTCACGAAGTCAAGAGTGAATTTATCTAGAGAATTTGGAAATCAAGAGTGGCATTTGTTAGGACTATTTAACGAATAAAATTAAGCAGTTTACTCACAAATCATTATTTAACTATAGTTATTTTAAAATATTTATATATTTAATGTTAACGGCGATGTTTGAAAACAAATGAGAAACGATAGATACGCTTCATCTGCTTCTTTTGTTTATCACTGCAACCAGATCATACTATTTATTGCCAAAGGAACGCAATATAGTAAGAATGCTCTCTAGTAGAGAAAAAATGAAACACATCAAACTGTATATTAATTCATTTCTGATGTCGTATGATGTAAATATGACAATTATATTTTTCTGGATTGTTTCCTGGGAAAAAATACATTTAAGAAAGTGCAAACAGTGGTTTCTTTTTTTGGTGGTATAATCAATTGCTACTAATGTTTTTATATTAACTCCCGCATGCGGCATGTGTTGACATCTATGCACTATATATACAATCTGATCTGGTAGCCGTATTTCTCACAGGCTCAGTCACTGCAAAATAATGGTCAGACCTGTTCAGAATATTAAAAAGGAGGAGCTTTCTTTAATATGGTAATTATAACACTGATAAATATTTGGTGAAACACGACTCTGATTGGTTGTAAAACAGAAATCATTGAAACGTGATTGGTCATTGACTCCCATTTGGGGCATGAGTTAAATAGTCTTAGTTAATAATACTGTATCACATTATTACAAAGTTTACTGATTTTTAAAAAAATAACATCTATATACACCTCACTCAACGGAAAAACAGTCTGAACAGAACTCCACCATATGATCTTTGCAGATCGTCTTGCCGCAACACTTTGTTGTCTTCCGGTCTTTGGCCCTGGGACAGAAGTGGCTCCTCCCTCATTTTCCGATGGTCAGTGGTTCAGCTTCCTCCACAGGTCCTGTGAGATGTCTTTATTTTCGCCTGAAGAGGTTTTGGCAAAGTGTTTATGGTTGCCCTTTTCTTCAGATAATTGTCCAGTAAACTCAAGGTCTTTTAGGAAGTCGCGGCGAGCAATCTTTCTTCTCACATTTTCTTGTATAATTATATGTTAAAATTAATATAAAATTATGGAATATTCACCTGAAAGGTCCGTCTCCTCAACTTAATTAATCATTTAACTGTAGCGCTTTCGGGACTTGTCCCATCATCGGCAGGATTCAAAACTGGTGTTTCACTGAAGATCTGGTACAGGGGGTTGCATGTATTGGGTTCGTTTTCGTTTATCAGACTGTCGTTGTTGTGAGCTGCTTTTCATGATTTCACAACAACGACAGCCTGATAAACGAAAACGAACCCAATACATGCAACCCCCTCTACCAGATCTTCAGTGAAACACCAGTTTTGAATCCTGCCGATGATGGGACAAGTCCCGAAAGCGCTACAGTTAAATGATTAATTAAGTTGAGGAGACGGACCTTTCAGGTGAATATTCCATAATTTTATATTAATTTTGAATAATACCTCAACGGAACACATCATGAATCGTATAAAAGTTGATAATTATATGTGCATTGATGCCGCCAACATTCAACAAGAAGTAAAATATAATCAGCGGTCAGCGATTGGACATCATCTTCTGACATAATATCATCCGGATCACTTTCAGCGCTCTGTATAGAGTTAGAACCATGATCACAGTCTTCGAAGGAATACTCCAACAATTTCATGATCTGATGCTTCCAACAGTTCTATAATTTCATCTTTTGTCAATATTTTCCTTTTTCTACTCATATTTTCTTTTAGACTTCAAATTGTAAGCACGAGAATAGAAAATAACTCTCTACAGATGCAAAAAAAAAGTCCGCAGGCAGCAACAATGACATAGAATAAATATAATTGCGTCATAAGCTAGTTCAAGAAACTAAATACAACTGAAACATGTGCTGGACGAGTCCATTTGAGAAAAGGTGAGTTCCAGGGAATCTCATAAATGCAATTGTCATTAAATAGTAGCGTCTTTCAATCTAACGGAAAAAAATTACCCCCCCCGCGAGTAATTAAGGTATATATTAATAGCAATAATAATAATAATAATAATAATAATAATAATAATAATAATAATAATAAATAGGTTTATTTTACTCGACAGAGTTACGATAAAAAAATAAAAAAATAATCTTGCATCTAAATTACAATAAATAAAATTGTTACACGATATATCTACAATATAATTAATATTTACAATATATTTTGATTTAATCCAGATTTAGCGTAATAAATATAAACTTTACAAGATACAAAAATAAGAAAAACAAAAAGCTATTTATGTTGTGTTGTCTCGGAGGAGGCCCTGACATTGAACTGTTCACTCATTCAGGGAGGCCCTTCACGTCCTTGTGTGGTCAAAAAAGTATGCGTGCGATCCATAGTTAAAATTCCTCTCCCGTCAGGTCGTGTGACTATAAGGCCCAGGTGGGATATACCACTGAAAACTGCCTGTAAGGTGACAGGTTAAAAACTGCGGCAATGGAAAAAAAAAAGTTGATAATTTTAGCGTACAGTTATGACTAGATTCCAACTGAATGACTTGTAGCTATGTAAACATTTAGGTAAAATAATGAATATTACTCATTCAAAATATCTCTGCACGCGGAAGAATTACGAAGCTCTGTTTGTTGCTACACATGACGTCATCTAAGGCAGTGTACACTGTCAGCGTCCCACGTCCCATTCCCCTCTGCACTCATAGATAGCAGTGTCACGTGTTCTATTCCTGCATAAATACGACTGCAGTGCCCTCTGTCAACAACTGCACTTACTCCTTAAACGGGTAATAGCCCTCACTACCCTGTGGTCATGAAGTCTCTGGTTCGATTCCCGTTCAGACCAATGCATTTTTTTAAGGAAATTATTCACGTTGTTTGGAAGAGGTGGAAGAGGCAGACCTAGAGAACGTTGGATAGATGGAGTGAGGAGAAGGATGCAAGCTAGTAATTTTTGAGGGTAGAAGATGCTTTAGACAGGAACCTCTGGCTGGCGACAAATCACTTTGGGTTGAAGGAGAAACACTGTGTCGTGAAATATTTCTAATAAAAAAATTACGTTGTGGCCCATTGTGTGAAATTTACATTAATTTAGATTTAGGAATTGCCTTGGTTCTTCGTTATCATTTTATCATCCATGAAGTCATCCAGACGCCCCCTTCTCAGAGTGGATTACAATGCCAGAAAAGTTTTAAGACAATCCAATAACATTGACAAAAATTGAAATTCCTTCTTTAAATTCTAAAATTGAATAGCGTTATGCATGAACCGGTGAATGGAGAAGACTGCATAACAGTGAATTACATGGTCTTTATAGGAAGCCAGGTATAATGAGAATAGTTAAGTTCGTAGACTGCGATGGGCAGGACATGTGGTACGAATGGGGAATGAAAGACATGCATGGAAGCTTCTTGTAGGAAAACCAGAGGGAAAACGCCCAGTTGGTAGACCAAGAATGAGGAGGGAGAATAACATCAACTATGATTTGAGGGAAGTAGATTGTTCAGGGGATGATCGGAAAACATTGGCTCAGGATAGGGATGTATGGAGAGCTTATGTCCGTGCGGCCATGAACCTCAGGGTTCGATAATTCCAGTGAGTTAGTTATGCATGAACCGGCTATGCGCCATTATGTAAGTTTCGAGAAAGATACGTTTAAAGTTTAAGTCAGTCTTCACTATTTATTACAGCACCAAAATGACAATACCAGAAATTGCAAGTTTTTTTCCTTTTTTGACAGTTATGCATCAACAATCTAAGAGCGAGAACATTTGACACTTATCTACATGACGCAAAATTTAGATTTGTATTTATGAAGATCTGGTTTCATAGCTGTTTGTTGCAGAACATAGAGTCTCTGACAGGACTGAAGGCGTTTACATGTTTTAAATAATAAAGCTATATTTAAACATTTGGCGCTAAAAGTGTGGGCACACTTACTTCATGAGCAAACAAAAATCTTCTTCTTCTTCTTCTTCACGTTTAGGCTTATTTACTAGCCTGTTCCGACTCCAAATTGCTGCTCTTTCCATCTTTTCTTTGGTCTTCCTAAACTACTTCTTCCTCGTGGTGAATAGCCGTATGCTGCCTTTGGTATTCTATTCTCAGTCATCCTTGCCAAGTGTTCTTTCCAGTTTGTTCTGTATTTCTCTATTGTTGTGTTTAATTCCTCTACTTTTAGCTGTTATCTTATTTCTGTGTTATGTTTTTTGTCTGTTCTTTGATATCCTGCTATTGGTCTGAGGAATCTCATTTCAGCAGCTTGTATTCTGGCTGATTGTTGTGTTGTCACTGTCCATGTTTCGGAACCATAAGTAATAATAGGCACTGCCATTGTCTTGTATAATTTCATTATAGAGTATTTCCTGGCTTTATCAAACAAAAGATGACATCAAAATATAAATTTTAAAAAAGTATCTTAACCGGTTGATGCACAACATTTTCCAATTACTCTTGTGATGTATGGAGAGCATAATATGTTTGCGCGGCCGTGATCCACCCTAACATTGCTGCCAGAAAGATTATCCATGCCGGACTGGTTAAAAGCGATAAGCCAGATAAATGAGATATCTTGACCGACAACACCACAATAGGACCAGCAGCATCAATCATCATATTGGATGTTGTAGCGAAGAGGGACCTGCTGAAGATGGAACGGATGTTCTGAAAGGCCTACAGGCATAAAGAATACATATTTATAAGTTGAGGACGACGGATCTTGCCTAAGAAGGTATATTTTAACTTATTTTATTTTATTGCGTTGGTCAGCCTTTAGGTTCGTTAAATATTTTCTATATACAGGGTGATTCACAATAAGTATTGTAGACTTCTAGGGTTTGTAGAGGGGACTTAGTAGGTAAAGTTTTGTTAAGGAACCCATGTCCGGAAACGTGTCATTTTGTTGTAAAATAAGTTTGAAGATCGGAACACAATGGGCTGATATCGCGTGTCTTGTGTTTCAGAATAAGTATTACAGACATTTAGGGGTTGTATTACAAGTGTGGTTCCATGTGGTGACCCTGTTGTTCATTGCACAAAGTGTATCAGCGACGCATGTTTTCGTACACACGCCATACAAGACGTGGTGTGTGCTCAATAATTTATGTTGCCGCCAGAATTCGTGCAAGAAGACTTCCTCCGACTCGACAGGTGTAGTACAACCCCTAGAAGTCTGTAACACTTATTCTGAAACATAAGATATGCGATATCAGTCCATTGTGTTTCGATCTTCAAACATATTTTACATCAAAATTGTACGTTTCTGGACAAGGGTTCATCATCAAAACTTTATCTACTAAGTCCCCTCTCTAAGCCCTAGAAGTCTGTAATACTTACTGTGAATCACTCTGTACGTTGCCAGCATCCCATGATTCCATAGTGTTTACCGCTTCGCGTTTATTGGCGCATGCGCATGGTGTTCGCGTCACATGTAAAGTATTTCCAAGAAATCGAATGATATTATAAAAATTGGTTATAAAATGGCGAAAATCACCAATCTCCTCCATAAAAAATTTGATTTGTATTGACTAGGCTGTTGAATTTCTCAGCAGATACAAGTGGCGGGGGCACTCTGGGGCAGTCCCTCCAGGACTTGCTAAAACTGATGCTCAGCGTGTGGTGTAAAGAGATGTTGGCCGTTAAGAAAGTGTCTGCCAAACCCCACGGTAAGACCGTCAATTAACTATGAATCACATTGCCAAGACTTCATTCAACTTGGCAGTTTTCATTCACCGTCAATGATTTTATTTTTATTCCTCAAGATTCAATTCCCGGCTATTTAATTTGTAACGCTCTAATTAGGATCAACAACTGTTATATTTGTAAACAACTGCTAACGCACTGAGCTGACAACTCTCTGTTGGGTAAGGAGGGAGGGAATGAAAACAAGCCGCTTATGCTATGGTTTATCTACGGCGCAAAGCGCAAGCGCAAAAATTGCTCCCCATGTATTTAAATGGATGTGGTTTATCTACAACGCAAATTGCTGGCGCGAAAAATTTTGCGCTGACATGTCGCGTCGTGTATTTAAATCTCTTGAATCCGGGACGCAATTTTCCAGCGCAAACAAAGAATGTAGAAGATATTACCCGTACTCATTGGTGTAATTGCTAAAAACAAACCAAGATTTTATGACAAAATGTCGGAAATACAGTAACTTACTTGTTTATAACTTTCCAATTTTAACGACGAAAGTTTTGTTGCAAATCATCGAGTTCTATACAATATGAGCATGAATGAGTACAGAGATGTACTGAAACAAAGAGTTATCGTGGCTTGAAATTAGTCAAAAGATAAATAAAAGCTGTAAATATTGTATCTTGGGGATATTATGGATGTACATAAATTTCGTCTTCTATTAAATTCAAAACCTGATAAAACTGCTCAGGCGAAAATCTGAAGTATTCTAAAATTTGGTATTTTCATCAACTATATGTTTATTTAAGAACTAAAGAATAATTTATTCTATAATTTTCCATACAGCATTCATACACTGCTCAAAAAAATTAGGGGATATTGTAGAATAACCTACTATGATTATGTTTTTAGGAACAGTATTAGATGCAATCACTTTCTATTACTCCAAAAGAATGTAAACAAGAGTTTGAAGTTGTTACGTAACCTCTGTACCACACCAGATGTCTAAGAGATCCTGATTAGGAATATGGCAAACAAATAAAGCAGCATTAACATGGGTGAAAATGTTTCTTTAGTATGGTGTATGGTCTCCTCGAACGGCCAGCACTGCCTCACACCTGTGTGACATTGATGCAATGAGGTTAGCAATGAGTTCTTGGGGGATACGTGGCCACTCTTCCATAAGAGCAATGTGCAGCTCTGGAACAGTTGTGGGAGGTGCTGGTCTGCCTGCAATGCGCCCCACACATGCTCTATCGGATTTAAGTCCGGGGAGGAAGCTGGCCATTGCATACGCTCGATACCCTCCACTTCCAGCATGTCGTCCACCAAGCCAGCTCTGTGGGGTCGTGCATTATCGTCCATAAAAAGAAAAGAATCACCTATGGCACCAGCATAAGGCACGACAAAAGGTCGGAGAATCTCATCTCTATACCTTACCGCAGTGAAAGTACCACCTTGGATGACGTAGAGGTCCGTACGTCCACCACTACTGACTCCTGCCCACACGATCAATCCACCCCCACCATATGGGGATCTTTCACGTACAAATGCTGGATTGTTTCGTGTCCCTTTTTCCCTCCAGGTGAATACACGCCGACTATCACATTCCACGTTGAATCGCGACTCATCAGAAAAAATAACTGATCCCATTCGGCATGCCTCCACCCACGATGTTCCTCCGCCCAGTTTCTGCGATCTCTACGGTGTTGTGGAGTTAACCTGGTACACACTATGGCCCTAGGGGAATAGAGACCACTTCCATGCAGTCGATTACGGACAGTTTGAGTTGACATTCTGCGTCCTGTTGCTGTTTGAAGTGTATTTCGCAGATGAGTTGCATTCTGCTGTCTATTCCGACGGGCTGTTAACATGAGGTAACGGTCATCCCTTGCTGTTGTTGCCCATGGTCGACCTTGTCCGGCTCTTCTGTAAACAGTATCTGTTCTTTGAAAACGATTCCAAAGCCTGGAAATCACGCTTTGAGACACCCCAATGGCTTGTGCCACCTCTTGTTGTGTCTGTTCAGCTTCCATCCTTCCTATGGCCCTCCAAGCCATTGGTTCAGGTAAATCACGTTGTCGAGGCATTACTGTCCCTAAGGCAAGTCATTCACTAACTGAAAACTGGACTGGATTTAAAAACAGCAACAAAACATTCACCCCCACACCACCCTTTCACATCAACAGTACAGACACTGCCCTCTGGTGTGG
The DNA here is from genome assembly GCA_030220185.1 of Diploptera punctata. Taxonomy (NCBI): domain Eukaryota; kingdom Metazoa; phylum Arthropoda; class Insecta; order Blattodea; family Blaberidae; genus Diploptera; species Diploptera punctata. The sequence goes on from JASPKZ010007204.1 coordinate 232,551, forward strand.
TACCAAGGTTACGTAACAACTTCAAACTCTTGTTTACATTAGCTTGGAGTAATAGAAAGTGATTGAATCTAATACTATTCCAAAAAAAACATAGTCCTAGTAGGTTATTCTACAATATCCCCTAATTTTTTTGAGCAATGTATGATTCTGTTGCTCTAGAGACCTTTTTTGTCTTTACTAATATTTCGTACTATTTTTAACGTTTTGCAACGATACTTAAAACTGTTTTTATAAAGAATTTTAATATGTTTATGTATGTACACAAATTATGACTTTTCCTCTCAATTTATTTTCAAAGTTCTTTATTAGAATTGAAGTTGGCATAAGTGAACGCTCATAAAATTAAATCCACCAGATGGCAGGACATATGTGGTTCAGTGTTAGGACCACTTCTGTTCTCTATCTATGTTAACGATATATCCACTAGACTTACCTATTGTCGATATCACCTATACGCTGACGATTTGCAAATTTACATTCACTCCCATCCTGACGATGTACACGACACACTAGACAAATTAAATAGTGACCTAGACTCAATTTCCCAATGGTCGAAGAAACATGGACTTAATCTAAATACTGACAAGACACAGTGCATAATTATAGGACATCGGCGAATCCAAAGCATTATAAATTACGAAAATATTCCTACCATTCTCCTAAATGACAAAAATATCCCCTACAGCTCAGTAGTAAAAAATCTGGGTATCTATATGGACCAACACCTAGACTGGAAAATCCAGGTGAATAATACCTGCAAGAAAGTGTTCTCAATTCTTCACTCCCTAAATAGTTTTAAAAACTTCCTTCCTACAAAATTAAAACAAATACTTGTACAGACTCTTATAATGCCACACTTCGACTACTGCGACATATTACTGACTAATCTTACAACTGATCTATCTGACAGACTACAGCGTGCTCATAATGCGTGCATTCGATTTATATTCAATCTCCGTCGTTATGACCACGTGTCTCCTTCATTTCAGGCCTTATCATGGCTACGCCTAAATGACAGAAGAACTTTACATTCACATACCTTACTATTCCAAATTCTGCACACATATTTACCAACTTATTTAACAACACGTTTTCAACATTTATCGGCTCATCACAATTTAGGAACAAGATCACAAGACTCTTCTTTACTTTTGATACCACAACACAGGACCTGTCTGTACTCTGAATCTTACACAATATCTATGGCTAGAGCATGGAACTCACTTCCCAGTCATGTCAGGGACTGTCAATCGCTATCATTATTTAAATCCAAATTAACTGATATCTTAAGTTCGACACAATGAAAACATTAACTACATAACAACTATATAGAGCATTCTATTAATAATCATGTAGGAAGCTACTTACTTTATTTTATATCATTTTAATTTTATTATATTCTATGTTTTTGTTAGCATTAGCTAGTATTAGATCCATCATCATTGTATTTTGTTTAGTCTGTATTTTAATATCTTAAAATTGTAATATGTACGTAATTTTTGTATAATTTTACTATTCGCTGGTTGAGTGGAAGAGAAGGCCTTATGGCCTTAACTCTGCCAGCTAAAATAAATCATTATTATTATTATTATTATTATTATTATTATGTGTGAATGACCAACATTTGCATTTAATTCCAAACCATATTTTAAGAAATAAATGTTCAATCACTTCATTTTGTTAGGTTCCGATGGGTCAGTTTAGTGTACATCAGATTAGTTTATAGTTTACTAAATAGTATGTAAGTAATTTATTTCATTAGGTTATGCAGGGACACGTTTGTATGCATTAATTTTTCATAAACACATTTGGAAATTTATTATGAACTTTGGTCATTTTTATTTCCCATATATGTGGTGCCATCTGGCGACAATTCCATAAACATAAGCGCCGATCGGTTGCGCTCCATGCGAAACCAGTATCACGCCGAGCGTAACGCGAGATTGTGTCACGTCGGGCGCGACACGCTGTATAACAAAGCATAGGCCTACCTATTCCAAGCTAATTTCCAGTTGTAATGTAAACAAACCAGATGTATGACTGCATTTTCATTGGTCAAGGTTTTACCTTTAAGCATGTAAGAATATATAGTTCTCTCCCTAACAGTCTAAATAAAAGAAATATAAATATATTATATAACACATATTTATACTGTAGTAGCTAATACCCGGCGTGCGCTGCTACGCCTAAATAAATGAAAATCAATGTGCTTTTATGTTTAGTTGAATAAGTAAAAGGAAAAATAATTATAAATTTATATTTTTTAGATACCCCGTGCTGATTACCTGGCGTTGCCCTGGAATCTACTTATCCCGATCTTCTTGACATAAATGAGCTGAACTGCGAAAATGAATGTGTTTTATGTTTAGTTGAATAAGTAGGGGAAAAAATTTATATCATAATTATTTTTAGATAACCCGTGCTGTTTACCTGGCGTTGCCCTGGAATCTACTTATCCCGATCTTCTTGACATAAATGAGCTGAAATGCGAAAATTAATGTACTTCTTATGATTAGATGAATAAGTAAAATGAAAAATAATTATAAATGTATATCGTAATATTTTAAGTTTCCCGTGCTGATTACCCGGTGTTGCCCGGGAATCTACTTATCTCGATCTTCTTGGCATAAATGAGCTAAAAGACAAATTCGTTATTGTGAGTTATCCGTAAAAGAAAACCCGTCATGTGCTGCTATGCTTGCACAAGAGTCTACGTACTTGTCTCGATCTTCTTGGCATCAATGAAAGACAAAAAATGGTTATTGTGAGTTATCCGTAAGAGATAAACATATGTTGTCGCGGACTTTTTTGTAGAGCTTTTTCGGCTATTCAATTCTGTGTACATTAATTTTGTGAATTTGTTATGGTTTAGGCAGCGTAAGCCATTTAAGCGTCCAAAGAGCTACTTTTTCACGTTTTCCACTAAAAGGGGCGATTTTTAAGGGTGTAGGAGTTGAGTATCACAACTCTCTTATAGCCTCTCTTATATTTATATGTAGATATCGTAAGAAGTTGGCATCTTACCCCGAAAATATTTAGTCATCTTCCCCAAGTACGAGGTAAGATGCCTAAATATTGTTTTGTAAATTACGTAATGTACCAGAACAAGATCAATGCTTGTTGACAATAGAACTTTTGGAATATCTACTACATCATATTTGTGAGGTTTTATAAAGTTATTACAAATTAAAGAGATGTAAGAATTTTATAATTACCTTTGCAATAATTTCACTGCAGAAAAATGAACTGTCCTGTGTTTTGTTATCTAACAGCAAGAATATCCAACAAAAAGTGTTCACTCATTTTCCACAAACACTGCTGTCTCAATGCATATGCAGTCAAATGGGTGGCATTCTCTCTTGTTGGAATATGTAACTACAAAAAAATAGGCGTCTTTCCCCCATTACCATCTTACCCCGATCTACTCTAATTATTCTTAAACAAAACCACATAATATTACTTTCACAAAATAATAATTATTAATTAATGTTTTTTTTTATTCAATATAAATTGGGGAAATTGAAAATCAAACATTGGAACTATTTAAGAGACGTAACAGAGATTGGAAACAGATATACATAACCAACAATTGCCGTGACCTCCCCGAAAACGCCGGAACAATGTTTTGGACTTCTGCCGCAGACCACTACGACCTACATATTCCGACGCCAACTGGCAGTCAGATTTATGACTCAGCCGAAGAATATGGAACAATATTATGTTTTGCACGATACTTACAGCAACGTCGACCATGATTAAAAGTTCAACATCCTACATTTCGCGGTTGCCAACCTAAATAACTATATTGTAATAAAATAAAATTAGTTAAAATATACCTTCTTGGGTAAGATCCGTCGTCCTCAATTTATAAAATATGTATTCTTTATGCCTGTAGGCCTTTCAGAACATCCATTCCATCTTCAGCAGGTCCTTCTTCGCTACAATGTCTAATATGATGGTTGATGCTGCTGGTCCTAATGTGGTGTCGTCATGACTCATCATATTATACATTGTAGCGAAGAAGGTCCTGCTGAAGATGGAACGGATGTTCTGAAAGGCCTACAGGCATAAAGAATACATATTTTATAAGTTGAGGACGACGGATCTTACCTAAGAAGGTATATTTTAATTTATTTTATTTTATGACTTTCCACCTCAACGATTTTAACAATGAATTTTATTAGTATTAACTGTACTGTAATATTACATATAACAAACCGCGTATGGGAAGTAAAACCACTGCCCTCTAAGTTTTTTTCTAATGCCGCCCTCTATGCTTTCTTTTTCTAATGCTACCAGGTTGTTTTTTATGACTTTTATGTCTTTCTCACCTAGCATTGGCAGAATTATAATCCATTTCTTAGATTGGGCACGTGGAAGGCGGAGTTACGTTACCCCGATGATATGATGGGTGATAAATGATAATGAAGCGCCAGGAGAGTTCTTAACCTAAATTCTAGACCAAGTGTAAACACAGAAATAATTCCCTTTAAGGAAAAATTCCTGTGGTTTGACCGGGAATCGAACCCGGGACCACATGGACAGTAGTCAGGAACATGAGACTGGTCTACTGCCCTCTATGTATACTACATACAGTTTATAGGCTATACAAAAAATACCCAAAAGGTAGTGTTAATATACATTATACGAAACAATCACTGCATTTAAATGAAATGAACTTTATTTGAAACAATATAAAACAATAAATACTTACTTTCCGCCATTTTATTACTAATTGGTCTCACGGCCTTCTATAGTTTCAACTAATAAACATTGCCCACACTGTTAACGTTAGTCAATTGTTTATAATGAACGCAAATATTTCCAACAAAGATATTATTTTACTATTATTTATTGTTTTGGAAACACCATCGCGCAAAAAATAATGTACAACGCACGTTTGTAAAGTGTTTTGCAGAATCTCGGAAATTAAAAACCTCTCTATCGCTCGGTTTTAAACATTTTCCTCGCTTCTGTAAAAACCACTTCTCAATCTCGCATCGTAATGAACTATTTTTCCTATTTATAGGTGCTTCTAAATCTAAGGTCACATCCACCCATCCATTTTCTCTATAGCTCTTCAGCCCAAATAAGGCCCTGACCTCTTCTTGCTCCTACGTTCGTCAAATTCCAAACTAAGTTGCAGTTGTACTGTAAACAAACTTGCATAAGGTATTACTCCGCCGACACCATCTATTGAGAGAACCGTGGTGCTACTTTTACCCGCCATATGCCTGAATTGTATACTGAAGTTTCATCGAAAGAAACATTGTTATTTGGTAACATCGTATTTTACGGTGAATAAGACTGGATACAAGGTAAGATGGTACCAATAATTAGTAACTTCCTCCATTTCTTATTTATTTATTTGTGATAAAAATTATATATGGGTCTAACTAATTAGACATTTACGCTTTCTCCACGATAGATATCATTTACTTGTAATTTCATTTATGCTCCATGCTGACTCACCTGTAATCTGCTGTTATTTTCACCACATCCTCAATGACTAATGTAGGATATTTTTCACTAAACTGTTTGAAAACATTCAAAATAATTTGTTTCTATCCGCTTCTCAAATACTTTCCTTTGCAGTGTCTTATAATTATACAGAAGCGGCCATTTTAAAACAATTGAAATCCCAACGTATTCTGCCTTGCGCATGCGTAAAAATAATACAATGCTTATTTAATCTATTACAATTTTAATTATATATTTTAAGATTATCTTTGATTGTGACATTATATATAATGATCTAAACCATGACTTGTCGCAAAGACTGCAGCGTGTTCATAATGCTTGCGTTCGATTCATTTTCAATATCCGCCGTTATAACCATATTTCCGAACACTTTAATAATCTCAAACTATTCTCCAAAATCATACTAGAGCGCATCGAGCTAAGATTACGAGCAAACATCCCCACGAATCAATTCGGATTCACTCCAGGCAGATCGACTTTACATGCAGTACAAGAAATCCTAGTTGAGATAGAAAATAGCATGGCACAACCAAACACCCCCCTGTATGCAATATTCATCGATTATTCAAAAGCATTTGACAGCATTAACAGAAAGTTACTTTGCCACAAGCTGGAGAACGCACTGGGCAGGTCAGGTCGCGAACTGGAGACAATAAAATCGATTCTCAGCACCAACTATGTAGTAATCTACGATGGCATATCAATGTCAAAAGAAATTGCTCAAACACGAGGAGTCCTACAAGGAGACCCACTGAGCCCAGTCCTCTTTAACATTATGACGGCCGATATTGGGCAAGCTATAAACGCAAGAAATATGAAGCTATTAATATATGCCGATGACAGGGCCATCCTTTTCAAGAGTCCTGAAGATCTGCAGGAGGCCATGGAGAATATCAGAAAATGGGCGTCAGAAAATTCAATGGAAATAAATAGCTCCAAAACAAAAGCAATGAAGTTCAGAAGAGGAGGGAGATTATCAAAAAATGACCACTTTATGTGCGGCGACTCAGCCCTGGAAATAGTCCCCAACTTTAGGCACCTGGGAGTGACACTGCAGACCACTGGAATCACGTTCACCATGCATATACAAGACAGGACCACAGCGACAATAAATTCGATGTTTGACATCCCCAATCTTCAGAGACTGTCCCTGCCAACGGCGATGGCGCTGTTCCAACTCAAGGTAGCACCAGCGGCTACATACGGTATTCACATAATTTGGATTCACCTAACAGCGAAAAACCTCAAGAAATTGGAGAATGTCAAAGCCAGGTATCTCAAGAGGGACTTGTCACGCTCAAAGTACACAAGAAACAGCTACGCCTACAGAATAGCACATGAATCCTACTTCATTGAGGACATCAAGCTTCGCTTCAATCTACCAGAAACCCAGTCATATAAAGACGCCATCAAAGAGAGACAAAACAATGCCAATGCAATACCGATGGAAATAATGGACACAGAAACGATGAAAACTGATGTGTGGAAAGGACTGAACTTCCAACTTCGCCACCTATACACACGCTTCGCCGCGCATGGTTTCCACTGGAAAATATGTCAGAATCCGTCATACCACGACCCGAAGGAGGACTGCAGATGTAAGCTTTGCGACGAGCCATGCTCCAGGTACCACCTAATGAAACCCCAAAGCAGAACTGAGCCTCTCACCAAAATTACAAAAGACTGGCGAAAACTCTAAATATACACATTGTGTTTAATAAAATCAATAATAATCTCTCGTGACTCCGTCTTACTGACAGACGTAAATTGCACTCTCTTTCACTACTTTTCAAGCTTCTGAATTTCTACATTCCTACTTACCTGGCGTGCAGATTTGAGAAGTTGTCGTTTTACCACAATACTAGATCACAAGATAACAGTCTGTTCCTCTTCATAGCACTTCCTCTTATTCTACTTCCTTCACAGTAGCCTCTGCCCGCTCCTGGAATTTCCTTCCTCAAGATATCAAGGGTTGGCCGCACACTTGGCACCTTTAAGTCACACTTATACAGTTACCCTGTTGTCTAATAATTAATTTTTTTTATTTATTTAAATTTATACTATGTCATTAATAATCTTTATCTCGTTTTTTTATATATCTTGTACATATTATATATTTAATTCGTTAAATTTAGAGTAAATCAAAATACATTATAAATATTAATTGTATTGTATTTATAACATGTAATCGTTTATGTATATTGTAATTTAGATGTAAGACTTTTTTGTATTTTTTAAAACCTGGTTGAGTGGCAGACAAGGCCAAGGCCTTAACTCTGCCAGGTAAAATAAAGCTATTATTATTATTATTATTATTATTATTATTATTATTATTATTAATATATGGATGAACAGACAGGAATGGAAAAATGTGTTGAAACAAATGTGTAGTTAACGGTGAACATGGGTACCGGAAAAAAATGTATATTCATTGTAAAAGCCGGAATAATAAAAAATATTATTATTATTATTATTATTATTATTATTATTATTATTGTTAAATATTTTTATTTTCTCTATTTCGAGTCTTAGAGAGGGAACTACATTTTCGTACACTCTCATAGGTAAAATCGTTATTCGACCAATGAAAATGAGTCATAGTCATACATGTGGTTTGTTTGTATTACAACAGAAACTTAGCTCGGAAAAGATATAGTCGTCTTCTGTTTGAATGCATGTCCGAGAGCTGTGGTTGAGGTTTCGTAACAATTGAGATTTTACGGTGTTCGGTTTTAGCCTTACTACCAATCCCAGCAGTTCTGGAGGACCGATGTGTTTCTTCTTGCCTGAAACCTCACCCATGATATTTCCGGCATGGCAGCACCTACCTTGAAATTTCTCCCAGAGAAGCGTTGTTGTGTACCAAGGTGTGCTATTATGCATTTCAGGGGCTCTTGTCGTCCCAACTCCTTTCAAAAAACGTTAAACTGAAAATATATAAAACTGTTATTCTACCAGTTATATTATTTGGATATGAAACATGGACTCTTACTTTAAGGGAGGAAAGGAGATTGTGAGTATTTGAGAATAAAGTTCTTAGGAAAAATTTTGGACCAAAAAGAGATGAACTGACAGGTGATTAGAGAAGACTACATAACAGTGAACTACTGCTCGGGACCCAGCTCCGTGTGTCTGAAAGGAATTTACTGTCTCAGCTGTTAGTACTATGAGAAGCATAGAAGTGTACCTCCTCCCACTCCCCACACTTCTCCCCGCAAACGCACAGAGCTTGGTCTCGAGCTGTACATGATATGTACAGGAAGACAGATATAATAAGAACAGTTAAGTTTCGTAGACTGCGATGGGCAGGACATGTGGCACGAATGGGAATGAAAGATGTGCATGGAAGCTTCTTGTAGGAAAACCAGAAGGAAAACGCCCAGTTGGTAGACCAAGAATGAGGTGGGAGAATGGCATTAACCATGATTTGAGGGAAGTAGATTATACAGGGAATGATTGGAATATATTAGCTCAGAATAGAGATGTATGGAGAGCTTATGTCCGCGAGGCCATGGACCTAAGGATTCGATAGTGCCAGTCAGTTAGTTTGTTTAATATGACTATTTAACTCATGTCCCAAATGGGAGTCAATGACCAATCACGTTTCAATGAAATTTGTTTTACAACCAATCACAGTCATGTTTCACCTGTATAATTATCGAATTTTGATTACCAAAATAAAGAAGGCTCCTCCTTTTTAATATTTTGAACAGGTCAGAGCATTACTTTGCAGCGACTGACTCTGTAACAAATACGTTGAATATAGCAAATAGTGAACAGATTCCTTTGACTTACACATTTGATAATTGTGTGTTCAGTACTTGTGTTTTTAAATACTGATTTTACTGAGTTGTTTCCAAAAAAAATAAATTAATATCCTATAATAATGGTTGTTACATACAGTTTGATGTGTTTCATTTTTTCTCCACTAGGGTGCATTCTTACAATATTGTGATCCTAGTGGGCAATAAATAGTATGATCAAGTTGCAGTAATGAGCAAATGAAATATAACCAAATATTTTCTCATTTATTTTCAAACATCGCCATTAACGTTAAATATATATATATATATATATATATATATATATCCATAGTAATTCTGCCCAAAGGCAGGTCCTTCACTGCAATCATAGCATTTTCATGCTATGCTTGCAGCTTTACTAGGGTATTGTAGGTGTGGTAGCTTCCCGTTGCTTTCCACACCGGTGAAGGATGATGATGATTTTAATGATAAGGATGATGATGATGGCCATGTGATTTTGGGGACCGTTTGGGCCTTAAAGTTTTCCTGACATTTGTATTGCAGATGAGGAAAAACCCCGATAAAAACCTCACCCAGAAAAACTGTCCTGACCGGGGATCGAACCCGGGTCTGCTGCGTGACAAGGCAGCATGCTACCTCGAGACCACAGCGGTAATATATATATTAAAATAACTATATTTAAATAATGATTTGTGAGTAAACAGCTTAATTTTTATCTGTTAAATAGTCCTAACAAATGCCACTTTTGACTTCCAAATCCTCTAGATAAATTGGAAATCACTCGTGGCATTACTTATGAAAATGAAACCTTGGAGTTTGTAAGCATTGTGTGAGCATCTGGTGATAGTGTTTGTGTTACCGGTAATGTTGACAAAAATCATCGTGAATGGCTCCAATAAATAAGCTAATTGCAAGCTTTTGTTTTTGCGTCATCGTTGAAATTGACGTTTGTACGAATATGAAACTTGATATTGCAGAATGTGACAAGACTGTGGTGGTGAAGAGAGAATCAGGGGAATTTGGATTCCGGATACATGGCTCCCGCCCAGTTGTTGTCTCAGCCATTGAGCCTGATACTCCTGCTGAAACATCAGGCCTGGAGGTTGGAGACATCATCATCAGCATCAATAATGTAAATGTTCTTGATGCATCTCACTCTGAAGTTGTCAAGATCGCACATGCAGGTAATTATAACTAATATTTATTTTTTTATATTTGAAGAGAAAATTTTTTGCCTAGACCGAGATTCGAAACCGGGACCCTTGGCTTTCCGGGCCAAGTGCTACCGAGGCGAGTTGCGATCTAGATGCAAATTTTTCTCTTATATACGTTGTAATTCCCTCGTGCCAAATGCTTGAAACGGGTAGCTTCCATCTTTGCAAATGGCGGCTTCTTAGTTAAGAAGACATTTATTGGGAATTTAACACTACTTTATAAAGCCAGTAGGGCTTCTATTGACGATTTTATTATTAATTTAACACTTCTCACAGGATAAATTATATTTGAAGAGAAAATTTTTCGCCTAGACTGAGACTAGAACCCGGAACGAATATTTTTATCTTCAAATATAATTGATCCTTCAGTGAGAAGTGTTAAATTAATAATAAAATTGTCAATTATAACTAACTTTCTCATAAGTTGTGAAGTTTGTTTCTGCAGGGCTGTTATTCTCCTTTACAACAGAAAATGTTGTCATTTATACCGCTGCATTGATGCTTCAAGTCCTGACAAAATATCACATATCTGCAGTGATGTACAACGCTTTCATTAATGTTTCTTACAAGAGAACTATAAACTATTGCATGCTGAAATCTCCTGAAACTTCTTCCTGAGAAGCATTGTAATGTATCAAGACCCTGTCCAAATAAAATATCTGCTGTTTTTAACTGCAAGATACAAAAGGAAAAACAGTACTTTACCTTTCCCAATATATTTTCTAAGTCCTACAGGATAACAGTGTGCATACACATAAGTTTATAGAGCTGTCACTAGGTGGAATTACATATCTTTGAAGTCTTACAGAAAGTTTATAGAGCTGTCACTAGATGGCACCACATGTGGTATGACCAATCTTCGAAATAAATTCCCAAACATTTATTAGAAATGTATTAGATGTTATTTGGAATAAGAATATCAGGAAATAGAAATTTAAACACCCTATTGTTTGCAGATGACCAAATAATAATAGCAAATTCAGAAGATAATCTACAGGAAGGTCTGTATGAACTTAACAAAATTACAGGAGAATATAGATTGAAGATATCTACAGAGAATTATGGCATTTCAAGATGTAGATCCTGTCAGAAGTAAAATTGTACTGAACAATAAAATTTTTGAGCAGGTGAATAATTTTACATATCTAGGACGCAATATCTCATATGAAGAAGAAAAGGATGTAAATGCAAAAATATCTAAATTTTTAAGAATTTTAGGGTTAATAAATGGCTGTACTTTCCTTTAGGTCCGAAAAATTTTCCCATTTTATATCTTATTCCACTGATGCACTAAACACTCTTAAACACTTTCAAAACATTTTGCAACACTTTTTAACACATTTTAAACATATTCCAATGTTCCAACGAGTTTTTTTCCATATTTATATATTTGCGTAAAACATGGTCGTGCTACATTTTTTACTTCCTGCTCTTTGTCTTTTTCCCTCCACTTCCTATGTTGTTCCAGCGTTGCCACCATCAACAACCCGAACTTGCTTTTTAAATGTGATTCCACGTTCCCTGGATTTCACCTACGTTAGAGTAATTGATTTGTATTACAGTAATTGATTTAGGTTTGGTTAGCTTTTAGGTTCCTTGCTTTTTAAAAGTGATTTGATACGTAAAATAAATTATACATTTTTAGACAAGTTCTGGGAATTTTGTGTCAATGTTGGTCATACTGATTTCACATATATACACCGCCAACTGCTGGAGGCTGCATTTATCTACCTGGGATAATTGGAGCACTAGCGCATGCGCACTGCGATTCTATAGAACTTAGAAAAATTTTCTCCGGACCTAAAGGAAAGTATATCCTAATAAATTCTGTCTTCAAGCCACAGTTAGTCTAAAAACATTGGATATGTTCAAAATATTAAAAAATGTTAGTAAAGACAGAATAAGTACGTAGAGCAACAGTATTACAAGAATATACTATGGAAAATGAAGGGAAAAGCAATGAACTATTGAGCCGACACTAAAATCCAGCATCAAAGCTCTCATTTAAACTGCAGCAAAGTAATACAACTCCTGAACTGGTGAAATGTAACCCTGACAATCTGCCTGCCCACCACACTACATTCCACTTTATTCCCACAGGGAGTCCAACAGCTTTTTACAATGGGTTACCATTATTGGATTCTGGCTTCAATTTGCAGTTAAAATGGCAGATCATTTTTTGGACATGGCCTTGGTACATCACAACGCTTCTCTGGGAGAATTTGAAGATAGGTTTTGGCATGCAATGGTTAAAAGTTCCCTTGTTAGTATTTTTATTTACGTTGCTTATAACAGATTTTTAAAAAAAGCTATTATTTTTAAGGATCAGACACACTGGAGTTGGAGGTGGCAAGGACATGTAATGTATTGACGCCGGTGGTGAGGGAACCAGGTGCCGGCAGTCCTCTGTACTCTGGATATCTATGGAAACTTGGAGGCATGAGCAATGGTGCTAAATGGGTTCAAAGATGGTTCAGTTTGAAAAGAGACAACTGTCTGTATTACTACAAAAATGACACGGTATGATATATTGCTCAAGATTCATACATTATTTAACTTTTATAGGAATTAATCACTATGAGGTTTAATTTATGACGACATTAAATGTTTCTTACCTCTCCTCATATGAATTTTCTAAGTAGATCGCGATTTCGAGACCACAAAGGTCTCATCTTCAGCACCTTCTTGGCGACTGATGTTATGTCGATCGGAAGAAACTCTTCTTCTTCCCTCTATTGGTGGACCGATGAACCTCTGGATCAGGAAAAGATCCACATTCAGAAAAACAAAGGAAAACTTATGAACTTCGAAATTCCTGCAAATTTTCACCTGATCCAGAGGTTCATCGGTCCACCAACAGAGGGAAGAAGAAGAGTTTCTTCCGATCGACATAACATGAGTCGCCAAGAAGGTGCTGAAGATGAGACCTTTGTGGACTCGAAATTGCGATCTACTTAGAAAATTTATATGAGGAGAGGTAAGAAACATTTAATGTCGCCATATATTTCATACATTATTTTATACACCTTTATTATAAACAACTTTCACTGTTGTAAAGATTGTTATCTATTCAAAATAAGACAATAATAAATAAAATAGAAAAACCTATTGAAGATATTGAACTATTGTAGGAAATATCACTATGAGGTATAATTTAAAATTTAAAATAAATTGTGTTCATCTCACCTCATATCCCATGTTCTAATTAGACCAGTTCAAAACCTACATAGTTTCATCTTCAGTATTTCACAACGGATGTTTTGTCATCCAGGAGCACTGCTTCTTACTCTATCTGTTCGTGGACCAATGAACCTTCAAATCAACTTCTCTGGGAATTTAAAAATTCATTAATTTTTCTTTCTAGTTTCTTTTTTTATGTGGATTTACTTGCCATTGTCATTTTCAGCCCAGAAAATTATTAATAAAGAATGCATCGTTCCTGGGAAGCTCATAAGAAAATGGAACAAAGTCCCCATTGAACAATTTCGTTCCATGTGTTTGTGTTTGTTATTTGAAGCAATGTAATTTGATGCAATTATCAAAATATTAGATTTGTTTGATGTGATCAGGAAAGTCAGCCCCTGGGAGCTTTGATGTTGGTGAACTACAATGTGTCTCGAACACCAGACAGTGGTCGTCTGCACAGCTTCCTGTTGGACAAGTCTGGAGCTACTGGTCTCCATCTTGCAGCGGATGATGAGGAGTCAGCCATGCGATGGCTTGCTGTCATCAGCCATTCTATAGAGCGCAATGCTCAGGTAAGAAATTACAGTGGTGGCCAGTGCTAAAAATCAGGTGTGTATTGTAAATATTCATTAGAAATTACTCCATACATCAATTTTCAGCAAGTGTCAAAGAAGTATAGCTATTGAGATTGATTTACATTGAGTACTGCTCATGAAGATTCTCATACTGTGCGCTCGTACCATTGCGTACTGAAGACGAGAATTCCCAAGTTTCACACAGAGTGGTTTTTCATGGCTGTTAAGATAATTATTTACTTATTAGACTTGCTGACCATTCATATGTTTAGCTGTAATATAAGCAAAACTATTTTTTTCTAAATTTTGGTAGCCTGTATAGGGAAAGGTTGGCTAATTTCGTGACATGGATAATTTCGTTACTTTTTTCTTTCATTTGTAACGAACTTGTACTGGCAAGAAAAACAAATTCCTTTCTCTCTCATAGATGGCAGATAGTCTACTTCCTTGCTGTGTTTTCATATTTGTGATAACAGCGTTCCTTGGGTGTATTTTATGTTAACTTGTAGAGGAAGTGTTTTCATTCATGTTAGCAGTTGTTACATTTAATACTTGTCTATTTTTGAAGAACATTTTTGAGTAGATATTCTTCGACACTAAATGTGAACGGATACAATGTGATCTGTGGTTCCATGAAAAGTGTCAAAGGTTAACTGTTTATAAATGGGATTTCAAATGCATAGGATGTAACATGGAGAGTGATTAAAAAGTTTGTCACAAATTTACTTTAAAACTATCACAAAATTACCCAAGTTCTTCAAACCTCCAGAAAAAGTAGATTTATAGTTTATGTCGTATTGGTAATAAAATAAAATATGTATTTGAGTACTCATCTTCTTTCTCTTCTTAAACATAATTTGTAGGATTTTCATCCTGTTAATTTCCAAAATCACTCCTCGGAGGAAGACGTATTGGATGTGCATTCACTGTCTATCCATCTCTTGGCTGGTCTTCCTCTTGTTCTTCTCCCGTCCATTGGTCTATCTTCTTTAGCTCTTTTTGCAAGTCGGTTTTCTTCCATTCTTTCTATATGACCCTTCCAATATTTTTGTCTATAATAAATTTGGTTATATCTTGAATATGACATTTGTCCCTAATTTCTGTGTTGTGTATTTTACTCAATATTTTTTGACTGAAGAATCATGGACTATCTCTCTCTATTATTACGTGAAACCTGATGTTTATTAAATACAAATCTAGCTTGTCTCACACAAGCTCCTAATTGGCAGAGTCTGTAGCTGGGCCCTTTTTTACAGACAATTTCATCTTTTTTTGAGTATACCACTTGTAGGATAACTATAATCATCAATGCTATTATAATACAGCTAATCTATCTTTCCTATCTTTTAATATAAACGACTGATCATGAAGAAATTGGGAACGTGCTCTACAGCATGCAAATCTCAGGTTCAGTCTAACTAGAAGACAGCTAAATAATTCGTAATAATCAGACATCAAGATTCTTAACTAAAATATAAATTTAATTAATATTGAATGAAAAACAAACAATATAATTAGCTGTCTAAACTTGAATATAAACATAATAAATAGAAAACAATAAAGAACGAACGAATCGTGATTTAAATATAACATTAGTATACATAATAAGTTCTTACATTCTTCTTCCACTATCGTACTTAAAGTCTTCATTCATTCCAAACAAAATTATGTATTCTTGAACAGCTTCTTGATGAAAAGAAAACAGAACACTCCTCAGTCAGGGGATCTTCCCTTGATCCGCGGCGACCTTCCAGGAACCAAATTTAACTCCGACTGTTAACAAAACATGTGTCCGCATCTCAGATGTAAGCATCGGCGCACACCAAACTGCGCTGATGACGTAAGGAGAAGGAATAGGAAGGGTTGAGAAGGGAAGGAAAGAGCATAGAACACAGTCTTTGACAATCACAGAGGATAACAAAGTATGTCACAGTACGTCAACGGCAGTAAATTTTCATCATCATGGCACATGACTTCTCAACATATATATTTCATTCATATATCCTTAACTTTAATATTCCTAAGACTGTAACCAGAAATTTTTATAATATTAAAGTATAACAGTCTAAAACATTAGTATCACAAAATTAGCTGAGTTTGCTATATACATGGCCATTTCCAGTTTTCATGGCGGGTGTTAGAAGTTTCCAAAACATTTACAGTAAGTTTTCATGAAATTCCCCAGGACAATTTAAATTTCAGGAAATATACTATAAATAAAATTTCATCAGACTTCATGTTTTTATGTATTCTGAGTATAAAATAAAAAGATAGAGTTAACTACATGTGATACCACGGCACAGGACATGTCTATACTCTGAATCTTACACAATATCTATGGCTAGAGCATGGAACTCACTTCCCAGTCATGTCAGGGACTGTCAATCGCTATCATTATTTAAATACAAATTAACTGATATCTTAAGTTCGACACAATGAAAACATTAACTGCATAACAACTATATACAGCATTCTATAAATAATCATCTAGGAAGCTACTTACTTTATTTTATATCATTTTAATTTTATTATATTCCATGTTTTTGTTAGTATTAGCTAGTATTAGATCCATCATCATTGTATTTTGTTTAGTCTGTATTTTAATAATATCTTAAAATTGTAATATATATATGTGATTTTTGTATAATTCTACTATTTGCTGGTTGAGTGGAAGAGAAGGCCTTATGGGCTTAACTCTGCCAGCTAAAATAAAGCATTATTATTATTATTATTATTATTATTATTATTATTATTATTATTTTTTCAATTGCGGATGAGCCCATGTAGGACTATGCAAAGTAACTAGAGGTGTTTCCTTTGAGCCCAAATTTCTTTCATTCTTTTGCTATGAGCTTGTTTTCTATCATCTTTCCAAGTTGTTCCAGTTTTTATCATCGGTTTGTCCTCTTGGTTAACTTGCCACTTATTCACCTTAATTCTAAATATATCTCCGTTTGGGATATCTTCTTTAGTAATTCCTGCCAATTTTAAGTCCTTTTTGACTTCATCAATCCACTTCATAGTACCCACTGGAGCTTTACTTCGTTTTCGTAGAATTCCATTATCTGTTTTGTAAGCCTATTTGAGTTCTTTTGTTTAATATGGCCATCAAATTTTAACCTTTGTTTTCTAATATCACTATGAATGTCTGTATATATTTTTATTTCCTTTTTACTTCTGAGTCTAAATGCTTCATCTATGACTTGTGGACCTAAAACTTTTCATATAATTTTGAATTCTTTTTTCACTATATTTTTGATATCTTTTTTTTCTGTTCAAAATTAATGTTTCTGCTCCATAGAGGCACTCTGGTTTAATTACAGTGTTATAGTGTCTTAATTTTGTATGTAAAGATATGCATTTTTTATTATAAGTGTTGTGAGTAAGCCGAAATGTTGTTTCCATTTTTTGGCATCTACTTTTATTGGCTTTGGTTTCAATTCCATTTTCCTGAATTATTTCAACAAGATATTTAAATTGTGAAACTTGTTTAATTTTTCCATATTTGGTTTCCAGGTATTTTGGTTCTTGTTTATTGCATGAAATATATTCCATTTTTTCAAAAGAAATCTGCAGACCAACTTTCTCTGCAATGTCATTTAATAATTCAATCTGTTTTTGTGCTGTTACAACGTCACGGGTTAAGATTGCTAGATCATCAGCATTATGGTATGTACTTAAATTGCAGGCAGACC
Organism: Diploptera punctata; assembly: GCA_030220185.1. Lineage (NCBI taxonomy): Eukaryota > Metazoa > Arthropoda > Insecta > Blattodea > Blaberidae > Diploptera > Diploptera punctata. The sequence goes on from JASPKZ010007204.1 coordinate 250,466, forward strand.
TTTGGCTCGACATTAGCAACAGGAATCTGAAGCTAGCGGCTAGTGCAGTGCAGCAACCAGACTGTTTCGGTTATCTCATGAAATTGGGACAAAAGTGGAAGTCCTGGAAGAGACGTTACTGTGTGCTCAAGGATGCGTGTTTATACTTCTATCAAGATGGCAACTCGGATGGAGCCCTTGGTATTTACTCCCTGACAATACAGTTCAATGCAATCATTGGTTTCCTAGATAAGAGCATTCCACCTTCCTGATCTAAAGCTTTCTTCCTCCACTTTCTCTTTCCCATTGCTCTAATATCCTTCATTACTTCATCAATTCACCTATATCTTAGATGTCCTCTTTTCTTTGTTCTTTATATCTTGGCTTTTTCTTTGATACAAGCACTTCTTAACTGTCTCAGTAGGCACTTGGCTAATGTGCATAGCTCTCCTGTTTGGGATCTCAGGTTCGAATCCTGGTGGTTCCAGAGAGAAAAAAAAAGAAGCTGGCATTTGTGTGATCGAGCAACAGTTCATAGCATTTGGCGCTCTGGAGTTAACAATGTATGAGAGAAAAATTTGTGTTTAGATTGGATAGCTCAGATAACTCAGTTGGTAAAGCATTGGCATAGAAAACAAGAGTCCTGAGTTCAAACACCAATCTGAGTTATGTAGGTAGGAAATAACTCTATGAGGTTTATTTTAATTTTGTTGAGGTGTTTCTTGACTCACCTCATACTTCTTAACTCCCTCGCAGATCCGCATTTCGTCACTGTATTTGTGACATTCTCAATGCTGTTGTGAACGTGAACAACATTGAGAATGTCACAAATACAGTGACGAAATCCGGATCTGTGAGGGAGTTAAGAAGTATGAGGTGAGTCAAGAAACACCAATCTGAGTGTATATTTTTCTCTTCAAATATAATTTGTCCTTCAGTGAGATGTGTTAAATTAGTAATAAATATCTTAATAAAAGATCCTCATGCCTTCCTTTAGAAATTAAACTTTTCTTAACTTATAATATTCTTTAGGAAAATGATATTTGTAACAGATAAGTTTTTGAGTTGACTTCAGATTGTTATGTACTAGTAATTTGTTTAATGTTGCTAGGTATGGCATGTCTACATGGCTATCGCGTACAAAACTCAAATGCTGGTGGAAAAAGGTTTGCCTTTGAAATACTTCCTCCAGAACCTCGTCAGAGACATTATTACTTCCATACGGATACAGAAATGGACAAAAAAAGGTAAGTTGTTCAACACAATTATTTAGTAAGAATTAAATTAATTGTGAATTCTTCTTACCTCATACTTCTATGTTTTTTAAACACAGCACTGCAGTATCAGTGACCATTGTCACCATCCTGAGCTGTTTTCATGACTGTCAATTTTTTCTTTTGCCGGTAGTTATCCAAACTGCCATCTGGTGTTCTTTTGAAGGAATCATTTTCCAAACTGCCATCTGTTGTACGAGGGTGGATCAAATTTAAACCGAAATTTGTATCTGGAGGCTCTGGTAGCGAACTGCAAAGGTTGCGGTTTGGAGGGGAAGTTGGTGGGGGTGTCTGGAGTAGGGATCTTGATGTGTCGCACTCCGAAGAGCGGCCACTTGCTTCAGTACGCCATGAGCGAGCAAGAGGTACACATGTCTGTTGTGCAACGCATTATTATTAAGTTTTTGGCGAAAGAAGGCACTAAACCTTCTGAAATTTTGAGAAGGCTCCATGCATAGTTCGGGGAAGCAACCCTTTCGAAGACACAGGTGTATGATTGGTGCAAAAAAATTTTAGCGGGCCGAGATTCAGTGGAAAATGAGCCCCACCAAAGACGGCAATGAACAAGCATCACTGCAGACAACATTCGTGCTGTACAGGACCTTATTGAGGAGGATCGGCAGATAACAATTTCTGAAATTGCTTCACATGTTTGAATAAGCTTCGGAAAGCAGCATATCGCAACAAGCGTCGCCGGAAATCGATCCAAAATGTGATTGTGCTGCATGACAATGCAAGACCACACACTGCTCGGTTGACACAAGAAAAACTGACAAAAATGCATTGGACACCTGTGGAACATCCTCCTTACAATCCAGATTTGTCATCCTGTGACTACCATTTGTTTGGGCCACTGAAAGAAGACCTGGGAGGTAGGCGGTTTGGTGACAATGCAGTGGTAGAGGAGTTCATGCGCAACTGGCTGACTACATGTCATCCCTCATTCTTCAAGGACGGCATCAAAAAGTTGCCAACTCGATGACAAAAGTGTGTTGGAAATGCAGGAGACTATGTAGAAAAATGAGGTGGTGGTTTTGTATTTTTTTGTTAATTCAATAAAATTGTAAACAATAATTCCGGTTTATATTTGATTCACCCTCGTATTTTTTAAGAACTTTGTAATCAAGCTCGGTTTGTCTGGAATCTCAAAGTTCATACTAGAACCATGAACTTCAAGATTCCAGACGAACTGAGCTTGATTACAAAGTTCTTCAAAAATACAACAGATGGCAGTTTAGAAAGTGATTTCTTCAAACGAACACCAGATGGCAGTTTAGAAAATAATTCCTTCGAAAGAACACCAGATGGCAGTTTGGATAATTACCAGCAAAAGAAAAAATTGACAGTCGTGAAAACAGCTGAGGATGGTGACGATGGTCACTGATACTGCAGTGCTGTGTTTAAAAAACATAGAAGTATGAGGTAAGAAGAATTCATGATTCATTTAATTCTTATTAATAAAACCTCATAATGTTAAAAATTCCCAAATTTATTATATTAAAAAAACTATTATTTAAACTAATTTATTTTAGAAAGAAAAATTAACACTCGGATTAGGATCTGCGCATCAGTATGATACCAATTACACTATCCAAACTCAAATATGAACGTCAGCAATTCTTTCTACTTATACAACTCTCTTTCATCAGAAGGCTGGTAGCTGTTCAGATGGTGTAATCAGTAACATACTGATGTGCAGAGTCAGAGATCCAGGGTTCAAATCCCAGTTAGAGTGTTCTGTTGTTTTAGTTTTTTAAAACTATTATTTATATTAGCTTGACCTGTATCTGTCTATCTATGTGATGGAATCTTTCAACGCGATTTTCACCCACTTAAAAACATTAGATCGACTTGAAACTTTGTATACTTGTAAAGGACCAATGACAATACAATAATTTCATAATTTTTTTCCAAGATCCTGGAGAGGATCATCAGGACATAAAAAAAAATTAAGACCGGTATGATAGGTTGCAGACGTATCAACTTTTTAATCCATCGTTGTATGAAATTAATATTATATCCTCTGGTAGCTCAGTTGGTAGAGCGGTGGACTGTAGTGGTATATAATTTCAGTAATCCATAGGTCACTGGTTCAATTCCAGCCTGGAGGATTTTTTTTTAGAAGAGTATTACTTTTAGCTCATACTACAATAGTATTGAATTTAAAGATATTTATATTTTTATCTTATTCTGTAAAATATTAATGACAATTTTGTAAACTTACCACATTGTAATTTATCCAAAAAATATGAGAAGGATACGATTAACTATTTACGTATATTAAAATATTCAAAAATATCATAATAATATTAGATAATAATAATTTTTAAAATATATAATTATATTCGTGCCTAGACACTAAAAAATATCGTAAGCAATTAAATTTTCATGGGATTCCGGTTTATGACAATCTTCGTCTTCTTCTTCTTAAACATAATTTGTAGGATTTTCATCCTGTTTATTTCCAAAATCACTCCTCGGAGGAAGACATATTGGATGTGCATTCACTGTCTATCCATCTCTTGGCTGGTTTATGACAATCAATTAAACTTAGAAATAAAAAATAAATAATAGTTAAAAAAAACTAAAACAACATGCTTTATTAGAAAACCAAACTATAAAATGAAAAATTATTTTAATTTGCAACACACTTGAGATAAAATTAAAGTGGTCAACAAAAAATCATCTCCAACACATCTAGATTAAAACTAGAGTTATCTACAAATAAAATAATTTTATCATCAAAAGCGTGGGGTGCTTTTTATGGTTATTACGTTTTGTTCTTAGAGACTTTACTTTTACCAATATCTGTTTATTATCAAATATATTAATTGATATAGAGCACCCCACGCTTTTGATGGTAAAATTATTTGTAGATAATGTAGTTTTATTCTAGATGTGTTGGAGATGATTTTTTTTGTTGATCACTTTAATTTTATCCCAAGCGTGTTGGAAATTAAAATTATTTATCATTTTTTAGTTTGGTTTTCTAATGAAACGTGGTGTTTTAGTTTTTTTAAACTATTGTTTATTATGTGTCAAGTACATTTATTATTTTGAAACTTGCTCCCATTTTTTATTTTTGTTTTTCTTCTCTCACTTTATCTTTATAATGTATCTTTTGTGTATGTATTAAATTATGTGTGTCGGCCGCGGTGGACTAGTGGTTATGCTCCTTGCCTCTGGTCCCAAGGGTCACGGGTTCAAACCCGGCCAGGGTCGATGGGTTTTTAGGATGGAAAAATCCAAGGAGCAAGTCCTCCGGGAGGGACTTTAAGCCGTGGGTCCCGAGTCTGAGATTTTCAGGCTCGTACAAAATCCTTAAGCCTGAATGAAAAGGCCTCTAAGCAAAATTTACCGAATTTTCCCATCCTAAGGGTCATATGCACATACATTACTCTCTACTCAAATTACTTCCAATCACTGGTGAGCTGAGATCGAATTAACGGCCGCCTTAACCGGTCATGCATGAATGTTGACGTTTTCGTAATATTGGCAACGAATTACCCAGAATTCTCAGCAATAAAACCACTTCCGTTATTTTTGTCTGCTATAGAGGAATGCATTTATGCTTGCATCCCGCAAATAATACCGTATACAAACACGTCTGCGATGCGCAATATTATGCCGATTCTCCTGTTCTTCCAGTTGAATTCTTTGGTAGACTCTATCAAATTCCTCTTCTCCGCGTATACCGAAAACATGATCGAAGTCTTCAAGGTCCGACATCTTGGATAAGTTTCAAACTACATCGGTTACCATCGGTTCCCTTCGGGATTTTCACATAAGTTTATATCTTGAGCTACGATCTTAAGGTACCTTGTCAGGTAGCTTTACAATTATTACCGCGTGAATAGATTTCTGAGTAAGAAAAATGTGTTTGAATAAAACTTTATCAGCAGAGAACACCTTTTACTGTCTAATGCGTTCAAACATTCGACCCTAAGTGTAACTAAATTAGTATGGTTCAAATTCTTCCCTGTAGGGGGAGAGCGCCTAAATCTCTGTAAAGGGAAAACATGGGCTTACAATACAATACAATTAAATTATTTAACTGAACTACACCTGGACATGAGTACCTACCCATTCAGATACCAGCTCTCTGTAGTAAAATTTGTTATGTTTTGTTGCAGGTGGTTAGCAGCGCTAGAGTATTCCATTGATCGCTGGATAAAAGTGGGCTGACGCAAGTGCCTCGGATGTTTGAAGCAAACTAATATTGAAAACAACCATACCAACTTGACCGTCTTGGGCTATGCCTTAGTTTCCACTCTCTCATAGACATAACCAAGCCCAACGGCTAAACAAATTTTTTAACTGCCTCTTAACCGTCTCGCCCTTGATAGGCAGATGGTGAAAGAAACACATTGGGAATCTAGCTCAACCAACTTACGAACATACGAAATCGAAAAAATTAAAAAAATGAACGAAAGTTAATTACAAATTAACAGCAAGTTTTAAATACAGTGTTAACTAAATACATAGTCTAGCAGGGGTGTCAAAAGTAGACTTGTGAAAGGAACAAAAAGCATTTAGATCAATGTACAATCCAATTGTTTTGAATTAATTTTTCCATAAAGAAAGAGAGAATCTGAAGACGCACAATTTGACGCAACTACATTGGGCTTCCTCATAAGAATTGAAAGCTAAACACAAGAGAATGAACAAGAGGAGCCCAGTTGCTGTCAGTGTTAGATGTTTTAGACAACAAAATTCCTTTCTAATGAATAGGGGAAACAAAAGCACCAGTTGTATAAGAGTTATAAAATTATCATCTGTTTACTTATCCCTGAGAAAGCTGAAGTCAGTTAAAATCAGGGCTGGTTTTTCTTGGAGAAATTTGTATTTGTTAAAAATATGTTCCACATTTTTTAGTATTAATATGTGAAAGATTTAAATAAATATATATATAATTGTTATTACTGTTAAAAAGAGAGGACACATTAAATTAAATACAGACGCTGTATAGATTTTAAACAGAGATTTTAAAACATGCAAAAGAGCTTCCTTCAAAATGAAAGAAGTTAATTAAAACTAGACAATTTAATTTTTTGCAATTAGCATGAGAATATTTCTTTTTTTTTTGTTGCCATGGCAAGACGTGAGACCAGGTTGACCTCCTCATAATACCTGTTCATATCTCATAAACCCAGTAGATTTATTGATAAAACTACAGTTATATCCCTTTTATCCATACTGCCAAATTTTTTAATAAACTTGCATATTTTTTTATATGGTTGCATTTTTTGGGGCTTTAGATTTAGTTTCCTGCAGTTGCTGCTGATAGAGGCCTAACCTTAGAGGAAGGAGGCACCCTGGTGTGTGTCGAGCCACTTGAATGCATTATTAGTGTGAATGGTTAATACAATGAATGTAATACAAAATATTTATAGAATTTGTTTAGCGATGAACTTTAATAATTTCTAAAAAAAACAAGCTCAAATAACTTAAAAACAAAGACTTGAGATATTAATGCGGGTTGAAATAAAATAACAAAATAACTAAAGAATAAAATACTACCTTTATTAAGGAGTGGTTGATGTTTAATTCCTTGTTGTCCATTTAGTGCTTTGAAAGATTTTTGTCCAGTTGTTTTGTGTTTAGTTTTTTGGCTTTGGGTGTTTGTTGACCTGTTCTATTGCATGCAAATGCCTCGGTTTCTTTTTTCCTTTATTCCATGACCCGTACTCTCGTCCAGATTGATTGTGATGTTGCTTTTTTGTTGTTAATCCATGTTTTAGAATGCATGTTCCATTCTCCATTAGCAAAACTATAATTAAATCATTATAACAGAGACTATTAAATTCTGCATGGACCAATTTTATCGTCAAAACTAAAAATGCAGCATTTAAATCTGATAACAAATGAACGTAGTGCAGTGTAGTTTTGTAGGATTTAGTGATGCTGTGTAGGTGCCCTGATCTGCAGGTTTCTCTAAAGAAATTCCATTCTTAGAGTGAAATTATTATAGTGTTTGTTCCACCAAGATAAAGAATTGGTTCTGTTCATGCAGAGAAGGTCAGGAAACATTCCAAACAACTTTATCTGATTCAGAACTGGTTCTGAACTCCCATTTTACTGTTCCAACAAGCTTTGGAACTCATTAGGTATTAGTATTGATAATATTGGCTCCAGATTACGACATACTTTCACATCATATTTGAAGAGAAAAATTATACGCTCAGACTGGGGCTTGAACCCAGGACCTTTGAATTTCTAGGCCAATACTCTACTGACTGAGCTACCTGAGCAAGTTCAAATCTAAACACAAATTTTTCTCATATATACGCTGATAATTCCTGTGCACCAAAATGCTATGAAACCTTTGTTTCTATCTTGCAAATGGCGGCTTCTTTATTAAGAAGACATTTATTTGCGAATTTTACATTTCATTATAATGCCAGTACAGCTTCTTTCGATGTTTTTATTATTCATTTCATACATCTCAATGATGGATAAATCATATTTGAAGAAAAAAATTATATGCTCAGACTGGGGCTTGAACCCAGGACCTTTGGCTTTCTAGGCCAAGAAGCCGCCAAATACAAGCTGCCATTTGCAAGATAGAAACAAAGATTTCATAGCATTATGTGCGCGGGAATTACAGCAAATATAAGAGAAAAATTTGCATTCAGATTGGAACTTGCTCAGGTAGCTCAGTCGGTAAAGTCTTGACCTAGATAGCCAAAGGTCCTGAGTTCAAGCCCCAGTCTGAGCATATAATTTTTCTCTTCAAATATGATTTATCCATCATTAAGATGTATCAAATGAATAATAAAAACATCAATACTTTGACATGATTGCAATTTTTCATTTGTTGATATTGGATTGCGGTTAAATATAACATATAAGACATACATTGAAATGTTTAAAAACTCAAACATGAGTTATTTAGAGGGAGATGGTGACCTATTTTATGATGAAATAAGCTAAAAAAATGGAGATAATTTCAATTTTAACACAAAAAGAAGAGAAACAAAAATTATTACTTGGGAACAGTTAAAGAGCAGTTCAAGAAATGTTCCAATTATGCAAAACCCTGAACAGTTTCTGAGAACGTATTCAAAGGTGCATGTGCAGAATTATATGTTGGTATTAGAACATAGACATTCTGAATTGCTTGTAGGAACAAACCTATTACTACGTTTATATCCTTCAATTCTTGTATCAGAGTAAAAAAAACATAAGTATCAGCACTGGTAAGACGAATGATAAATTTAGAAAGAAGGGGCTGTAAATACAAAAATAAGTTTCCCAGAGAAAAGTTTCAAATTACATAACGTAAACAAAGTTGAAAGTTTTAATATTAATTACTCCATCATATTTAGTAACTAATAAGAGGTCCACGAATTAGAAATCAAACTTATGACGTGATGAACCAAAAATGTTCCATTCCATTATCATAGTTTAACCCTTTGTACGCCATGCCCGGCGTGTGCCAGTGAAAGTGTGTATACAGCAGTACGCCACACCCGGCAAGCTCCGGTTTTCAATCTTATTATTTTAAATATTTTTTCCCAAAGTTTTTACTTCAATTTACTAAAATTATTTTTCGTTCTGTGTTTGTTCATCCTTTCTTAGCAATACTTTGCACATCCCTTACAGAATAACGGTACAGACTGGTGGTAAAAGGGTTTTTTAAAGGAGGGTGTATATTCATGTTTCAGGATCTTTTTTTGGTTATGGAATGTTGCAATTTCAGAACTTTCTCTTTATTTATTTTATTTTTAATTGAAAAGATACCTGGCCAAGGCGTAGGTCATGCGGTGAAACACAGTGATTCATGTCTCGAAGATGACGAAAATACAATACGTGATATAATTAATATTTAATTTTAGTAAGTGATATTTTGAGGTTATTATAATTATATTATTTTTAGTCTGATCATCTTACCTCGATATTAACACATTCAGTACCAGGCACTGAGCAGGGCATTTAAACCCACAGGTCAGCCATTTAAATACACCAGCTACCCTTTTTGTGGCACTTCAGAAAATGGACCATTATTCACAAACTATTAGTCCTAGAAAATTCAAATTTTGTACATACCTAAAGGAGATATCCTAGTAGTATTTGATGGTGAAATAACTTGGGTGATTGACATCACATGGTATCGGCGTATCAATTTCAGGAAGTGGAAGTTCATCTTCACTTTCACTTTGTGAATCTTCTAATTCAGGAATCAGTTCATCACCTGAATCATCATTATACAAAATATTCACTAATTCTTCTTCAGTGAGATATTTTCTTTCGCCATGGTTTCACTCACGCACAAACAACAGCGCGATAACGAGAAACATATATGACTGCATTGGAGCCTGGAGTCAAGTTTGGGTGAACGAATTCCATGTGTTGTTTGTTTTAAAAATAAAAGGGGATTCACCAAGGTTAAACGTGTCAAACGGGAATAGAAAATGTACATTTACATGCCATCTATGATCTCCAAGACATACTAAGCCAACATAATATTTAGGCGCCGAATATAAACGCGGTTTGTTCGCACCCGCTCTAAAACGAGTTAACTGACCGAAGGCCGCATACACGATAGTCTCTTTAAACGCCTTAACTGGTTTACGGTACTGAATGTGACACAGTCAGTCTGGACAAGCTGACAATAAAACAGAATTGTTTTGAAACATGTCCAAGAACAAATCAACATTAATACTGAGGTAAGTTGATCAGACTAAAAATAATATGATGTTTTTATTATTAATTTAACATTTCTCAATGAAAGATAAACTAAATTTGAAGAGAAAAATATACGTTGTATATAAGAGAAAAATTTGCGTCTAGATCGTAACTCGCCTCGGTAGCTCAGTTGGTAGAGCACTTGGCCCGGAAAGCCAAGGGTCCCGGGTTTGAGTCCCGGTCTAGGCGAAAATTTTTCTCTTCAAATTTAAAAATAATATAATTACAATACGTGAGTTTATTGTGTCAGTTTTATCAGAAGATGAGAGTGACAGTAACAGTTCATCAAATGATTATTCGTTTGACAAATGTGATAGTAGTCCTGTTTCTAAGAGAATGTTATTACAATCTAAGCCTATAAATAGTAAAGCAAGTGATGTAGACCTAAATGAACAGGGTGAGAGTGACAGTGGTGGGCATATCGCGCCAGACGAAACACGTGGCATGGAACAGCTGTTTGACTGGAATTGATTCAAACCCAGGACCCTAAAAAATGTTCAACTATATTTAATATGATAAGTGTTTAGTGATAATGCCATCAAAATTATTCAATAGGAAAAATGTTTTAGTGATAGTGATAATAAATTTCAAAGAAGACACCGTACTGAATTTGAAACTGCGATCTTTACAAGTGAAAGCAACACCGTCTATCCTTCAAATAAATGGGCTAGGTAGCTCACTTAGATAGAGCATTGACATAGAGAGTTAAAGGTCCTGGGTTCAAACTCCAGTCTAGGCGTATATTTTTCTTTTCAAATATAGTATAATAATGATTTCGATTCAATTTAGTATGGCATGTAGACAGTAAATTATACTTTATATTTAAAAAACCTGGCACCCACAGCCCAGCTAGCAAAAGAGAAATTCAGGCTGTATACAAACTTTCACTGGCGCACGCCAGACATGGCGTACAAAGGGTTAATGGCATAGCCCATGATTGAGCCATTGCCTCTCCTTTGTGAGAAGTTTATAGACCCAGTTAATTTTTAGTTACCTTATTTGCCCAAAGATGTCATGCGTTACATGCGGTCAACACACTGACACAATGAGACATCTAGCAGGCAACTAAGGTATTACTGGATGTTTGAGATCAGTAAATTTTGCTTTGAGGCCTCTTTGTTCAGGCTTGAGGATTTTTTACGAGCCTGAAAATCTCCAATCTAGGGACCCACAGCTTAAGTCCCTCCTGGAAGACTTGTTTCTTGAATTTTTCCATCTTAAAAAAAAATCCATCGACTGCAGCCGGGTTTGAACTTGTGACCCTCAGGACCAGAGGCAAGGAGCATAACCACTAGTCCACCGCAGCCGACATAACTAACTCACTGGCACTATCGAACCCGTAGGTTCATGGCCGCGCGTACATAAGCTCTCCATATATCCCTATCCTGAGCTAATGTTTTCCAGTCATTCCCTGTATAATCTACTTCCCTCAAATCATAGTTAATGTTATTCTCCCACCTCATTCTTAGTTACCAACTCGGCATTTTCCCTCTGGTTTTCCTACAAGAAGCATCCATGCACGTCTATCATTCCCCATTCATGCCACATGTCCTGCCCATCGCAGTCTACGAGACTTAACTGTTCTCATTATATCTGGCTTCTTATAAAGATCATGTAATTCAGTGTTATGCAGTCTTCTCCATTCACCTGTCCATCTGTCTTTGGTCCAAAAATTTTCCTAAGAACTTTATTCTCAAATACTCGTAATCTCCTTTCCTCCTTAAAGTAAGAGTCCATGTTTCCTGCCGACATATGTAATTTATTTTGTTAGGTTTAGGAAGGGGAAATTGGTGTACATCCATTTATTATCAACATGTTTGCGAATTTATTGTGAAGGTTGGTAATACCAATTTCACAGATATGTCCTGCCATCTAGTGGATATTACATTAAGCATTTGCGAAGCATATTGCTATTCTGTATAACTTACAAGGGAAGATTGTCAATGATTGCATTGGCAAAACATGCCTTGAAATTTCTTTGTGAAAAGCACTGTAATCAACACTTTTGAAATTCATATTAAAGACTTATTCCACGAGAACATAATCGCAGACATAAATCCATTATACAACCTATATAACACCATCAGTTCCAGTTAAAACGCAGAAGATGAAACATTGTTTTCGAAAGGCCTCCACATTTTAATAACTTGAAGTTTAATAATTTAGTTGAGGAAGACTAACTTACCACGTAAAAAAATTATATAATTAACATATTAAGCACTATAATGTACCAAGCCCATGTCCAAAAGAATTAACAGTCATTTTTAACATCAAGGCACCAAATCTCTTATTAAAACTATAGGGAAGTAATACAACTCCTGAATTAGTAGATTGGATAATCCTCACTACGTGCCATCTGCACCGCATCCTGCCTCACTCCACTCTGCTCTTAGGGCCGCATGCAAATACATTAGTCTCTACTCAAATTACTTCCAATCACTGGTGAGCTGACTCACCGTGAGCAAGTGCAAAGATCGAATTAGCTACCCACTAACTGGTCATGCATGAAAGTCATCGTTTTCGTAATATTGGCAAGAAATTACCCAGAATTCTCAGCGATAAAACCACTTCCATTATTTTCGTCTGCTAGAGGAACGCATTTACGCTTGCATCCTGCAAATAATACCGTATACGATGACGTCTGCGTCACTCGATATTACACCGATTCTCCTGTTCTTCCAGTTGATTTCTTTGGTAAACTCTATCAAATTCCTCTTCTCTGCGTATACCGAAAACATGATCGAAGTCTTCAAGGTCTGACATCTTGGATAAAGCAGCAAGATTTCAAAGTACATCGGGATTCTCACGATTCATTTCTCTCCTAAGTCACTTCGCCAGGTAGCTTAGGAATTTCAACAATTATTATCGCATGAACAGATTTTTGAGTACACAAAAACATATTTGGATACAACTTTCTCAGCAGAGTACAGGCAGAGAACGACTTTTACGGTCTAATGCGTTCATAGATTCGAGCCTTACTCATGCAGGGAGACCATCTGCTCTGTACATTGGGTTTCCATTGCTGGATTTTGGCTTTGATTTCTGTGCCTTGCTGTTAAAAATGGCAGATATATTTTTGCACACAACCTTGGTACATCACAACGCTTCTCTGGGAGGAATTTCAAAGATAGGTTTTAGCATGCATTGGTTGACAGTTCAATTGTTATAAAAATTCATTGAGTAGTGAGCAACCTATTCCGAAGCTTTTCCAAAAATTCTATTAAAATGTTTTGTAATCTTTATTAATTGTCAGATATACCTTGTGAGTACACTAAGCAACAAAAAAGAAACTTTTTTTTTGTCTCAGAAAGAAAAATATGTGATTCTGATAGTATTTTTTCTCCTGAATTCAAATATGATATCTGTTTTTCTCCATCACGCAAGGTTTCTGAGAGACAGGAATTTATAATTTCAAACACTTTAATATTTTCTACATTCGTAACTACACAATATTCGGACTCACCTAGAAAGTAAGAAATCATGATTTTCTGCTATATTTCGCCTGTGGAGCATCTCTCTTGATGCTCCAATGATAATCGGCCAGCATATTAGGATTCCATTTGCCTTGATATCTCTTTTTCATAGCTGAAATCTCCTGAGTTTGCTCATTTGGTTTTATTTTACAATGGACAAATGGACGAAAAAACGTTTATTAAAAATAATTATTTAAATACATTAATTGATATTGAAATAAAAAAAACTGTGGGTGATGGAGAAATTCCGAATACATGTTTGAAAACACGATAAAAAAACTGCATTAAGTACAACTATTGGTTAATTAAATAAAAATAAAACATAGTTTTATTTTTATTTAATTAATAAATATGGATTTTCATCAAGTAAACACCAACTCAATTGATTACAACTATTGGTACTCATGAGACAAAAATCATGTTGACCAGTGTAAAGTTAAATATATTAAACAGCTCCTTCTTTCAACATTTTCCATTCTGCTGTACTTAAATCATGATCTACTTCTAATACGTACTTCACAGAATACTTCATATCAGTACATAATATTAGGAAAGTTTTTTTAGTGCAATGTGGACTTCTTGAAATCATGGCCTACAACACAAAATGGATCCGTGTTTTATTATAAAAAAAATAGTATTCATCTCAAAAGAGAGTATGCAATAAATCATTATGTGAAACATTCTCTAGTTATTGTTAATCAGATGGTTTCTACCTTTAATGCTGTGGTTTATCTACGACGCAACGCGCCAGCGCAAAATTGCTCCTCATGTATTTAAATGGAGGTGGTTTATCTACAACGCAAATTGCTGGTGCAAAAAAATTTGCGCTGACATGTCGCGTCGTGTTTTGGAATCTCTTGAATCCAGGACGCAATTTGCCAGCGCAAACAAAGAATATAGAAAATATTACCCGTACTCATTGGTGTAATTGCTAAAATCAAACTAAGATTTTACAACAAAATGTCGGAAATACAGTACTTGTTTTATAACTTTCCAATTTTAACGACGAAAGTTAGATAGTTTTGTTGCAAATCATCGAGTTCTATACATGTTTTATACAATATGAGCACGAACGAGAACAGAGATGTATAGAAAAAAGTTATTGTGGCTTGAACTTAGTCAAGAGATAAATAAAAGCTGTAAATATTGTATCTCGGGGATATGGATGTGCATAAATTTCGTCTTCTATTAAATTCAAAACCTGATAAAACTGCTCAGGCGAAAATCTGAAGTATTCTAAAATTTGGTATATTCATCAACCATATGTTTATTTAAGAACTAAAGAATAATTTATTCTATAATTTTCCATACAACATTCATATGATGCTGTTGCTCTAGGTACTTTTTCTTTCTTTACTACTATTTCGAACTATTTTAATCGTTTTGCAACGACACTTGAAACTTTTTTTAATGAAGAATTTTAATATGTTTATCTATGTACACAAATTATGACTTTTCCTCTCAATTTATTTTCAAAGTTCTTTATTAGAATTGAAGTTGGCATACGTGAACGCTCATAAAATTAAATCCACCACATGGCAGGAGACATATGTGTGAATGACCAACATTTGCATTTAATTCCAAACCATATTTTAAGAAATAAATGTTCAATCACTTAATTTTGTTAGATTCCGATGGGTCAGTTTAGTGTACATCAGATTAGTTTATAGTTTACTAAATAGTATGTATGTAATTTATTTTATTAGGTTATGTAGGGACAGGTTTGTAAACATTAGTTTTTGTAAACACATTTGGAAATTTATTATTAACGTTGGTCATTTTGATTTTCCATATATGTGGTGCCATCTGGCGACAATTCCATAAACATATGCGCTGTAGCATATGCGTTCCATGCGAAACCAGGATCACGCCGAGCAAAACGCAAATTCGCGTCATGTCGGGCGCGACACGCTGTATAATAAACCGTAGCATAACGGAAGAAGGGCAAAGTTGTGATGAAAGGTAAAAAAGTAACTAGCAATCAAAAAATTATATCTCTGTCCTAATCGAGTTGACTTACTTTGACTTATTTCCTGTAGTTCCTAAGTGGAACATAGAGCAACAGTAACAAGTTCCTCCAGCTTACTCTGCTTCCAGCCAGCCATTTCACTTGTTGGCTCAACTACAGAATAATTATTAATTAAATAAAAATAAAACTTAGTTTTATTTGATTTTCATATTTATTACGATATAATTCAGTGACAGCATTCAGTACCATAAACCAGGTAAGGCGTTTAAAGAGACTACCGTGTATGCGGCCGTCGGTCAGTTAACTCGTTTTAGAGTGGGTGCAAACAAACCGCATTTATATTCGGCGCCTAAATATTGTGTTGGCTTAGTATGTCTTGGAGATCATAGATGGCATGTAAATGTACATTTTCTATTCCCGTTTGACACGTTTAACCTTGGTGAATCCCCTTTTATTTTTAAAACAAACAACACATGGAATTCGTTTACCCAAACTTGACTCCAGGCTCCAATGCAGTCGTATATGTTTCTCGTTATCGCGCTGTTGTTTGTGCGTGAGTGAAACCATGGCAAAAGAAAAATATCTCACTGAAGAAGAATTAGTGAATATTTTGTATAATGATGATTCAGGTGATGAACTGATTCCTGAATTAGAAGATTCACAAAGTGAAAGTGAAGATGAACTTCCACTTCCTGAAATTGATATGCCGATACCATGTGATGTCAATCACCCAAGTTATTTCACCATCAAATCCTACTAGGATATCTCCTTTAGGTATGTACAAAATTTGAATTTCCTAGGACTAATAGTTTGTGAATAATGGTCTATTTTCTGAAGTGCCACGAAAAGGGTAGCTGGGGTATTTAAATGGTTGGCCTGTGGGTTTAAATGTCCTGCTCAGTGCCTGGTACTGAATGTGACACATAATAAATATGAAAATCAAATAAAACCAAGTTTTATTTTTATTTAATTAATAAATATGGATTTTCATCAAGTAAACACCAACTCAATGGATTACAGAATAATTTCCTCTTGATTTTCCATACTATATTCTTGTACTTCTGTTACTCTGCATACCTCTTCTGTCTTTACCGGTACTAACATTTCAAACTATTTAGAACATTTTTTATAACTATTTCTACAATTGAATAGTTGCCCCGAAAAGAGATTTAACCCACAAACTATAAATTATTGGGAAAACGAAAAAAAACATATAATGTTCATTTTGAGGCTATTACCTTTATTACATGATGAATGGTAATTATGCCGACAAACTTCAGGGACTGATTCCTGACTGGAAATGAAGGAAAAAAGGTCCTATATACATGTGTCCAGAAGTTAACAATGTGCGTGCAATGACAACAAATTGTCCCGGCACACAGTATATAGCATAATTGCATCAACGTCACAACAGAGTAAGTTATGTAGGTAGGAAATAACACTATGAGGTTTATTTTAATTTTGTTGAGTTGTTTCTTGACTCACCTCATACTTCTTAACTCCCTTGCAGATCCAGATTTCGTCACTGTATTTGTGACATTCTCAATGCTGAATTGTGAACATGAACAGCATTGAGAATGTCAGAAATACAGTGACGAAATCTGGATCTGTGAGAGAGTTAAGAAGTATGAGGTGAGTCAAGAGACAACTCAACAAAATTAAAAAAGTCACAACAGATGTTCAACTTGGCCTCCATGGGGTGCAATGAACATGTTCACATGTCATATCATGGATTGCCACACTCTTTCGCATGTTCCAGGCTCTCTACGAATAGCGTCACAGGCGATGTGGACACGCTGTTGAAGGGAATGAACATCAGGAACTGGTTCAGCATACACAACACTTTTCAGATGCCCCCAGAGGTAAAAAACCGGGGCATTTAAGTCCGATGATATAGCAGGCCATGCAATAGGGCCGAGAGAATAATGCCATTAGTCAGTGCCATCTACCGTGGCAACAATGCATTTATTTTCACTTATTCATAGGACTTTTTTTCCTTAATTTACAGTCAGGAATCAGTCCTTGTAGTTTGTCATGTAATTAAAACTCACTCTGTATATCATATATATTTTAATCTCTTATCCTATTGGAATCATATACAGCCAATTAGAATGCAAAATATCATGCTAATAAATAAATATTAACAATTTAATACAGAATTGAGTGCAAAAGTGATTTATGATCTAACACATATTTAAATAAAAATGCTGTAATAACAAAATAGAAAATACATATTGAACACTGATTCAGTTAGAACAATTTTTTAACTTAATCAGTTTTCAGCATTTATTTTCCTTTTAACATTATTTCGTTACATTCTTTGTGTCTTTCTTATTTTCACTCAATTTCTCTAAGATTCTGATTAGAATTCATGGAACTGTGGTGGAATGAATTTACACATGTGCAATAATTGTTTTTCTGCACAACTCCTCATGACTTTACTAACTGCTTCCGCCATTTTGTTACATAAAGATCACTATTCGCTTGAATGCCAACTTTTAAAAATAAAACAGGTCTGGAAGAGAGTATGGATAATTTTACATGCACCATGCTGTGATACTCACCAGATAGATCACTAATCCACTGAAAACTCAACTTTCAAATTTTTGTGGGTTAGATCTCTTTTCGGGGCAACTATTCAATTATTAAATATTTATTTATGTAAGCAGTGATTTCTTCAAAGTTCTACAGAACCGCAGTACACATGTGAGAGATGCATAACATCCACAAGATGTCGGTAAAATCAGTGTTACCAATAATCACAATTAATTCCACACCATATTTTAATAAATTAACTTAATTTTGTTTGGTTAGTATTAGTGTACATTCAGTAAATAATATACATGAAATTTATTTTCTTAGGTTAGGAAGGGAGAAGTTAGTGTGCATCTACTTCGAATAAATGTTTTGGAATTTATTGCACAGGTTTTGTCATTTTGATCTTACAGCTATGTGGTTCCATCTAGCGACAACTCTATAAACGTATGCACATGTGTACTGTTATTCTGCAGGACTTATAAAATTTATGGTGGAAATCAAACTATAGTTTTTCCCCACTTATTTCCAGCTTTTTCCTCTTTCCTTTGCTTCCTCCTTTACTGATCGCTTCCATGTTTTCCTAGATTTTCCCTTCTTTCTTACTCCTTGTGGGTTCCAATCTAGTGCAGTCATCATTCTAATTATCCGAGATGAATAAAAGGTTTGGTTTTGTGTTATAATTAAAATTTAAGGGAGGATTGTATGCCATCATACCACTAATATATATATATATATATATGATATGAAAAGAAAAATGAATGCTTGAGTCGGGATTTGAACCTGAGTCTCTATATATATATATATATATATTTTTTTTTTCCAATGTTACCACATTGTCATTTCAACATTCTGGTATTCTCTCCTGGCACGGCATTATTGTAACCCACTTCTGAGGTTGGTGCACCTGGAAGGCGGAGTTACGCTGCCTCAATGGTATATGGCAGGTGATGATATACAAAGAAAACTAAAGTGATGGCCTTTTGTGGGAAATACCCTATACCTAGCAAAATTATTTTGGATGATGAAATTTTAGAACGAGTAAACGAATTTAATTATTTAGGTTATAATTTAACATTTCAAGATGAAGCTGATATATCAAAGAAAATCACAAATTTTACAAAAACAGTGGGGATAATTAACAATATAATGAAACCATCTTTAGTACAGAAGAACACAAGATTACGGCTTTATAAGGTTGTTGCAAGAGGATTATATCAAAACATGTTCAAACAGAACTCAACATTAATTTGAGATAAGATGTTCTCATTCTCACAAAAACTTGATTATTGGATAGTTTTTCGATCATTGGGTTATCTGTAGAAGAGATTATTTGAAAATCCAGACTTGAGATTGTAACAGGTCATTAGATTTTACTTACATGGCAAATGATTATGAAAATAAGATGAAAATTTATTGTGCTTAAAATGTTTTCTTTACAATACAAAATACATTGACATAAAAGTTAATTTACATTTGTAACAGACTTCATTAAACATTTTGAGATATCAAAACATAATTAGAATATAATTTTGTATTAAAAAAATTAAATTATCATACATAAGCAAAGTTATCTAAAAGAAAAAAAATATACATTAAATTTTTAAAACCAGATAATATATATAAAAATCAATAAAAAGGTGAGCATGATGAAGTAATTCAAGTATAATGTGGTAATGAGTCTTCAGAAATTTCAGACGGAGATATCTCAGAGAGGCCATCGCCAACCTCTGCTCTGTGACCCAAACTGTCACCAAACTGCTCGAGACGTGAGTGTATATCAGCCATAGCTTCCATTTTGTGAAGAGTAAAGTCAGCAGCAGATCCATGCACATGCGTTTCTTGGGCCATGTATAATCGCCTCAGGTTTAATCCCATCATCTCTAACTGTACCTCTGCCAATTCACGAAGCAATTCAATGCTGACTGCCATGTAACATTGTGGTCTGACTTCTCGAAGAACTGTACTTAAGGTTTCCAAGGCATCAGCTCGACGCTTTTGCACAGAATATTGACTGTAAAACATACAAATATATTTTAATTATCAAAATTGATAATAAGTAACGCTATGAGGTAATTTATCAAGAAATTGAATCAGCAATATACATATCACCTCATTATTATATGAAAGAAAAATAATAATTTTTCAGCTATTCTTTACAACATGTGACGTGACTTTTTTAATTACTTCATAAACTACTGTCAAATTTTATTCTTAGGCTGATCATCTTACCTCAATATTAATGTTGATTTGTTCTTGAACATGTTTCAAAACAATTCTGTTTTATCGTCAGCTTGTCCACATGATAAAACAGAATTGTTTTGAAACATGTTCAAGAACAAACCAACATTAATATTGAGGTAAGATGATCAGACTAAAAATAATATAATTAAAATAACCTCAAATTATCACTTCCTAATATTAAATATTTATTCTTAGGGTTTAATTTTTTAAAATTATTTCCCACCATTTACAATAATTTTTACATTTTTTCTAATGATTATTTCAATATATTTTTCATAAGTAATGCTAAGAGTGATTTCTAATTTATCTAGAGAATGTGGAAATCAAGAGTGGCATTTGTTAAGACTATTTAACGAATGAAATTAAGCTGTTTACTCAAAAGTCATTATTTAAATATAGTTACTGGTATTTTAAAATATTTATATATTTAATGTAAATGGCAATGTTTGAAAAACAAATCACAAATGTGAGGTTATGTATATTCACTGCAACTTGATCATATTATTTATTGCCAAATATGATTGCAATATTGTAAGAATGCATAGAGAAACGTAAGAATGCACCCTAGCAGAGAAGTAATAAAACACATCAAACTGTATATTATAATCAACATTATAGGTTATTAATTTATTTTTTAGTAAACAACCCAGTAAAATCAAGGGATCTGTTCATTATTTGCTATATTCAATGAATTTGTTAGCGAAAAATAATGATCTGAGCTGTTCAGAATATTAAAAAGAAGAGGAGTTTTCTTTATCACACAAGCTGGAGTTGATAAAGAGTAAGGTGAAAGACGACTGTCATTGGTTGTAAAACAAATTCATTGAAATGTGATTGGTCATTGAATACCATTTGGGGCATGAGTTAAATAGTTTATGATATTTAACTACATACGTAGATGAAGACGTGGCAGCCATATTGATTTTAAAGAATATTCTAAGCAAAAACAAAGTCATGTTCCAGTGCAGCCAACATAGAGTAAATACTAATTAACTGTACACATATACTTCAGAATTTGAGAACTTACTATTTATTTTGGATGTTGCATTCTTTCACAGGTTAGAGTGCTTAAATTGCACTAGATTAGTTTTTAGGTTGGTCTTTCACAGGTTAGAGTACTTAGATTATGTTAGGTTAGTTTTTAGGTTGGTCTTTCACAGGTTAGAGTACTTAAATTGCATTAGGTTAATTTTTAGGCTGGTCTTTCACAGGTTAGAGAACTTAAATTGCGTTAGGTTAGCTTTTAGGTTCATTAAATATTGTGTATATGTTGGCTGCATCCTGTGATTCCATTGTGTAAACCACTTTGCGTTTGTTGGCACATGCATATGGTGTATGATTGGAATTTAAAAAAATGTTTCACGTCACATGTTGTAAATCATCCCCTAGCTTTTTATTTTCATTGTCAGAATTGATAATAAGAAACACTTTGAGGTAATTTATTAAGAAATTGAATCTGTAATATACATGTCTCCTCATTATTATTTGAAAGAAAAATAATCATTTTTCTTATGCAAAAAGAATGTAGCCTACCAGGAGGGCTCCCCATCCGACGGAAAAATTGCTATCAACAGTACCACATGCCTTCTCAACATATGTACTATGGAGAGTTTTGCAATTTAAAGCAGAAATCTGGTGCACAAACTAGTGATTAAAAATTGTACACCACCACCTCTGCTGGCCCCGAGATTGAACATTTTGTTATTAAATTAATTTAACAATTAAAATTTTCAGCCCCGCCAAGCATCGAATCTGGGCATGCTACTACCTGAACCAGTATGGCAGACTTCTGTAGATATTGATTATAGAAAGAATAATAGCAGTACTTACTTTTCTAAATCCTCTTCGAAGAAAGCAAGATATTTATACAGTTCGCTAAGATCCAAAATAGCATTGACATATTCCATTGGATTATCTTTGAGCGTGAAGTACATTTTTGATTGCTTCAACCAGGAATGAGTGTGGAGGAATAGTTCTCTAGCTTGTTCTGCATTTTCAATCAAATCCACAGTCACTTGTTTCTCACGAGCGGATAAATCTAGCGAAGAGAACAATAAAAGATTTTTATCTTCTATTTGTTTGTTTTGTTGTGTATCCTTCTTATTTTCTACTTTCTGTGTTGCTTCTGAACTGTTTTGGGTTTCATCAATAGAACCAGAGTCTTTTGAACCCAATCCTGCAAATATTATTTCAAATTTGTCACACTGTTTTGAATTAGTGCATTGTTTTAATTCATTGGAAGGAATTATATTTCTTCTGTAAGTTGTTCTTTGTTTTTAAATATTTCTTCATTATTGTCATCACTTTTCTCATTAAAATTACTCCTAATTTCCTTATTTGAATTCAAACTGTTATTTTCTTTAGTAATACAATCATCAGTGTTTATATTTTTAATGCATTCAATATTTGCTTCCTTATTAGAACATTTAAGATTTTCATTACATATATTTTCATTGCCCTTATTTTCCTTTATTATTTGTACATTTAGAAGGCTTCCTTTAAGTTTTTTATTTTCACTAAATTCATTTTTCTCTTCCAAATTTTCCTCTTGTTCTTTATTTTGGCTATTTGTTATCAACAGTTGGTGGTTGGTTTTCTTCAGCCTCTGACATTTTAAATATCTGATCTTCCATTGTTACTTGATCTTGATTTGCAGTTAGTTTGCTTTGTAGATCTTCAGAAACACAAGTACTGTTTTGTTGTACATTATTTATATTAGAATCTTGTATATTTTTGGCTGCCAAATCTTGTTTTTCTTCTGTCATTTGGCTATTATGGCCTTTTGAAAACACATTTGAAGGATTAACATCATATGGAGGCAACCATAGGTTATCTAGAAATTGGGAAGGTTCACCATAGAATAATGACACAATTTTTGATTTGGACACTCCAAATAAGAACAGTCCATATTGAACCCAACACTTGGCTATATCTGAAAATCTTAGTTGAACTTCTTCCCATCTGTAAATTAAAAATAAAAGTTTGTGAATAATTTTATTCTAAAAATATTCAAACAGTGTTACATATTTTCATTATTTTTTTTACTGAAATAAAGCCATTGTTGTTTTTATAAACTGAAAAGAACTCAAACATTGTTTCCTTCTTTCTTAACTTTTGTTTTTAAGGCATTTCTCTTCTCTTTAATTTTTCTTACTTAATCTTGTACAGGGTTTAAGGGGCATAAGTGCCATCCTTTTCACAGTCATCAAGGATGGTCTACAGAATAAAAAAAATGTTCATACAACATAACTTGATAGTTTTGTCAGAAAAAAATAATTATGTTTGTATTATATTTGCGATATACTGCTTATAATCATTAGCAAATGTACAAAAATAATTACATCAGTAAGTGCACCTGCCAAGGAGTTATTTATTTAATGTTTTTATTTATTTATTTATCCTGGTGGATTTAAAGCCATGTGGCCTTCTCTTCCACTCACCAGGACAAACATATGTTACATCAGAATATAGCAATCACAATTAACTCTAATATTAAATACTAAATGAAGATTTGATCAATAAAGTAATATATATATATATATATATATATATATATATATGATACAGTAATGTTAAAATGTTTTAAATAATATATAGCACATTTTCTTTTAATCTGTCTTCTTCAATTAGAAATTATTTTTATACAATAAAGTAAAGTGATCCCACGACAGGCCTCAGGAGGCCCTTAGGGTAGTAGGAGGTTAAGGCTCCCATTTTTTCTAGACAATCGGCACCTGATGTCAGCTCTGCGTGACGGCCGCCTTTACCCCCAGAACAATCGTCTGGTATTCATTTCCGTTAGAGGCTGAGTCGACCCCAGGACCATAGTGCCGCTAGATGGTTTGGGTCAGTTTAAAAATCATGGCCCCACGGTGCTCGAACCCTCGACCTTCCGGCTTGTAGTGCAGTGCCTTAACCACTACGCTACGGATTTTTATACAATAAACTTCCTTAAATTATTAAATCATGAAGGTCTTTCAAAAATATGTTTCATCTTCAGCATGCTATTTGGTACTGATCATACTGATGTCGGTGTATAATTTATAATTTATTGAATAAGAATCAATTCTAATTGAGGAAGACAGATTTAAAAAGGTACTGTATTATTAAGATAAATTTAAATGTTTCATACCTCTCCTCATAACCGATCTTCTAAATAGATCGCGATTTCAGGGCATTAGCAGCCCCATCCTCAGTACTATCTTGATGACTGATGTTATGTCGATCGGGAGAATCGCCTCTTCTTCCTTATGTTGCTGGACCAATAAACCTATTGATCAAGTCAAAATCCGCGGCAATTTCGAACTTGATAAGTTTTTCTTTCTTGTTTTTCTGAATGTAGAATTTTTCCAAACTGTGAGTTCCTTTCATTTTTCTATTTGTTTAATTAGACTGGCTTCTGATTCAATTAGATGTTTTTCGGACCAAGCATGAGCAGCTACTGCTGACTTTTCCACTTCACCATTTTTTACATATTTAAGATCTTCTTTCGCCCTTGTTTTCAAATTCTTCTTCTTATAAGCCCATGTTTCCCATAACAGAGATTTAGGCGCTCTCCCCCTACAGGGAAGAATTTGAACCATACTAATTTAGTTACACTTGTTTTTGTATAGATGTAATTTGAGTGGTCCTTAGTCAGCGTTCCGCCTCATACTGACATCTAGGAAACCAAGGTAGTACTAGGACGGGAAAATTCGGTAAATTTTGCTTAGAGGCCTTTTCATTCAGGCTTAAGGGTTTTTTACGAGCCTGAAAATCTTCAGACTCGGGACCCACGGCTTAACGTCCCTCCCGGAGGACTTGCTCCTTGGATTTTTCCATCCTAAAAATCCATCGACCCCGGCCGGGTTTGAACTCGCGACCCTCGGGACCAGAGGCAAGGAGTATAACCACTATAGTCCATGAGGACTAGCTTGTCTAGAATATTTTAGAAAGAGAAAGAGAGTACTCACCATCTTCTTTCTCACTCATACGCATATCTCTGCACGGTGACAGCGGTAGGGCAGACACTCCCTGCAGTGAACATAGATCAGTGGTGACATTCCCTTCTTCTAAACATTCTTCCTGGCAAGTTTCTATGTCTTCATTTTCATCGTCTAAATTTATTTCAAACCGATCACTATTTTCGTCCATTAAACCGTCTGCTGCCAATATGACTCTTCAATCTTTTCAGTGTGTTCACACGCTCTGCAGTCACTTTTAACAGAGCACTCTGAACCAGTCGCCGCTGACAACAATTACCTGACACAAAAGTGACTGGACGGAAGTGAGGGGGGGGGTGGAGTTTTTATAGTATTCCTAAGTAATTTTACAAGGGTAGCCCATTGTGTTTTGCGAAGGGTGGAAGAACAGTTCTCTAGACAAGGATAGCAGAAATCATGCCAACTTAGTCCTCCTCCACTATAGTTTGGTCGTGTCCACTCTCTCGTACACATCGCCTCTGTTGTGTAGAATTCGCTGCAGATGTCATTCCTCTTCTCCTGTAGTCCTTGCATTGTTGTCTCATATGCGCAGGTGTTCGGTAGGAATAGCTGCCGTCTAATGTCTTCAATGAAGAAGGTTTCTTTCATTAAGATGTACGTCATTCTTGAAGGTGCTGTTTTTCCAACTCCCAGAACTCTTTTCACGAAGCGTGCTTTTACTGTTTCTATTTGTGTCAAGTCTCTGTTTGTGAGTTTGCCCCATATCATGTTAATTCCATATGTTGTTATGGGAGTTATGACTGTCTTGAAGAGCGTCATTGCTGTTTCTGTTGATAATTGGTGGAGATTTTTGATGCTGTATATCAGATCCCAACCTAATAGTACAGGGCTTCCAATATAAAACCGGACCGGCCTTACGGAGTTTCACCCGGCACGCAGTGCTGTCTCTTCCTCCCGCAATTCACCCTGCCTGCCACCCGTCCTTGAACTGTTTCTTACCTTATAGAAAATGCTGGAAATGTTGTCCTCCCGCAGTTAAACAGGCATTATACCGAGTAAACACATTTAGATTGACACGCTGTAGTCCGGACACTGTCAAGTTTCTGTATGTGCAGAAGATACTGAAATCCCAACTTATTGTGCTAATTTCGGTAATGATTTTTGTGGTGAACGTTGCAAATTTTCGCCAATTTCGTCTAATTTTTCTTCGGTGAGAACCGTACACCTTCGCGTGTGTTTCTTATTTTGTACTGAACCAGTGGTCTCAAATTTAGTCACAAGATCGTGGATTGTCGATCTGGAAGGAGGTAATTGTCCAGGGAAGTTTCGAATAAATTCCTCGCGAACGCGACGAGCTGATTCGTATTTATAATATTTACACACATAAATGCGCTGCTCTAATGTCAGCTGACGTCTCATCTTGTCGAACGATAGTAAACTGACTACTTCAAGGACGAGCGGCTGGCAGAGTGAAATGCGGACGAGGAGAGAGCGCTGCCTGACGGGTGAAATCCCGTGAGGCCGGTCCGGGTTTATATTGGAAGCCCGTTATATTACAATGCGAGGTTGAGAAATGGTTTTTACAGAAGTGAGAATATGATTAAAAACCGAGCGACAGCCAGGGTTTTAATTTCCGAGATTTTGTAAAACACTTCACAAACGTGCGTTGTACATTATTTTTTGCACGATGGTGTTTTCAAAATAATAATTAACAGTAAAATAATAACATCTTTGTTGGAAATATTTGCGTTCATTATAAACAACTGACTAACGTTAACAGTGTGGCCAATATTTATATGGTAAATGTCGAAAATAATTTAGTTGAAACTACAGCAGGCCGTGACACCAATCAGTCATAAAATGGCGGCAAGTACGAATTTATTGTTCTATAAAGTTCAGCTCATTTAAAATGCAATGATTTGTTTCGTATAATGTATATTAACACAACCCTTTGGATTTTTTTATTATTGTATACAACTTTCCTCATTAGAGGATTGTCTCAAGGACAAAGTGATATAGACAATTAATTTTTTGAATTTATGAAATACATTTTGTAAATACATTAAAAAAATTCAAATTGTATGCCTAATTGAAGTATACATACTACAAAGTAGAAATTTTGTAAAAATGGTTTCTTAAAATTTAAATTGATCCTCTAATGGCAGCGATGGCAATTTTAGAAAGATACACCCTGTCCAAATCTAAGGAATTTCAAAATTTGGCTAGGAATCCTGGTATAGTACCTCTTGCCCCGATCATTAAACCTGTGACAGTTATACTATCTAGTAGTATATACATTGTATAATTAAAGTGCAGTGATTTTACTTCCCGTACGAGGTAGGTAATTTGAGATATTACAATATAGTTATTTAGTTATTTATAGGTTTACAACCCCGAAATTTAGGAAATTGAACTTTCAATCATGGTCGACATTGCTGTAAGTATGACAGAACGCAGTATCGTGCAAAAAGATATTATAAGTAAAACATACTTTTGAATATTGGCTTCATTTGGTTCTGAATTCTTCAACTCAGTTTCGTTTTCCTCCAGAACATGACAAGCAGCTGCCAAATGATTCCTTGCTTCCCTAGAGGGGGCAAAAAAAATTAAATTGTAGCAATAAGTCCTGCTCTACCCCAAATACTAGGGCATTCGATAAGTGATGGCAACAACTTGTGATCCTAGAGGTGACCATTGTAGTCATGTGGTAGCCCTATGTTGTTGACCAGTCTTTGTTCTATAAATCTGTGATATTGAAAGTCTCGAAGTAACAATATTTTGTGAATGCATTCACTTTTTCTCACTTTTAGTAAAGTAATACCATCCTCAACTTTTATAAGATTCATGATGTGTTCCGTTGAGGTATTATTCAAAATTAAAATATAAAATTATGGAATATTCATGAGTAATGCCACGAGTGATTTCCAATTTATCTAGAGAATTTGGAAATCAAGAGTGGCATTTGTTAGGACTATTTAACGAATAAAATTAAGCTGTTTACTCACAAATCATTATTTAACTAGGCTATAGTTATTTTAAAATATTTATATATTTAATGTAAACGGCGATGTTTGAAAACAAATGAGAAACGACAGGTACGCTTCATCTGCTTCTTTTGTTTATAACTGCAACCAGATCATACTATTTATTGCCAAAGGAACGCAATATTGCAAGAATGCTCTCTAGTGGAGAAAAAATGAAACACATCAAACTGTATATTAATTCATTTGTGATGTCGTATGATGTAAATATGACAATTATATTTTTCTGGATTGTTACCTGGGAAAAAATACATTTAAGAAAGTGCAAACAGTGGTTTCTTTTTTTGGTGGTATAGAAAAATTGCTACAAATGTTTTTATATTAACTCCTGCAAGCGCTATGTGTTGACATCTATGCACTATATATACAATCTGGTAGCCGTATTTCTCACAGGCTCAGTCACTGCAAAATAATGGTCAGACCTGTTCAGAATATTAAAAAGGAGGAGCTTTCTTTAATATGGTAAATTTAACACTGATAAATATTTCGTAAACACGACTCTGATTGGTTGTAAAACAGAAATCATCGAAACGTGATTGGTCATTGACTCCCAATTGGGGCATGAGTTAAATAGTCATCTGAAAGGTCCGTCTCCTCAACTTAATTAATTATTTAACTGTAGCGCTTTCGGGACTTGTCCCATCATCGGCAGGATTCAAAACTGGTGTTTCACTGAAGATCTGGTAGAGGGGGTTACATGTATTGGGTTAATCTGATAAACGAAAACGAACCCAATACATGTAATCCCCTCTACCAGATCTTCAGTGCAACACCAGTTTTGAATCCTGCCGATGATGGGACAAGTCCCGAAAGCGCTACAGTTAAATAATTAATTAAGTTGAGGAGACGGACCTTTCAGGTGAATATTCCATAATTTTATATTTATCCCCTCTACCAGATCTTCAGTGCAACACCAGTTTTGATTCCTGCCGATGATGGGACAAGTCCCGAAAGCGCTACAGTTAAATAATTAATTAAGTTGAGGAGACGGACCTTTCAGGTGAATATTCTATAATTTTATATTTTAATTTTTAATACCATCCTAAAAATATATTCAGTAGAATTTGTTTAGAAGGTGGAATTGGAAAGTACTCGAACATCCACCAAATTCACCTGACAGGAGCCCTTGTGACTATAGCTTATTCTCAATGATTAAAGAACCTCTACGAGGCATTCGATTACAATCAAGAGTTGATATCCAGAAAGCTCTACATCCATCATATGAAATAGATATCCAGAAATGGTGCTGCAGATGGAGTGCACCGTAGTCCAAGGATTTGGCAAGGTATAGTTGACTTGGCAATATGTTATAAATGAAGCTCGTAATGTCAAAAGTAACATAAATTATGTTTTTATGATGTTATAGCAGTGACGCCTTTACTCATCGAATGCCTTAGTAAATTTAATACAACTGAAGAAAAGTATTAATAGAATTACTTCATTTTATTCGTGTCCTCGTTTTGGACAGATGTCTATTATAAGTTACATTATCTTAGTACTTAACAATGATACTAGTTTCAGGTGTCTTTCGTGATTATCAATTGAAAAATCTATTGAACATTGAACCATAATCTATCCAAAATAAGACACTCTCTTCACATCAACAAAACTATATTATACTATTCAGTATTTGTTACTGATGTTCTAACATTTTTTTTTGTTTTTCATATATATATATATATATATTATATATATATATATATAATTCTTCTGTACGTGTGTTTGTCACTGAACTACTCCTAAAAGACTGGATCGATTTCGATGAAATTGTGTGTGTGTGTTTGAGTGGATCCCTGGAAGCTTTGGATTCACAATTGGACCCTCTAAAACCATTAGGTGTAGGAGTTCACCTGAAGTGAAATTTAAAAAGTCGCTCTAGCGGTCACAATTTTCGATGTTTCACAACGAAACTCAGTATATCGTATTAAAATAAACAGAGGTAGGTATTATCCAAAAAATGAGTGAAATCCGACAATTAGAAGTGGAGGTTTATCAGAAATCCGAAATTAAAAACTGCCTAAACGACTGCACCGATTTTGATGAAAATTTTTGTGTGTCTTTGAGTCGGTCTCTGGATGTTTTAGAGTAACAATTGGACCTTCTAAAGCCATTAGGTGTAGGAGTTCACCTGAAGTGAAAATTTAAAAATCGCTCTAGCGGTCACAGTTCTCGATGTTTCACAACGAAACTCAGTATATCCTATTAAAATAAACCGAGGTAGGTATTAACCAAAAATGAGGGAAATAATACAATTAGAAGTGGACGTTTACCAGAAATCCAAAATTAAAAACTGCCTAATCGACCGGATCGATTTTGACATTTTTTGTGTGTGTTTGAGTGTGTCCCTGGACGGTTTGGATTCACAATTGGACCCGGTAGGTGGCGCTGCGATCGGGCAATATGATTTTTTATGTCAGATGTGTAGTAATCTGCACTATCGACAATCCGCGCGTCATAATGCACGCTTTTTGAGCCACGACAGATGGCAGCGGGGAGTTTTTTTGCGAACTTATTAATTAGTTAATTTAATGGTTAAAAGTAACTTATATTTTTATCATCCGGCCATGACACGAGAATTGAACATTCGGGTCAAGACAACGTCTGACGGGTCCGCTAGTATTTAATAATTCCGTGGCACTAATCTTAAAAAAATTGCTATAACAGTGGACACGCGCACATTCATAAATCTTCCCGGAATCGTTCATTATTGAACCATTTAGCAAAACTATTACACGAAGTAACTGTTCAGCGACATGTTATGGTAAATAGCCCTAACCGCGCTAAATTTTCAACATGTGACAAGACTTTTTAAGTGCCCTAGTAAACTCCTGTCAAATTTTGCTCTTAGGATTTTATTTTTCAAGATATTTACCACCACTTACACTGATTTTTGCATGTTTTCTAACCATTACTTGAATATATTGAATAATATGATATTGGACTACATATGTACCGTGAAAACGTGGCAGCCATATTGATTTTAAACAAATATTCTATGTAGAGAACAAAGAAAATGTATGTGTTCCAGTGCAGCCAGCATCGAGTATATAATAATTTTTAACTTTACAAATTACTTTTAAAAGAAATTTATATTTGCTCTAACCTCGACTTCATTATTACCCAGTGTAAGGTATATATATATATATATATATATATATATTAATTGGCGTTTCTCGTATAATTTATCATATGTATATATTATTATTATTATATTATTATTATAATTATATTATTTATTATTATTATTATTATTATTATTATTATTATTATTATTATTATTATTATTATTATACGACGAATGCAAGAAGAAAGATTACCCAGGAAAACATTGGAATGGTGTCCACCTGGAAGAAGGAGGAGAGGAAGACCTCGAAACTCGTGGATGCAGGAAATAAGAACTGGAATGAGAGCAAGGGAACTGGAGGACATGGATTGGATGGAGAGAGACGAGTGGAGAAGAAAAATAAAACTTTAGGCACAGAAAGATGTGTAAACATTAAAATTCTGTATATAAATAAAATTATTATTATTATTATTATTATTATTGTTATATATTTCAAAATTTCTAAATTTACTATTCATGCTACCTATTTTTGGGAATTGCATTCTTTCACAGGTAAAAATACTTAAATTGCGTTATGTTAGCTTTTAGATTGATTGGCAACGCGAGTTCAAATATCATACCTATTTGGCTTCATCCCGTGATTCAATAGTGTAAACAGCTTCGCGCCTGTTGGCGCATGCGCATGGTGTATGGTTAGAACTTTTCTTGTCATATATTTGAAAGTATTTCCGCCCTAACCTAAATGGAATGTTATACTTTACCTGAATCTCTGCTTGGTTATGAAATATGATGCTAGTTTCACTGCCTTCATTGCCCAGGCTGCCGGCTCGCTCTGTCTGTTTACCAGCTGTCTGTTGAGAACTTTATGATTATAGAAAGCGTATTTATCATAATTTCCTTTCTTGACGTGAACAAATCCTAGCATTAGTAAATTATTTGTCACAAATCTACCGACTTTCTCCGATGTATCTTTTTTTGGATTTAAAGAAGTGCTTGGTAAGAATATGTCATCTGCAGTGTAAAAAATAGGATCTACAATCTTAGATTTTAATTCATTGTACATTTGGTCCGCATTCTCCAACAATTTAAGCGGTTTGTCGAAATCTCCTTGCTTTAAAAGCAGGAAAGAATAATGATTTACTATTCTCAAAATTAAAAAAGTAATTTCGGATTTCATAAAATAATCTTTCAACAACTCCAATGCTTTGTACATAATTTCTTGACCTTGTAGTTCATTTTCAATGTTGATTAGAAATTTAGCTTCTTCATACATGAGCGTTCCTTTCATACCTAATAATCTGTAATAAATTTCGTGATCTTTCCCAAAGTCTAACATTAAATTGTTGATATTATTTATCATTGTATCTAGCAGAATTTTGGCTTCATTAACGCTCCAAGCTGGTTCAGTTTCTTTACCTACTTTATCATTCTTTTGCAATGATTTCAATCTGTTATATTGGTCGTGTAGAGTTTTAAAAACTATGACTTCCATGATTCACTTAATTTAAATCACATTTAATCATCTCTTCAAAGACTCAATAAGTTATGATAAGAATAATAAACTTTTTAAGTTACAGTTCGAAACTTTCATGATGAAACACCATTTTACTGTCAATTGTTTTATGTTTGCATTGTTATTATTGGCAGATCATTGCCTACATTATATTATAGTATAATATTATTGCCCCACTATGATGCTTAGCAGTTTATATAAAAGCTGGTGCCGCGCGGCAATGCTTGGCATGCGGTGTTGTCACGTTTCTCATAGCTCTATAGGCGTTTATTACACAAAGACAGAAGACATTGATTATTTATGTTATTATTTAATTTTTATGTTATTATCTGGTATTGTTTAAGTTTGAAAATTAAAATTAAATACGTATTCATTTATTAAATAATTTAATTCCAACATTATATAGCTTGTAGTCTACATAAATTTAATATCCACACAAAATTATACCGAAAATATTATTATTATTATTATTATTATATTTATTAGTATTATTTTTAACTGTTCGGTCTGAAATATTTTTCCATGGCCGCCACATGTTGAAATCACTTATATATTAAACTAATATGTAGATATTGTATTATTATTCGAGCTACATATCACAATAAATCACTGATAAACCATTAATTACGGTATACAATTTTATAACTGGATCGAATGTTCCACATCGTTCCGAGTTTTAATTGAAACTGAGGAAAAAATATCAATGTGGCAACATCGTCGTAGTAGCGGCAGTCGAGATCTTTGTATTTTAATAGCATATAACAGCTGCAGGGAAACAAAGCGAGCCGCTTGTTAAGCATCATAGTGAGGCGATAATACCTGAAAAAAGAGTCAGCAGAGATTGGATTGTTGCGACTGGTCATATATCCAAGAACAGATAGAGGTAATAGAAAACATAACATTAAGAGATCACATTAGAAATGATAAGAGAAAATTTACAAATAGAACAAATTTCAAATTGGATAAATAATAGGAGGAAAGAATTGAATGAACATATAAATAGAATGTCAAATGACAAAATAATTAAAATAGATAGGGAATAAAACTAAATATATAGTCACACGTAGAAATACATTAAATAATGGAAATGGACAGCTAATGACAAATGAGGGAAATTTTGAGGAAGTGGCTGAATTCAAATACCTAGGAACAATAATCACAAATAGGAATGAGATGCACAAAGAAATTAAACATAGGCTCAATTCTGGAAATGCGTGTTATTATTATTGTCCCATCTCCTTTCAAAAAACGTTAAACTGAAAATATATAAAACTATTATTCTACCAGTTATATTATATGGATGCGAAACATGGACTCTTACTTTAAGGGAGGAAAGGAGATTACAAGTATTTGAGAATAAAATTCTTAGAAACATTTTTGGACCAAAGAGAGATGAACAAACAGGTGAATGGAGAAGACTACATAACAATGAACCACATGGTCTTTATAGGAAGCCAGGTATAATAAGAACAGTTAAGTCTCGTAGACTGCGATGGGCAGGACATGTGGCACGTATGGGGAATGAAATACTTGCATGGAAGCTTCTTGTAGGAAAGCCAGAGGGAAGGCGCCCAGTTGGTAGACCAAGAATGAGGTGGGAGAATAACATTAACTATGATTTGAGGGAAGTAGATTATACAGGGAATGATTGGAAAGCATTGGCTCAGGATAGGGATGCATGGAGAGCTTATGTCCGCGCGGCCATGAACCTACGGGTTCGATAGTGCCAGTGAGTAAGTAAGTAAGTAAGGGATAAATTTCCAATTGGGGAAAAAAATATTGGACGCCCGAAGAAAAGATGGAAAGATACAATTGAGGCAATATATTGAAGAGGAACAGACACCTTGTCTACACTGAAAGAAAGAAGAAGAAGACAGAGAGAAAAATTAAGATATCAGAAAAGTCCTTAATATCTCTGTGTGTATTCTTTAGGTCCTAATTAAAATCTATTAAAGTAGTTTTCTTGATATTTATAATCCTATAACAGTCCACCGCTGTGGTCTCGAGGTAGCTTGCTGCCTTGTCACGCGCGGGTTCGATCCCCGGTCGGGGCAGTTTTTCTGGGTGAGGTTTCTATCGGGGTTTTTCCTCACCTGTAAGACAAATGTCAGGAAAACTTTAAGGCCCAAACGGTCCCCGAAATCATATGGACATCGCAATCATCATCATCATTCATATTCATCTTAGATTAAGCTTAAGATTAAGGACTCTCCTGGCGCACCACTATCTTCATCACCCATCATATCACCGGGACAACGTAACCCCGCCCCAACCTCAGAAGTGGGTTACAAGTATGCAACGCCAGGAATGTCGAAAGACAACCTGGGACATTTGCAAAAATAAATCGATAAACAAAACGTTCAGCATTCTCACCTGTAAGACAAATATCAGGAAAACTTTAAGGCCCAAACGGTCCCCGAAATCATATCCTAATCATCATCATCATCATCATCATCATCATCAACTACATCATCATTCACCGGTGTGGAAAGCAACGGGAAGCTACCACACCTACAATTCCCTAGTAAAGCTGCAAGCATAGCATGAAAATGAAGGACCTGCCTTCGGGCAGAATTCCTATGGATGGATGGACAAGACTATAATAAGACCCATTTTGACATGTGGATGTGAAACATGGATAATGGGGAGAAACAATGAATGCACTCTGCAATTTTTTGAAAGAAAAATATTAAGCAGGGTGTATGGCCCTATATGTGAGAACGTTGTCCAGAGAAAACGCTATAATCTGGAGTTGTATACATTCTTCAAAGAGGTGGAAATTAGTAAATTCATTAAATTAACCAGACTACGATGGGTAGGGCATGTAAGAAGAAAGGAATCGTCAGAAATATGTAAAAGGATATGGTCCACTCAACCAGAAGGTAGACGAAAAAGAGGAAGACCAAAACTGCGATGCAAGGGTGAGGTGGATGGAGATGTAAAGAGATGGGATTGAGATATTGATGGAGAGAGACACAGGACCGAGCTAATTGGAGGAGGCTCCTTGAGGAGGCCAAGACTCAGGAATGAGTTGTTGCACTAGTGATGATGATGATGACGAGAATAAAGTTCTTAGGAACATTTTTGGATAAAAGAGAAATGATCAGAGAGGTGGAATGGAGAAGACTACATTACAATGAACTACATGATAGGAAGCCAGATATAATGCTGATGATATATTATTCAAGACTATAGCCTTGGTAAACTCAATTTTGAAATTTTGGATTTAAACCGGATTTTTTGCATTATAAGTCCCGGACATACCCACTAGGTAGTATTTTTGCACTTTTTGAAATTTCGAATATTTTGACAGTTCTTGGAAAAACGCCTTGCAAAACTCAATTTTGAATTTTTTGATTTAGACCGGATTTTTTGCAATATAAATCCCGGACACACCCTCTAGATAATATTTTTGCAGTTTTTGAAATTTCGAAAATTTTCACAATTTTTGGAAAAACACCAAGACTATATAGCCTTGGAAAACTCAATTATGAAATTCTTTAAATTAGACCGGATTTTTTTGCATTATAGATCCCGGACACACCCTCTAGATAGTATTTTTGCGGTTTTTGAAATTTCGAAAATTTTGACAATTTTTGGAAAAACACCAAGAATATAGCCTTGGAAAACTCAATTTTGAAACTTTTGACTGAGGCCGGATTTTTTGCATTATAAATCCCGGACACACCCTCTAGATAGTAATTTTGCAGTTTTTGAAATTTCGAAAATTTTGACACTTTTTGGAAAAGCACCAAGACTGTAGCCTTGGAAAACTCAATTTGAAATTTTTGATTTAGACAGGATTTTTTGCATTATAAAACCCGGACACATCCTCCAGATAGTATTTTTGTAGTTTTTGAAATTTCGAAAATTTTGTCAATTTTTGGTAAAACGGCAAGACTATATATAGACTTGGAAAACTCAATTTTGAAATTTTCTATTTAGTACGGATTTTTTGCATTATAAATCCCGGACACTCCCTCTAGATAGTATTTTTTGGAGTTTTTGAAATTTCGAAAATTTTTGGAAAAACACCTTGGAAAACTCAATTTTGAAATTTTTGATTTAGACCGGATTTTTTGCATTATAAATCTCGGACACAACTTCTAGATAGTATTTTTGCAGTTTTGAAATTTCGAAAATTTTGACAATTTTTGGTAAAACACCAAGTCTATATAGCCTTGGAAAACTCAATTTTGAAATTTTTTATTTAGATCGGATTTTTTGCATTATAAATACCGGACACACCTTCTAGATAGTATTTTTGTATTTTTCGAAATTTCGAAAATTTTGACAATTTTTGGAAAAACACCGCCTTGGAGAACTCAATTTTGAAATTTTTTATTTAGACCGGATTTTTTGCATTGTAAATCCCGGACACACCTTCTAGATAGTATTTCTGCAGTTTTCGAAATTTCGAAAATGTTGATAATTTTTGGAAAAACACCAAGACTGTAGCCTTGGAAAACTCAATTTTGAAATGTTTTATTTAGACCGGATTTTTTGCATTATAAATTCCGGACACACCCTCTAGATAGTATTTTTGCAGTTTTTGAAATTTCGAAAATTTTGACAATTTTTGGTAAAACACAGAGACTATAGCTTTGGAAAACTCAATTTGGAAATTTTGTATTTAAACCGGATTTTTTGCATTATAAATCGCGGGCACACTCTCTAGATAGTATTTTTGCAGTTTTTGAATTTTCGAAAATTTTAACAATTTTTGGAAAAACACCAAGACTATAGCATTGGAAAACTCATTTTTGAAACTTTTGATTGAGACCGGATTTTTTTAATTATAAATCCCGGACACATCCTCTAGATAGTAATTTTGCAGTTTTTGAAATTTCGAAAATGTTGACAATTTCTGGAAAAGCACCAAGACTCTAGCATTGGAAAACTCAGTTTTGAAAACTTTGATTTACACCGGATTTTTTGAATTGTAAATCGCGGACACACCCTCTAGAAAGTATTTTTGCAGTCTTTGAAATTTCGAAAATTTTGACAATTTTAGGAAAAACACCAAGACTATATATAGCCTCGGAAGACTCAATTTTGAAATGTTTTATTTAGACCGAATTTTTTGCATTATAAATCCCGGACACAACCTCTAGATATTATTTTTGCAGTTTTTGAAATTTCGAAAATTTTGGCAATTTTTGGAAAAACTCCGAGACTATAGCCTTGGAAAATTGAATTTTGAAATTTTGGATTTAAACCGGATTTTTTGCATTATAAATCGCGGACACACCCTCTAGACAGTATTTTTGCAGTTTTTGAAATTTCGAAAATTTTGTCAATTTTTGGAAAACCACCAAAGGCGATAGCGAGGAAATACTAATGCCAACATGCACATTCTATTAAGAGACACTAGGAAATTGGGACTGGAAGTAAACATCAGTAAAACTAAATACATGGTAACTTGGTTATTATTATTATTATTATTATTATTATTATTATTATTATTATTATTATTATTATTATTATTATTATTATTATTATTCACTTCCTGGTTTAGGCAAGAGTTGCTTGTATTATTATTATTAATTATTATTATTATTTTTATTATTTATTATTTATTATTATTATTATTATTATTATTATTATTATTATTATTATTATTATATAGAAATGGATTTCTTGAGCAGAGCAGCAAGATGTTCAAAATTAAAAAAAATAACAAATACTGTCATACGAGATAAAATTAATATTATACATTCAATAGTAGACTATATAAGATATAAGCAATTCATTTGGTATGGGCATGTACGTTGATTGCAAGAAGAAAGGTTATCCAGAAAAACATTAGAATGGTGTCCACCTGGAAGAAGAAGGAAAGGAAGACCTCGAAACTCGTGGATGCAAGAATTAAGAACTGGAATGAGAACAAGAGGACTGGAGGACATGGAGTGGATAGATAGAGACGAATGGAAAATAAAACTTTCGGCACAGAAAGATGTGTAAACATTAAAAATCTGTATATAAATAAAATTATTATTATTATTATCATTATTATTATTGTATTATTTTTTTGTCTAATTTTCATATTCTTGCCGATCATCTTAAAAAGTAAATTTCTGTGACTAATAATGTATCTCTGTGTTTTTGCTTCAACGTCCATGTTTCCGCGCCATATAATAGAATACTCTTCTCAATTTATGCTATATATTAATAATTTAGTCCTCTTGGTTACATGCTTACACCATAAAATATAATTTAATATGCCAATAACTTTCTTTGTCTGTATTATTATTTTTTTATTCTTATTTTTTTATAATGAGAAGAAGGGACACAAAAACAAACTAAGAAGTATTGAAATGGATACTCCTGGAAAAGGGAAATGTGGTAGACCAAAGCCAACTTGGATAAAGGGAATTCAAGTCAACATGAAGAAGAGAAACATCAGAGAAGCAGACACGCAAGACCGGGAAGTGTGAAAGAAAAAAAGTTGTATATTTTGGTTGAGGATCTTCTTCTTCTTCTTCTTCTTCTTCTTCTTCCTCTACGCATGAAAGCTGGCAGCTTGTTGCGTGTTCATTCACTACAGGTCCGGGGTATGGTGACGTCCTTCCATCGTAGTTGTGGACGTCCTAAAGGCCTTTTCTGCTGAGGTGTCCATCACGTACTTTCTTCACTAATCTGATCGTTCCAGTTTAGTCTTCTATCATTTATCCAGAGGTTTATAGGTTCAATTTCACATTCTTCTCTAATAACAGAGCTGCGAATTTTCTCTCTCAGCGATTTTCCTACGATTTTCTTTTCATTTCGGTTGTTTTATTGATTTGTTTTGTTTTTTGAGTTTCTGTTCGGCATTCACAACTATTCTTATGACAAATTTGTAAATTCTTACTTTTGTATCTATTCTTAAATTTTTATTTTTCCAAACAGTATTGTTTAAACATCCCGATATTTTGTTTGACCTGTGTAAATAACAGAAACAATCCTGAAATAAAAGTATATATATATATATATATATATCATCATCATCATGAACAAATTCGTTTTAGGCCATGTGGCCTGTACGGTAAACCTAGCGAAGATGGTCTTGATCTTTCCACCGATGTTTTGGTCTTCCTTGGTCCCTATGTCCAGTTGGGGTATATTGGAATGCCAATTTTGGAAGTCTATTTCTTGCCATTCTTCTCAGATGATTTTTCCATTCTTGTTGGTATCTTTGGATATCTTCATTTAAACTTGCTACTCCAAGTTTTCCTCTGATAGTAGAGTTCCTTTGGTGATCCAGTCTATTAACTCCTAACAATGATCGTAAGAAGCGCATTTGGCTTACTTGAAGTTTATGAGAGTTTCTTTTATTTAAAATCCAAATTTCACTTCCGTATTTTAGAGCAGCTTTTGATGTGACGTTATGTAATCTTAGTTTTGTCTCTGTCCTCATCTGTTTACCAAAATGTCTTCGTATTACCCCATTCATTTTATTATATTTTTGTAATTTTGAATCAATGTCACTCTTATACTCTGCAAATACACTTCCTAAGTAAGAGAAATCTGACACTTGTTCTATAATTTTTCCATCAATCTCAATTTTCACCCTTTGTATGTTTTTTCCACACATTGCCATTGTTTTGGATTTTGATGTGGAAATTTTCATATTATATTTGCTGGCAATTTTGAATAATTGATATGCTGCTATTTGTAAGCTATCTTCATATATGTATATATATATATATATATATATATTATTATTATTATTATTATTATTATTATTATTATGTATAGTTTATTTTTATGTATGAAATTAAACTCCAGGAAGAGTAAATATAATGTTACCTCAATATTGATTTGGTTCGCTGTATTTCGTCATTTCAGTACACTGGACGCCATATGTGATATCTATTTTGTAAACAAAACGTAGAGATGATTGCTGACTACACGAACCGCAGTTAGATATTGTATACAGAACTGTCCTTGAATCTGCTGTATTGGTTACGTTAGAATCATTTAGTTTCGTGATCGTCTCTTGTTCAACATTTGCTATGCAGGTGTTTACCTTTTGCTTTGCAGTGTTGTTTGTTACTCATGGAACATGTACAATAAGATTAAAAAAAAACGAATGAGTCAGCGATAAAATCTTATTGCAGAAACACATCTGCGTTTTCCTCTACTTTTTAATACTGTTATTTCTATAATATCTTTTTGACTTGTCTTATATAACTAGGGCAGGAAGTTGACCTATAAAATAACTATGAAAGACCTTTAAAAAAGACCTTAAAGATATAATAAAAACCTAAAACTAAAAAAAAAAAGGACGTAAAAAAGCAATTCAAATTAAACAATATATTTAGTTTCAACTGAGTTTTTAATTAATTATACTTACTTACTTACTTACTCACTGGC
This sequence comes from Diploptera punctata, assembly GCA_030220185.1. NCBI lineage: Eukaryota > Metazoa > Arthropoda > Insecta > Blattodea > Blaberidae > Diploptera > Diploptera punctata. The sequence goes on from JASPKZ010007204.1 coordinate 291,523, forward strand.
ACTATCGAACCCGTAGGCTCATGCCCGCGCGGACATAAGCTCTCCATACATCCCTATCCTGAGCTAATGCTTTCCAATCATTCCCTGTATAATCTACTTCCCTCAAATCATAGTTAATGTTGTTCTCCCACCTCATTCTTGGTCTACCAACTGGGCGTTTTCCTTCTGGCTTTCCTACAAGAAGTTTCCATGCACATCTTTCATTCCCCATACGCGCAACATGTCCTGCTCATTAATTAATTATAATCAAATTAAATTGGTATGGGCACGTACGACGAATGCAAGAAGAATGGTTACCCAGGAAAACATTGGAATGTTGTCCACCTGGAATAAGGAGGAGAGGAAGACTTCGAAACTCGTGAATGCGAGAATTAATAACTGGAATGAGAACAAGGGGACTGGAGGACATGGAGTGGATGGGTAGAGACGAATGGAGAAGAAAGATAAAAATTTAGGCACAGAAATATGTGTAAACATTAAAATTCTGTATATAAATAAATAATAAAATTATGTTTAAAAAGTAAAAAAAGTCTAGTGAAGTGCTACACACATTGCCCAAAAAAAAGCTAAAAAAAGGACCAGCAAACCAAAAAACGTCGAAAAGAACGAATAAAACACACCATTTTCTGGCCCACATTGACACAAAATGTATATATATACGTATTATGTTGGGCCTCGTTTTTAGACATAAAATAAAAAAAAGGGATTTTCCTCAACTCCCGTAGGTTCATGGCCGCGCGGACATAAGCTCTCCATACATCCCTATCCTGAGCTAATGTTTTTCAATCATCCCCTGTATAATCTACTTCCATCAAATCATGGTTAATGCAATTCTTCCACCTCGTTCTACCAACTGGACGTTTTCCTCTGGTTTTCTTACAAGAAACTTCCATGCACCTCTTTCATTCCCAGTTCGTGCCACATGTCCTGCCCATCGCATTCTACGAGACTTAACTGTTCTTATATCTGGCTTCCTATACATGCAATGTAGCTCACTACTATGTAGTTTTCTCCATTCACCTGTCTGTTCATCTCTTTTTGACCCAAAAATTTTCCTAAGAACTTTATTTTCAAATACTTGTAATATTTTATCCTTGCATCCATATAAATATAACTATTCTTATTATATCTGGTTTCCTATAATGATTATGTAGCTTACTGTTAAGTAGTCTTCTCCATTCACCTCTGGAACAAGCTCTTAAAGTAGCTTTAATTGGGTATTTTTGTGAAGTAGCCAATACTCGCGTGCGTTGCTACGCGTAAATAAATTAAATATTGAGGGTTCAAACTATTAGATAGAATTACACAATACAGAGACGAACGCATGGACCACATCTATAGAATGGATAACAATAGAATTCCGAAACAGAGTCTTCATTACAAACCACTAGGACGAAGAAATGTTGGAAGACCCAGTAAAAGATGGATAGACCAATTCTAACATGAGATCGGAACAAACCAGCAGGGCTAATCCTTGACGCTGATGATGATGATAAAGCTTAATTAAATTGTACGGTATACACTGCGACGAACCAAATATGGCGGTTGCTAAAGTCAATTTTTAATTTCGAATTTCAGGTAAACCCCCATTTCTAAATGGCCGCATTTGTCTGCTTTTTGATAATACCTACCTCGGTTTATTTTAATAGGATATACTGAGTTTCGTTGAGAAACATCGAAAACTGCAACCTCTAGAGGGATTTTTAAATTTTAGTTTCAGGTGAACTACACGTAATGGCTTTAGAGAATAATATTATCATCATCATCATGAACAAATTCGTTTTAGGCCATGTGGCCTGTACGGTAAACCTAGCGAAGATGGTCTTGATCTTTCCACCGATGTTTTAGTCTTCCTTGGTCCCTATGTCCAGTTGGGGTATATTGGAATGCCAATTTTGGAAGTCTATTTCTTGCCATTCTCCTCAGATGTTTTTTTCCATTCTTGTTGGTATCTTTGTATATCTTCATTTAAACTTGTTACTCCAAGTTTTCCTCTGATAATAGTGTTCCTTTGGTGACCCAGTCTATTAACTCCTAACAATGATCGTAAGAAGCGCATTTGGCTTACTTGAAGTTTATGAGAGTCTCTTTTATTTAAAATCCAAATTTCACTTCCGTATTTTAGAGCAGCTTTTGATGTGTTGTTATGTAATCTTAGTTTTGTCTCTGTCCTCATCTGTTTACCAAAATGTCTTCGTATTACCCCATTCATTTTATTATATTTTTGTAATTTTGAATCAATGTCACTCTTATACTCTACAAATACACTTCCTAAGTAAGAGAAATCTGACACTTGTTCTATAATATATGGCGATTAAACATTCGCCGTACCTGAAAATCTGTATATACTGAATATAATTTTCATGAAGATATCTTGCATGGTTTAGAAGTTCATATATAAATTACAAACATAATAAAATATATAACTTATGTGGATTTACAATGTCTATAATTTTAATAACTATTAGAATTTTAGTAATTGTTACTACGCTCATTTGTTTATATTAAAATCACATGAGAACTTTAGGACTGACAAAACAGTCCGTTATTAAACAATTAATAAAATTTAGGAATATGTTTGGTAGAGAAAACGAAGATTTATTTCTATTTACAATAGTACTGTCCTTATCATCAGAGCTTGAGAGCCTGAAATCATATTTTTTCCTAATATCTACATTTTTGATGTCATTCCTTGTGTTTATACATCAACGTAATTATCTTTTAGCACATATTGTAAAATAGTACACATTAAATGTTAATGCATTAATATTTACACGATAAAAATAATTTGTAAGGTCATTCGAAATACGATAATGCAACGTTGTTTTAATTTGGTTTTATTGTAATATTTAATAAAAATAAAACTTATGTGTTCCTAAAGATGAAGATATATTCTGGAAATGCATGCTATAATGCATTACAGGGACTCGTGTCGTCCCGACTTCTCTCAAAAAATGTTAAACTGAAAATATATAAAACTGTTATTCTCCCAGTTGTATTATATGGATGTGAAACATGGACTCTTACTTTAAGGGAGGAGAAAAGATTACGAATATTTGAGAATAAAGTTCTTAGGAAAATTTTTTAGACCAAAGAGAGATGAGCAGACAGGTGAATGGAGAAAACTACATAACAGTAAGCTGCATGATCTTCATAGGAAACGGATCTAATAAGAACAGTTACGTCTAGTAGACAGTGATGGGCAGGGCATGTGGCACCAATGGGAGGGACATGGAAGCTTCTTGAATGAAAATCAAAGGGAAACGCCGAGTTGGTAGACCAAGAAATAGGCGAGAGAATAACATTAACCAAGATTTGAGGGAAGTAGATAATACAGGGGATGATTGGAAAACATTAGCTCAGGATAGGGATGTGTGGAGAGCTTATGTCCGCGAGGCCAGGGTCCTACGGGTTCGATAGTGCCAGTGAGTTAGTTAATATTATATTGATTGAAGTATACGAATGTGTTAATTATTTATATGTATGAAACTCGGTATATACTATTAAAATAAACCGAAGTAGGTACATTGAAAAAATCAGCGAAATCCGATCATTAGAAGTGGGGTTTACCTGAAATCCGAAATTAAAAATGGACCAATAACAACCATGTTTCGTTGGTCGTAATGTATACCTTTGTACATTGAAGTTTTCATGTATAGCGAGAATTTAGCTTCTATCTATTATACTCTAAAATCATTAGGTGTAGGAATTAATTTGAAATGAAAATTTAAAAATAGCTCTAACGGTTCCAATTTTCGCTCAGTGTTGCAAGATTGAATTTTGCAAATCCATATTTCTCCCATGGTCAACTACATGTTGCTTGCTCCAGATTGGGCACGTTGAAAAAAATGTCCATTAATGCTCCGAATGGAAATATATATATATCCATCCATAGTAATTCTGCCCGAAGGCAGGTCCTTCACTGCAATCATAGCATTTTCATGCTATGCTTGCAGTTTTACTAGGGAATTGTAGGTGTGGTAGCTTCCCGTTGCTTTCCACACCGGTGAAGGATGATAAGGATGATGATGATGATGGCCATATGATTTCGGGGACCGTTTTCCTGACATTTGTCTTACAGGTGAGGAAAAACCCCGATAAAAACCTTACCCAGGCCCGCTGCGTGACAAGGCAGCACGCTACCTAGAGACCACAACGGTAGACATATATATATATATATATATATATATATATATATGTGTGTGTGTGTTATAATTAAACCTTTTTGACATTGAGCAAATCAAGCTTAATATGACAAGATAAGAAAAATAAATGCCTGGACGGGATTTGAACCCGGACCTCTGAGTTGATATCTCAATGCGCTAAGTAGTATCTAAGAGATATCAACTCAGAGGTCCGGGTTCAAATCCCGTCCAGGCATTTATTTTTCTTATTTTGTCATATGTATATATATATATTCCACCGCTGTGATATCGAGGTAGCGTGCTGCATTGTCATGATATATATACTGTATATATATATATATATATATATATATATATAGTCCACTGCTGTGGTTTCGAGGTAGCGTGCTGCCTTGTCACGCAGCGGGTCCGGGTTCGATTCCCGGTCGGGACAGACTGCTGCCTGGGTGAGGGGTTTTCCTCACCTGTAAGACAAATGTCAGGAAGCTTAGGGCCCAACGGTCCCCGAAAATGATCCGGCCATCATCATCCTTCACGGTGTGGAAAGCAACGGGAAGCTACCACACTTATGATACCCTAGTAAAGCTGCAAAGCATAGCATGAAAATGCTATGATTGCAGTGAAAGACCTGCCCTCGGGCAGAATTAATATGGATGGATATATATTGTTTATCCACTCCCATTAAGAGAAAATAATTAACTTAATTTATAAGTCTATTTCATTTTCAGACGCACGGGATATCTAAAAAAGAATTACTATATAAATTTATTCAACAAAAATAAAAATGCGTATTTCATTTATTTACTCGTAGCAGCGTACACCGAGTATTACCTAGTTTTATTATAAATCAAATCGCATCATCTCAGCCAATCAGATAAGAGTCTCTCGCGCCAGGATCATCTGCCATGCAATGATGTTACATTGTTTTAACTTGATTTTATCAAATATTTAATAAACATTGGATTCATACCAAAGATTAGGCCAGGATTTGTATTAGATTTACAAATTTAACATTACACTATTTAGATTAAATAAATAAATAAATTATTTTATGTAAATGCAATTACGTCATAATTATCAGCCAATCAGATAAGAGTCTCTCGCGCCAAGATCTCTGCCATGCAATGATGTTACATTGTTTTAACTTGGTTTTATCAAATATTTAATAAACACTGGATTCATACCAAAGATTAGGCCAGGATTTGTATTAGATTTACAAATTTAACATTACACTATTTAGATTATAACAATAAATAAATTATTTTATGTAAATGCAATTACGTCATAATTATCAGCCAATCAGATAAGAGAGTTTTTCACCCTTCCATTTCTACGTTTAAGCTTAGAACTCAGAACGAAAGTAGTCTTGTCTAGTGCAGTGTAGCAATAAGTTTGACTTCTTAGTGCGGTGAGTAACATGTAAAATGGTATTTTATACATTTGAAGGGCTTAGAGTAATGACAAAATAAGCCACATACTCTTTCTGAAATATAAGGATTTTAACGTTTCAGAAAAAATTATAAATACTAATTGTGCAGTATTGATGTTAACACATTGTGTGTCTATATGTTTTAACTTATCACTGGCGCACTCGCAAATGATTTTATGGACATTTCGATACATTTCCTATCATTGTAATAAGTGAAATTTCTTAGCAGAATGTGGCTTATTATGTTACTGCCCTAAGCCCTTCATTTTAATGTTTTGAATATTAGATTTAATAAAAAGTTATATACATTTTATGGAATTAAACTTGCTCAAGATTACATTTATTTCTAAAGGCGGTTTAACATCAAACTTCTACTATTTGACGTAAGTGCTACGCGTATAAAAATAGTGTAATTCTAATTTTAGATTTATTTGAATAAATTTATATCGTAATTATTTTTCGATACCTCAAGAGTCTGAAAATGAAGTAGATTTATAAGTAGATTTTATTGATTTTTAACTTCATGGGACTGCATAAATATTTCTAGTTTTTTGCAACTTTTATTTTTTTTTCGGTGTGCCAACTATGGAACGTGTAACATTACAGTTGACAATGGGGAAGAACGTGCATTTACCAAATTCAATCCAGCTACGCTTAGAGAAAATTAGGACCGCTAGAGCGATTATTAAAGTCTCGTTTCAGATGAACTCCTACACTTAATGGGTTTAAGAGCGTAATAAATAGCACCTAAACCACTCGTACCTGAAAACTTTAATTCGTACATACAAAACCGCAAAAATGGTGGTTGATGGTAAATTTTAAATTTTGGGTTTCAGATAAATCCACTTCCAATAGATTTCGTTAATTTTTTTATAATACCTCGGTTTATTTTTTCGTATGTTATTAAAATAAAGAGGTAATTATTCTTAAAAAATGGACGATATCTATTGGAAGTGGATTTACCTGAAACCCGAAATTAAAAATTTGCTATCAACCACCATGTTTGCGATTTTGTATGTTCAAATGAAAGTTTTCAGGTACGGGTGTCTAGCCGTTATTTATTACGCTCCAAAACCATTAGGTGTAGGAGTTCAACTGAAACGAAAATTTAAAATCGCTCTAGCCGCCCTAATTTTCGTTAAGCGTTGCTGGATTGAATTTGCAAATCTGCGTTCTTTCCCATGGTAACTGTTACTTGTACCACAGTTGGCACCCCGAAAAAAATTATAAAAAAATTGGAAAACTAAAAATATTGTTGCGCGACAATGCGTTTTGTCGTAGTTACCAGCAATGTCGACCATTATTGAAAGTTCAACTTCAGACAATTCGGGGTTGCAAACTTAAATAACTATACTGTAATATTACATTTACACCCACGTGCAGGAAGTAAAACCATTGCCGTCTATGTATACTACGTAAAATGTATATACAGAAAATATCCAAAAGGTAGTGTTAATATACATTATACGAAACAAATCGCTGCAATTTAAATGAACTGAACTTTATTTGAAACAATATAAAACAAATACGTACTTGCCGCCATGTTATCAATAATTCTTCTCAAGGCCTCCTGTTTCAACTAATAAACATTGCCCACACTGTTAACGTTAGTCAGTTGTTTATAATGAACACAAATATTTCCAACAAAGATGCTATTCAACTTTTATAAGATTCATGATGTGTTCCGTTGAGGTTTATTCAAAATTAATATAAAATTATAGAATATTCACCTGAAAGGTCCGTCTCCTCAACTTAATTATCATTTAACTGTAGCGCTTTCGGGACTTGTCCCATCATCGGCAGGATTCAAAACTGGTGTTTCACTGAAGATCTGGTAGAGGGGGTTGCATGTATTTGGTTCGTTTTCGTTTAACAGGCTGTCGTTGTGAGCTGCTTTCATGATTTCCATCTCTTCGAGTACGTTTATCTTCGCTGGATACTCGAAGAGATGGAAATCATGAAAGCAGCTCACAACGACAGCCTGATAAACGAAAACGAACCAAATACATGCAACCCCCTCTACCAGATCTTCAGTGAAACACCAGTTTTGAATCCTGCCGATGATGTGAAAAGTCCCGAAAGCGCTACAGTTAAATGATAATTAAGTTGAGGAGACGGACCTTTCAGGTGAATATTCTATAATTTTATATTAATTTTAAAGATGCTATTATTTTACTATTATTTATTTTGAAAACACCATCCAGCAAAAAAAAATGTACAACGCACGTTTGTGAAGTGTTTTACAGAATCGCGGAAATTAAAAACAGAGCGATAGCGTAAAAACCACTTCCCAACCTCGCATCGTAATGTACTATTATGCACTCCCATGAAGTAAAAATATCAATAAAACCTAAAAATAAATCTATTTGATTTTCAGACTCATGAGGTATCTAAAAATAATTTTGATATAAATTTACTCGAATAAAATTAAAACTACACTTCATTTATTTACGCGTAGAACCTCACGTCAAATATTAGTTTCAGTAACATAACAGATGTTTGATGTTAAACCGCCTGTAGAAATGAATATAATTCGATAAAATTTATATAACCTTACATTGCATGTAATATTCTTTAGTTCGTACACTGTTTCAATGTTCCTGGGTACGCGAACTAACATTACTCGTATACTGACTTTTGTTTTGCAACATTAAAAATTGCAACATCTATAGCGATTATTACGTAATAAAATAATTAGCGTAATCATTTGCTTTAAGGATGCGAGCTATTACGCATTACAGAGACTCTTGACTTCTCAACTCCTTTCAAAAGACGTTAAACTGAAAATATATAAAACTGTTATTCTACCATTTATATTATATGGATTTGAAACATTGACTCTCCCTTTAAGGGAGGAAAGGAGATTACGAGTATATGAAAATAAAGTTCTTAGGAAAAATTTTGGACTAAAGAGAGATGAACCGACAGGTGAATGGAGAAGACTACATATGTGATCTACATGATATTTATGGGAAGCTAGATATAATAAGTTAAGTCTCGTAGAGTGCGGTGGGCAGGGCATGAGGCACGAATGGGGAATGAAAGAGGAGCATGGAAGCTTCTTGTAGGAAAACCAGAGGGAAAACGCCCAGTTGGTAGACCAAGGATGAGGTGGGAGAACCATGATTTGAGGAAGTAGATAATAGAGGGAATGATTGGAAAACATTACCTCGGGATAGGGATGTATGGAGAGCTTATGTCCGCGCGGCCATGAACCTACGGGTTCGATAGTGCCAGTGAGTTATTCATTTATTTAAACAATATTAACTCACTGGCACTCTCAAACCACGTAGGATCATGGCCGCGCGGACATAAGCTCTCCATACATCCCTATCCTGAGATGTTTACCAACTATCTCCTTATCTACTTCCATCAAACCATGGACAATCTTATTCTCTCACCTCTTTCTTGGTCTACCAACTGGGCGTTTTCCCCTCTGGTTTTCCTACAAGAAGCTTTCATTCCCCATTCGTGCCACATGTCCTGCCTGTCACAGTCCACATAACTTAAACAACATAATGTTACATTTCTATATTAATAGATACCCTAACCTCATTTTTAGGGCCATTTAAGTTTCATAATTGTGGTCTTGAGGTATCATGCTGCCTTGTCATGCAGCAGGCCCGGGTTCGATCCCCGGTCAGGATAAGTTTCCTGGGTGATGGTTTTCTTGGGTTTTTTCTTACCTGTAAGATATGTTGGGAAACTTTAAGACCCAAACGGTCCCGGAATATCTGGCCATCATTATCATTAACACATTTATTAAGTTTAGATTAAGGACCCTCTGGACACATCATTCCTTCATCACTTGTATATCATTGGGGCAGCCTAACTCTGCCTTTCAGGCGCCCAAACCTCAGAAGTGGGTTACAATATAACTCCATGCCAGGAGAGAATACCAGAAAGTCAAAACGACAAGGTGTTGACAATGAATAAAAAAAACTTTTATATTGTAATAAAAACAAATTCTTATTTATTATGAAACAATATATTAAAACAAAAGTATATTTATTACCTGTTAGAATGTCAGATGTTTTAGGACTTGTCTACAATAATAAAATCTATACATAAATTTTCAATGAAGCGGATGAGTTTCAGCCAATTTTTATTTAGAAAATGGCAAAATATAGAAAATTATGGAAAGTTTTGGAGAAATACAATGTTGATAAAAACCTAATTGAAATTCGTAGTTAAATATGGGAAACATGAGGTTCTTGATTCGTAAATTAATGAGTCATTTTTTAACATCTTACCTCATATTTTGTGTTTCTTCAAATATGGGAACTAGTTTTTGAGAGGAGGATATCTCTCATTTTCAACCGACTTTATGACTACCGGATTTTCGTTGGAATCTCCATCAATAACATTGCCATCTGGTGTTGATTTGATGAACTTTGAAATGTCACGTTCATCAGGAATCTCGAAATTCATGGATCTAAATTTGTTCTTCTGAATATATATCTTCTCCCAAGTTGTCAATTCCAACAGTTTTTTCAAATGTTTTAAAAGTAGGGCTTCTTTTCAATTTTATGATTCTCCAATAAACTATGTGCTGCAAAAGCTGATTTTTAAATTTCACCATTTTTAGTATTTCTGAAGTGTTCCTTATAAGAGTGTCGAAATTTCTTTTTGTTTTTCCTATGTATACTTTATTGCAGTCCTCACAATTAATTTGATAAATTCCAGATTTTTTGCTATCTGTTCTTATATCTGGTTTTCTATAAAGACCATGTAGTTCATTGTTATGTAATCTTCTCCATTCACCTGTCTGTTCATCTCTCTTTGGTCCAAAAATTTTCCTAAGAACTTTATTCTCAAATACTCATCTCATTTCCTCCCTTGAGGTAAGAGTCCATGTTTCACATCCATATAATATCCATCCATAGTAATTCTGCCCAAAGGCAGGTCCTTCACTGCAATCATAGCATTTTCATGCTATGCTTGCAGCTTTACTAGGGAATTGTGTAGATGTGGTAGCTTCCCGTTGCTTTCCACACCGGTGAAGGATGATGACAATGGTAAGGATGATAATTATAAGGATGATGATGGCCATATGATTTCGGGGATCGTTTGGGCCTTAAAGTTTTCCTGACATTTGTCTTACAGGTGAGGAAAAACCCCGATAAAAACCTCACCCAGAAAAACTGCCCCGACCGGGGATCAAACCTGGGCCCGCTGCGTGACAAGGCAGCACGCTACCTCTATATAATATAACTGGTAGAATTAGTACCATTTATTTTCAGTTTAACATTTTTTGAAAGGAGTTGGGACATCGAGTCTCTGCGATGCAGTATAGCATGCATTTCTGGAATTGAACCTATGTTTAATTTCTTTGTGCATCTCATTCCTACACAAGTTCGTCTTATTTTTTATTTATTTTTTATTTTTATTTTCATCCATAAGAGCATCATAGATTCTTTTGGACTTGTCTAAATTAAAATGTATATGTAACTGCAGATTGTCCTGCCATCTATGGGGGAAAGTTCACAACCCTTGTGCATGTGCACTATTACTCTGCAGGACTTAGAAACATTTATGGTGAGGTATAAAGTGTGATACTCTCCTGTATTCAATATACATTAAGAATGTGAACAAATTAAACCCATTTCCTTCAGGTTTAAATGCTCAATACATTTCCCTAGAAACTGTATTTAAATTACCATAAATTATATTGTCTATTCTCAGACATTCAAAACAAAATATAATTGTATTTGAGATCACAATAACGGTGAAGGCCAAAACATTCCTCTACTATTCATAAATGTTAACAAAAGATTACACTGCCAAGGGATGCACAAAATATTGCAAAATATATAACGGGCAGAGTTAAGCAAGTGTACCTCGTATTCTGAGGTGAATTTGTAACTAATTCTTTTCATAAAATTTGATGGGAATTAATGTTATGAGACTTTTAAGTTTTAAAAAAATTAAAATGAGTTGTACATAATCTCACCTCATACAGTCCGTGTAATTCATAGCGCAGGATCGCGGTTTTTGGAACAATTGTTCTTCAGTTATCTTTTAGACTGTTGAATTTTTTGTCGTCACAATGATCTTCTAAACTGCCATCTAATGATGATTTGAAGGACATAGGGCAGTAACATAAGCAACATTCTGTTAAGGAAAAGAGTAAAGTGATCCCACTACAGGCCATAGGAGAGGTAGTAGGAGGTTAAGGCTCCCACTTTTTCTAGATAATTGGCACTTGATGGCAGCTGGATGGTCAGCCCTGCATGACGCCACCATTACCTCCCGAACAAGTGTAATGTACTCATTTTTGTTAGAGGCTGAGTCTATCCCAGGGCCATTATGCCACCAGAAGGTTTGGGTCAGTTAAAAATCATGACCCCACTGCGATTTGAACCCTCTACCTTCTGGTTTGTAGTACACTGGGTTTTTATAGGAAGCCAGATATAAGAACAGTTAAGTCTCGTAGACTGAGAAGGGCAGGACATATGACATGTATGGGGAATGAAAGACTTGCATGGAAGCTTCTTGTAGGAAAACAAGAGGGAAAACGCTCAGTAGATAGACCAAGAATGTGGTGGGAGAATAACATTAACTATGATTTGAGGAAGTAGATTATACGGGGAATGATTGAAAAACATTAGCTTAGAATAGGGATGTATGGAGAGCTTATGTCTGCATGGTCATGGACCTATGGGTAGAATAATGTCAGTTAGAATGTATATATTTTCCCAAATTCCCAGCGAGTAGGATTTAATCTTAAAGCTCATCAAATCAACACTAGATGGCAGAAGGTGACGGTAATGACAAAAATTCAAGTCATAAAGATGGTTGAAGATAGAAATGACAGTTCCTGAAACCGTGGTCCTGTGCTGTGAAATGAATACGGAGTGTCTGAAGTGAGACATATGCCTCATTTTAATTTTATTAGTCAAGTAATATTTTGTATTGTTCCATATAATATCTGTAACACATTTCATATTTATTTTTTGTTTTATTTTCAGATAAGTGTTGTGTTTTAGTGCAGCGATGTCCTCAGATCCTCCCCCCCACCCTCTAGTTGTTAATATTAAATTATATAGGCCTAAGAGCCCTCTAGGCTTGTCGCACCAGGGGATTTGAGAATACTTAATTATTAAGCAATATTATTTGATGGCACTTATTGCCACTAGATATACAGTTCTACAAAATAATATTTTATTCATATTCTGAAATATAATTTAAAAGTAATTTTTGATAATTTCATGTTCTAGTTTCAGAATGCAAGTAGTTCCTAAACTACATCATCTGTAGTTTAAAATATTCTGATTTTGTGTTGGTTCAGAATTTTCTTAGCAATATTGTGGCATTTTAGAACAACAGTTCTGATGGTGATAAATTTGAGTATACTTTATTATCCATTACTGTTTCTGGCTTGGGAATTATCTAGTCTTTCTTTTATGGAATTTTTGTGGTTATAGTTTTGTTGTTCAACATATTACTTGGGAATTGTTGTATTATCAGATTTTTTCTGAAAATTTTCTTGTATATAGCTTTGTTCTTCTACATTTGGCTTGGGAATTGTTTTGTTCTTTTTTCTGGAATTTTTTCAGCATATAATTTTAATCTTCGTTTACTCTTTGGTGTGATGTCTTATGGTTTGCAAGTGAATTTTTTCCATCTTGAAGGTGGTTTTAGGCATTTGTTGGTTGTCTGCTGCTAGTTCATTTATAAAATTGTGGATGGTTGCCAAGAGGTTTCAGATGTTGATACATCATTGGTTGTCTGGTCTTAGACATCAGTTGTATTTTAATAGATGGTTTCTTTAAAATTTCATTTATTAGCATGCGCATGCATTTCGATCTTTTCTGTGAATTGTCTTACAATCTTCAATATGTGCTTAAGTTTTCTTAAGTCATATAATCGAGTTGGTACATTCTTTCCGTATGGATCAAGTTTGTAAATCTGCTTGCATTCTGATGCTAGACACATGATTTATAACAAAAATTAAATTTATGAAAATTAATAATTCTTATAAAATTTTAACGAAGTTAAGTTGAAAGATTTCTCAAATTTTTTTATTTTTAAAATGTAGAACTTGATGAAAGATGGTAATCTTCCTAGTTTGTTTAAAAGTAAGTCAGGTTAAAGTCTGATGTAGGTTAGAGATTTTGAGCAATAAATGTAAAGTGCAATATTAGCCTATTTATAGTCTATTTTTGAAAGCTATTAATTTTTTAAGTAACAGTAAAAAAAATTGATTCATTGCAATCAATAATTAGAGTAAATTTAAACAGCTAAATATAAAAATAATAATATTGAGTCACTTTATTTTCTAAATATTATAACTTGTTAGTTTACCCACGTTCTTGCCCTTGATCTTGTGCTACGAGGGAATCATCCATCGAGGGACCAATTATAGTAGGACATAAAAATTTTTATTTGTGTCACAGAACCTGTCTTCGTAACAATATATCAGCTCTTCTCTTTTTCTGTATACTTTGCCATTATTGATCAAATTTTAATTAACTCATAAATATTTTAAATAAATTAGGTTAGGGATGCAAAACATGGACTCTTACTTTAAGTGAGGAAAGAAGATTATGAATATATGAGAATAATGCTAAATAATAACAAACACTAAAAGCTGATAAAGCAGCACAAATATCAGGATATATGAAAGATTTAATTTGGTGCAACAAACATATGTTAATAGAAAGCAAAAACCCGCATATACAAAATGATAGTTTGACTAGTTATCGTACATGGAGCAGAAACTATGGCTGATACAACAAAAACTAAACAAATAAGCACATGTGAAATGAAAATCTCAAGAACTATTCAGGGGAAAATATTTGATAAAATACACAACACAGAAATTAGGAACAAATGTCATATTCAAGACATAACCAAATTTATTATAGATAGATGAAAATATTGGAAGGGTCATATAGAAAGAATGGAAGAAAAGACTTGCAAAAAGAGCTAAAGAAGATAGACCAATGGACGGGAGAAGAACAAGACCAGCCAAGAGATGGATAGATAGTGAATGCACATCCAATATGTCTTCCTCCAAGGAGTTTCTTTGGAAATAAACAGGATGAAAATAGTACGAATTACGTTTAAGAAGAATAAGGAAAAATTTTGAACCAGAAAAGAGGTGAACAGAAAGGTGAATGGAGAAAACTACATAATACTAAGCTACAAATATATATAGGAAGCAGATATAACAGTTAAGTCTCGTAGGCCCAGAATGAAGTGGGAGAATAACATTAACCATGATTTAAAGGAAGTAATTTATACATTAGCTAAAGATAGGGATATATGGAGAGCTTATGTCTGCATGGCCATGAACATTGGGTTTGATAGTGCTAGTCAGATGTAATTTAACTTTTTAAAAATTATTTTCAAAAGATTTCAACCATTAGAAGTCAGGTTCATTATAGTTGAAATTATATTTATCAAGTAATGTTGATATTGTTGGCTGAAGACTGCAATGTTTATGCAGTAGAAACAAAACTTTGAGCTGGTAGAAATGTTACGAGCACAGACTGTGATGAACAAGTGAACATAAAGCCTCGGATGTAGTTAGTGAATGGGTTTGAAATATACAGCTGAAGAGAACCGTCAACAATTACATTCCAAAACCTACCTTGACATTTCTCCCAGAGAAGCTATATGATATACTAAGACAATGTCCAAAAAATTGTGCCAATTTGAACTGAAGGCATCGAAATCAAAGCCAGATTCCATCAATGGCAACCTCTGATGGATCAAGTGGACTCCCTGCTCGAATGAGCAGAGTGGAGTGGTCCAATCTACCAATTCAGGGTTGTATTACTTCCCTGTATAAATTGAGAGATTTGTCAGAGGATTTTAGTACCTTGCAGTTAAAAAGGCAGATAATTTTTTGAACATGATCTTGGTACATCACAAGGCTACTCTGGAAGAAACTTAAAGGCAGGTTTTGGCATGCAATGGTAGACAGTTCCCTTGTTAGAATTTCTGTTGACAGGTGTTGGGGCCGAGGCAGATTGTCGCTTGAATACATCAGAAGGAATGGATTAATGAATTTCCTTAGACATTATAAAATTTAGTTTTTTATAATAAAATTTTAGTATGAATTAAAATTTCTATAGCTCTTAAAATTTGGAGCGTATATATTTTCCTTCGACATCTTAGCTTCAATAGAAATAAAGTCAATAACTAGAGGAATTTCATAGTTATTGAGTTTTGAATCCTGGTGGACATGATTTTGATTCTTCATTCATAGACATACTGAATTTATTTTATAATAAATACAGATTTCTTTGATACAGTACATTTCTATACAAGAATGTTTGGCAAAACTTAATTTTAAATATTGAATTTTAAAATGGTAATAAAAAAGAGTTCATTCCTCGGTATGTAAAAAGTAGACATGGGATTAAAAACTGTGAAGCATTTACTTAATTTATTTGAAGTAACGGCAACAATTTTCCACCGGGCAAAATATCTAGTAGGGATTGTGCCCAATGGAAGTTGTTTGTGTATATAATGTATAAATATACATAAATATAAATTTTTACAAACTTCAAGAAATAAAGTATAAATTATAGAATGATTAGATTACTATATCTATAGAGTCCTGCGCTGTAGCCGAGCGGTTAAGGCGAGATGCCTTTAGCATACAGCTATGGGACTTGTGCAGGATCGAATCCCCAATGGGGGAAGAAATTTTTTCATGGGGTTTCGGCCAGTAAGGGACCGGTGCCCACCCAGCATCGTGAGGCATTTTGGGTAGTTAAAATAAGTAGTGGCTCCAGCTTGAGAAAACCAGCTATAATGTCTGGGAGATCAGACATGCTGACCACATGTCACCCTTACATTGCTGGATGATTGTCTACCTGTGTGATTAGCACATGTGGATGTGAGGTCAGCAGATACTGATAGGCCAAGGGCCTTCTAAGCCTGTTGTGCCATAGATCTTTTTTATATCTATAGGCATTTATATTTAGCATTTATATTTCATGGAAATGCTTTTAACAGTATCCATTTTCTTAAATTGGATTTAAAATTTAATTCAATTATTAATAAATAATAATTTAATAAAAACTATAAGAAGTAACATTGTGTTTTCTTTACAATAATTGGAATCCTAATATCTTACCTCATGAATTGATGTTTTTGAGAACTTTTGAATTTGGAACTATTATAGGAAATATCATCGAGGTATGATTTAAAATTTAAAATATATAATTCTTTCCCCCTCACCTCATCCTGTCTCCTAATGGAAAGAATTTTTTGTTTCGATGTGTGTTCATATTTCGTCAGCTTGTGACTGAAAAAGCTGGTTTTAGAATGAATACATACTGAAACATGTATTCAAAAACACAATTCATGAGGTAAAATGACTCAAATAATTTAATAATTATAAACTTAAATATTACTTATGGCTTCACAGTTTTATTAAAATTTTAGGACGTAGTATTTCTTCTTTTTCTATGTAGTTGATTTTTTGTAGATTTTTGAGCATTTTTGAAGGGTAAAGTGTATAAAAAAATTTCACTGCAGAATATGCAGAACAATAACCTGTACCAGATTAACATGGGTTTCTTGTGCCCGATACTTGGTTTTGTTCAGAAATTTGTAATATTGTTGAAGTAATATTTATTATCCGCGTGTAGGATGGTTAGGTTAGGTTAAGTCTGATGGGACAAATTCTGAACAACACCATTGCTAATATTGCGTCTTATAAATTTAAGAAAAGAATTTATTCTAAACAAATTTTTTTGGATAGTATTTGAGGTTATTTTTGGTATACTTGAACATTACTCATTCATATTTCATTTATGATTCTGAAATATGGGTAATTGTGCTTTAAATATATTTAAATTTGGAGATATATTATTCAAAATTATGGTTAATTAACAAAATTGTAGTTGAAACAATTGAATTGAAATTTGTATCAGCTGCATGACTGGATTTATGATTTTACTGTAAAACAGAATCAATTTGGAAATAAGAGTTGAATTTCTTGGTTAGGAATTTTCAAAATACATTAATTTTGAATGAGGTAATTGATAATGAATAAAAATATTATACTTAGTGTAAATTTCAGTATAATATAAAGACTTCAGTGTTTTTTGTATTGTAATTATTTTATATTTTAAATTTCAAATTTGTAATAATTCAATTAATATGCAGGGACTTAAATACAATGCATATTAATCTTAAAATTTAGTAACTTGATTTTTATTATCTATTAATATATTTTTATATATTATTGTATTATTAACTAGTAAGTAATTCTAGAATGAGTATAAAATACTGAATCACAGTTTTTGCTGCAAAATAAAGATTCTAGGTCAAGGATTGTAAGACCAGAGTTGGCATTTTGTTTTTGGTAAAACTGTACACAAGATTCATATTAAATATGGAATATAATTTGAGGTGAGATAGTGAAGAGTTCAGTCAAGCAGTTTGGATGCACTGGTACAGGTGTTGCAATGCAGTCTGCAGTAAGCAAATAACATTACTGCCAGACCGTGTTTAGTGTCCCAAATGTAAGGTTAGGGTCGGTGGTAACGTTGTTTGAGCAGCAGAGCCCTGTGAGGCACCTCGCTTAATGCGAGTTGTTGCTACCTTGATGGATTGGCAACCTGTGGCAATTTTATTACTCTAGTATATTATTTAATATTTTAACATTAAATATTGCAATTTCAAATAATAAATAATTAAAGTGAATATGCCAATAATGACAAATATTAACTGGCTTTAAGATTACTAAAGAATTATAGTTAATAAATCTCAAATTTAATCTAATGTTGATTTTACAAAAGATTTGATTTAGATATTTGGTTATTTTAAATGTATTTACAAATTTTCATAAACATATTTTTAAATATTGTAATAAATTCAAGAAATTTCATGAAAACCTGTGCAAGGTTGCCTATTCTTTCCATTAGTTTTGCATTTGTACTTTTTTTTACCCCATTTTTTTTGAGAAGCTTTTCAGGATTCTTCTTTCTTCGTTCTTCAGCTGCATACTTTAATTAGATATTCAAAGCCTCTTTTTAGGCTCGTTCTTTGATAGGCAATTAGAGATTTTTTTTATCTTAGTGGGACTGAAATGTCCAGCGTCGATTGCATGAATTTTTGGACAGCAGTTGTGTTATTGATTGCTGTCTGTCTGTATTTGACATCCAACAATGGAGGATGTTGAATTTAAATGCGACGTTTAATTAATCCACGATATTTAAGCCCTTTGAGGGCTTGTGTGTTAGGCATTTAGAGATTTTTAATGATATGGAATTAAACAGCTAGGACTGGATGTGAAAATTTAAATTTTTGGATTACATTTATTGCTATTAAGTTGTTATAGCCTTGAATGTTGTCTATTTTTAAATTTCATTTTTGCATTCAACTCCTGGAGTAAGGAGGTTGTTTGTTAATACAATGTTTAATGTTTTGACAGCATTTAATATTTTGGTCTTGAATGCTGTTTTTTAAACCTTGTCTTTACATTCAGCCTCCTGGATATACATTACTGACAAATTAGAGAATGAATCTGCGTTGAATTTATATTTTTGCTGATAAATATTTAGAATGATTTAGGCAGAGTTTTAAACTGTCAAAATGACATAACTACTTATTTCTGCTGAGTAGCTGCACAGTGCCTTCAGCACATCCCCTCCCACAACAAAAAGTAGAAATAAGTAGAGTATTTACAATTTTTTTTAGGTTAGGGAAGTTGAGTTTTGGAGACGGGAGCCACGTTTGGTGGTGAATGATCTTGCACTCTTCTTCACTGCAACTAATTGTTTATTCGTCGATTTAAGGTTTAATTTTATTAAGAGAAAAATTAGGGTCCAATTGCAAAAAAAAATCATTTGACAATGTATAATGCTAAAAGTTAACATTGAATATTGTCGTTATTTTTGCATTTGGCTCATAAACTATAGGTTTATTGGTGCAAAAGAATAAGGGAATGATGTGAATAATAAACTGGTTAGGCTGTGAAAGTGACAAAACCACTTATTTCTGCTGAGTAGCAACAACCGCACCTTCAGTGCACCCCTCGCCCTGTGAAACGTAGAAATAAGAGGTGGTTTACTTATTTATTGGTGTTTTTTTGTGTTAGGGAAGTAGAGTATTGGAGATGAGAGCCATGTTTGATGGTGAACAGTCTCGCATTCTACTTCATTCACTAATCAATTTTCTCTTTCAGGAAAACTAATTGTTTGCTTTATGTTTCAGGTTTTTTCATACTCTTCATGGCAAAGCTATCAATATCAGACATCTGATATTGTATTCTATCACTTAAAGAATGATAGAGTATTGACGCAGAAGAAATATTTAAAGTTTCAAGATTTAGTCTTGAATTTTAAGAATCTTAGCTTTAGGGTTGTAAAATTGGGAATGTAGGTAGGGCTTAAAATAAGGTGACAGAATCACTTATTTCTGCTGAGTAGCAACTATGCACCTTCAGTGCACCCCATCCTCCCTGTGAAACGTAGAAATAAGAGATGGTTCACTTGTGAATTAGGAATTTTCTTTGTTAGGGAAGTAGAGCTTTGGAGATGGAAGCCATGTTTGATGGCGTGCAATCTTGCACTCTACTTGGTTTACTAATCAATTCTACGGTGCGTGGAATAATCGACTTAAGAAACAAAACTTTTTCAGAACAAGCAAAATAAACTTAAAGGTGATCTCTGAAAAACGTAAGTTCGTGTAGATATTGTGTTTTGGAATATAAAAAAATAAATATTCTAAAATGACTAATATCTGGTCAAACTTAGTTTTTTCTTTAGAGATCACCGTGAAGTTTATTTTGCTTGTCCTGAAAAGTTTGGTTTGACAAGTCTATTATACTGCGCACCATAGAATTTTCTTTTTCAGCAAAACTAATTGTTTGCTTGTTTGTTTCAGGTATGGGTGATCCTGTATCAAACTTTTATAGGGAGAAATTACTATGAGGATTAATTTAATATTGAATTAAATGCTTCACACCTCTCCTCATATCCAGTTTTCTAAGTAGACCGTAGTTTCAAAGCCTTGTCGGTTTCATCATTAGTACTTTTTCGTTGACTGATCTTATGTCAACAAGATGGTACTGAAGTTGAAGTCACCAAGGATTTGAAACTGCAGTCTACTTAGAAGACTGGATATGAGGAGAGGTACGAAGAATTTAATTTAATCATTCATTCAATATCACTCATCTGACATTGTACTTTTACCATTACAGAATGAGATAGTGACGACGTAAAATAAATATTTAAAGTTTCAATATTTATTAATATTGAATTTTATAAATCTCAGCTTTTGGGTTATGAGATTTGGAGTAGAAGGGAATGTAGGAGTTTCAAAGAATGTTGGTAGGGCTTCAAACAATAACAGGGTGACCACCACTTATGTCTGCTGAGTAGCATCTCAGCGCCTTCAGCGCATCCCTCCCCACTGCAAAAAGTAGACGTAACTGGTGGTAAACTTGTTAATTTGTTTTGTTAGAAGAGATGAGTGTGGAGACAGGAACTGCATTCGGTGATGCTTCATTACGAGATGAAAGGATTAGTCATGTTGTTAAAGCAAGTTGATACAATGCACCACTTTTTCTACTGTTGACAAGATGGTGCCTTCAGCACACTCTTCACATCCTCGTCAAAAGTAGAAACACTGGTAATCATAATTGACTTTAGACTTTTACTTTTTTCTAATTGTGTATTATTGATAACAGAACAGGTGCCACGGAGGCAAACCAGTAGTATTTTTTCATGTTAGGGAAGTAGAGCTTTGGAGATGGAAGCCATGTTTGATGGCGAGCAATCTTGCACTCTACTTGGTGTACTAATCAATTCTACGGTGCGTGGAATAATCGACTTAAGAAACCAAACTTTTTCAGAACAAGCAAAATAAACTTCGAGGTCTCTGAAAAAACTATGTTCGTATAGATATTGTTTTGGAATATAAAAAAAATATTCTAAAATGACTAATATCTGGTCGAACTTAGTTTTTTTTTCTTTAGAGATCATCTTGAAGTTTAATTTGCTTGTCCTAAAAAGTTCGGTTTGACAAAAGTCCATTATACTGCACATCATAGAATTTTCTTTTTCAGCAAAACTAATCGTTTGCTTGTTTGTTTCAGGTATATCTAATGGTCAATCTAATATCAAACTTTTATAGGAAGAAATCACTATGAGGTTCAATTTAATATTGAATTAAATGCTTCATACCTCTGCTTATATCCAGTTTTCTAAGTAGACAGCAGTTTCAAATCCTTGTTGGTTTCATCGTTAGTAGTTTTTCGTTGACTGATGTTATGTCAACAAGATGGTACTGAAGATGAAGCCACTAAGGATTTGAAACTGCGGTCTGCTTAGAAGACTGGATATGAAGAGAAGTACGAAGCATTAAATTTAATATTTGATTCAATATCACTCATCTGATATTGTATTTTTACAATTACAGAATGGAGATAGCACAGACGTAAAATAAATATTTAAAGTTTCAATTTTCATTAATATTGATTTTTAAAATCTAAGCTTTGGGGCCGTAAGATTTGGAGTAGAAGGGAATGTAGGAATTTCAAAGAATAATGTTGGTAGGACTTGAAATAACAAGGTGACCACTACTTACGCCTGCTAAGTAGCATCTCAGCGCCTTCAGCGCATCCCTCCCCACTGCAAAAAGTAGACGTAACTGGTGGTAAACTTGTTAATTAGTTTTGTTAGCAGAGATGAGTGTGGAGACAGGAACTGCATTCGGTGATGCTTCATTACGAGATGAAAGAATTAGTCATGTTGTTAAAGCGAGTTGATGCAAAGCACCACTTTTTCTACTGTTGACAAGATGGTGCCTTCAACGCACTCTTCACATCATCGTCAAAAGTAGAAACAATGGTAATCGCAATTGACTTTATACCGTTACTTTTTTTCTAATTGTGTATTATTGATAACAGAACAGGTGCCACGGAGGCAGACCAGTAGTGTTTTTTATGTTAGGGAAGTAGAGTTTTGGAGATGGAAGCCATGTTTGATGGCAAGCAATCTCACACTCTACTTGGTTTACTAATAAATTCTACGGTGTGTGGAATAATTGACTTAAGTCAAGAAACAAAACTTTCTCAGAAGAAGCAAAATGAACTTGAAGGAGATCTCTGAAAAAAGTATGTTCGTGTAGATATTGTGTGTTTTGGAATATGAAAAGAATAAATATTCGAAAATGACTAATATCTGGTCGAAAATGACTAATATCTGGTCGAACTTAGTTTTTTTTCTCTAGAGCTCACCATGAAGTTTATTTTGCTTGTCCTGAAAAGTTAGGTTTCTTGACAAAGGTCCATTATACTGCGCACCGTAGAATTTTCTTTTTCAGCAAAACTAATCATCTGCTTGTATGTTTCAGGTATATCTAATGGGTGATCGAATATCAAACTTTTATAGGAAGAAATCACTATGAGGTTTAATTTAATATTGAATTAAATGCTTCATAACTCTGCTCATATCCAGTTTTTTAAGTAGATCGCAGCTTCTAGGCTTTGTCGCTTTCATCGTCAGTATTTTTCGTCGACTGATTTTGTCAACAAGATGGTACTGAACATGAAGCTAACAAGGCTTTGAAACCGCCGTCTACTTACAAAACTGGATATGAAGAGAATTACGAAGCATTTCATTTAATATTTCATTCAATATCACTCATCTGATATTGTATTTTTACAATTACAGAATGAGATAGCGGCGATGTAAAATAAATATTTAAAGTTTCAATTTTCATTAATATTGATTTTTAAAATCTAAGCTTTGGGGCCGTAAGATTTGGAGTAGAAGGGAATGTAGGAATTTTAAAGAATAATGTTGGTAGGGTTTGAAATATCAAGGTGACCACCACTTACGTCTGACGAGTAGCATCTCAGCGCCTTCAGCGCATCCCTCCCCACTGCAAAAAGTAGATGTAACTGGTGGCAAACTTGTTAATTTGTTTTGTTAGAAGAGATGAGTTTGCAGACAGGAACTGCATTCGGTGATGCTTCATTATGAGATGAAAGGATTAGTTGTGTTGTTAAAGCGAGTTGATGCAAAGCACCACTTTTTCTACTGTTGACAAGATGGTGCCTTCAGCACACTCTTCACATCCTCGTCAAAAGTAGAAACGCTGGTAAACGTAATTGACTTTAGACCATTATTTTTTTTTTGCTAATTGTGTATTATGGGTAACAGAACAGGCACCACAGAGAGGCAGACTACTGCCACTACTGAGGTGAATGGTCTCTTATTCATGGTTCACCCCGCGCCCCCCTCCTGCTCTGTGCCTCATCGTGGCGAGGGGGTGTAACAAGCTATGCCACAATTCTCATTTAGGTTTATTACATTTTCTAGATTTAATAGAAGATTCAAGACTTGTTTGTCTTGATTGTTAAATAAATCAATTTACTTTGATTCTACATTTGAATAAAATTATAAGATATCTGACAGGAATTATTTTTTGAAAGAATAAATCTGTTCTCCATTGATTCAGAATTCAAATATGTAGATTATATAAAATAAGTTCCATGGAATTATAATATAAAATTATACACCTTTCAGGTCCGTCTTCTGAACCATTGAAACATGAAATTACTGTATTACTGTAGGCCTTTCAGGACTAGTCCCATCATCAGCAGAAAGTATGTCTGCAACCATTGACTTCAAATGTAAGCTTGGCTGGTCTGTTGTAACTGTAGAGTGGATTTGATTTACTAGGTGTGTTCCTGTTTAATAGCAGATCATTGTTGGTCTGTCCAAATATTTCCAATTCCTCTAGTACATTGATTCTGTTTGGATTATCTTTGCGCAGAAGTAAATTTATAATACACATTCACAAATTTTCCTTAAAGTTCTCTATCAATCTAGGTCCTGTTTCTTCATACAATACACCAAATTTCCTCATTGAATTCTGAATGTTATTCTTCCAGGTTTTTCTTGGTCTTTTTCTGCTCCTTTCAATTTTCCTTTGGTAGTCTTCCATCCTGAATTCTTCTTACGTGTCCATACCATATTAGCCATCTATGTTCAATCTCATCCATTATACTTCTTTCTGCATTCATCCATTTTCTAACTTCTGTTGAGATTTTCTGGCAGCTCTTCTCCAAAAATCCATTTCAACTGCAGTTATTCTGTTGGCATGTTGTCATTGTCAAAACTTCCAGTCCATATAACATTATACTTTCTATTATGGACTTTAATGATAATTTTTAATGATAATTTTTACAACAATGATAGAAAACAAGCTCATAGCAAAAGAATGAAAGAAATTTGGGCTCAAATGAAATGCCTCTAAGTACTTTGCATAATCATACATGGGCTCATCTGCAATAAAAAAAACTCGATGTATTTTTATATATTAGTCCTCAAAGAAAACTTATTTTTAATACCGTTTAGACTTGCACATGACAGTACAGGGAGACTTAACCTTAAATCATAACTGAATTTCACTACCGCTAATAACTTTATCATGTAGCAACTCGGATAATAAAGAACCTCTGTATATATGTATATAACTTAAGCAGTCAATAGTCCAATACATCTCTGTATTTTCTGAGTGAATGGTGAACAGATAATAAAATACAAATTTATTGAAATGTGGCATTGTTTGGCTAAACAGAGCATTTTGTTTTCAGTGACCAACACAACCTCAAATGGTCAATTGCTGTAAGGTAAGATTGAAATGAAGGACTTGGAATCAGTGTATCCTATGCCACGTAATATTGACACTGAGATATGATGTTCTAACCTAAAATGTATCAATGAAACAAAATCTAAAGAGATGAATTACTCTGCCATCTGTTGAGAAAACTTAATAGTACCGGTATTAAGAATTAGTGTGACTATTTAACTCATGCCTCAAATGAGAGTCAATGACCAAACACGTTACAATGATTTTTGATTTACAATCAATCACAGTTGTGTTTCGCCTAGAATTTACCAACTAAAGTTTATCATAATAAAGAAAGCACCTCCTTTTTAACATTCTGAATTGGTCATAGCATTATTTTGCAGTGACTGATTCACCAAGAAATACGGCTAACAGATTGTATACATAGTGCATGAATGTCAACACATACCGCATGCAGGAGTTAATATAACATTTGTAGCAATTGATTATACCACTAAAAAAAGAAACCACTGTTTGCACTTTCTTAAATGTATTTTTTCCCAGAAAAATATAATTGCCATATTTACACAATAGGACATCAGAAATTAATATACAGTTTGAGGTTTCATTTTTTCTCCACTAGAGTGCATTCTTACAATATTGCGTTCCCTTGGCAATAAATAATATGATCTGGTTGCAGTGACGAACAAAATATGCAAATGAAGTGTACCGATTGTTTCTCACTTGTTTTCAAACATCGCCATTTATATGAAATATATAAATATTTTAAAATAACTATATTTAAATAATGATTTGTGAGTAAACAGCTTAATTTTATTCGTTAAATAGTCTTAACAAATATCACTCTTCATTTCCAAATTGTCAATAAATTCATGACTCACGAAGTCAGGAGTGAATTTATCTAGAGAATTTGGAAATCACTCGTGGCATTACTCATAAGAATGAAGCTCAGAGCTCTGTAGATGGCCATGCCTAAATATTTTCCATGATTGACAAAGGACTATCTGTTCCCAATCCCTTCAAATAAACTTAAATATTTTATTACAAAAATCTTGTGAAATGGAGTGAATAAAATCACTTATCAAGTTTAACGATGCTTCTCAGATGAAAATATCTAAATTTTTAAGAATTTTAGGGTTAATAAATTCTATCTTCAAGCCACAGTTAGTCCAAAAGCATTCAAGACTGAAAGTGTATAAAACACTGGCTCTTCCAACTCTTTTGTATGGTAGTGAAGTATGGACTTTGAAACAGAAGGATATACAGAGACTTAGATCTGCTGAAATGAGATATCTTCGGAGGACTGCAGGATACACACTACTAGATCACACTGAAGACATCTTAGAAGAATTACACATGGAATCTTTAGAAAACAAAATTTCTGATTATAAGTCAAGATGGATGCAACATGTTCATCGAATGGAAGATCACAGAATACCCAAACAAGTGTTAAGATATCAACCTGCAGGAAGAAGAAGACCAGGACGTCCACTCAAAAGACTTCTGGATGGTGTTCCTCTTGAGGCCCAAACAGGTCAACAAATGGCCTAAATTCGTGAATGTACTATGATGATGATGAAATTATTGTTGTATTGTTGCTTAGATCAGTTGATATGTACTATAACACAATTCATAATTTAACATGTCTGAAGAAGGTACAGTGTACCGAAACAGCTGTCACTGAATTAAGAGTATATTTTAATAATTATAAAAATCAAATAAAACTTAGGTTTTATTTTTATTTAATTAATACATATGGATTTTCATCAAGTAAACACCAACTCAATTGGTTATTAAAAACATTTCAGTCAAGATGCACCAGATTCACCTTGCTTACTCGGTAAATCTTATTCTTTTTAATCTTTCAGGTGCTGTTTGCCGAGTAAATCTGCCCTGATGCTTCCATCCATCACCAGCCAGATGCTGCCCAGTGCTTTGTACACACAAATGCAAGAAGTGACATCGATTACCAAGACTCGTGCCCTAAATGGAAGTCAATGACCAATCATGTTTCAATGAATTTTGTTTTACAACCAATCAGTCGTGTTTCACCTCACTGTTTATCGAATTCTGTTTACCAAAATAAAGAAAGCTACTTTTTAATATCCTTAATAGATCAGAGCATTATTTTAGTGACTAACTTTCCAAGGAATAAGTTAAATATAGCAAATAATGAACAGATTCCTTCGAATTACACATTTGATAATTGTGTGTTCAATAATTGTGTTTTTAAATAGTGATTTTTCTAAGTCGTTTCCGAAAAAATTAATTAATAACCTATAACATCGGTTATATAATATACAGTTCGTTTTTTTCTCTACTAGGGTGCATTCTTACAATATTGCAATCCTAGTAGGCAATAAATATGATAAAGTTGCAGTGATGAACAAGCAAAACATAACAAAACATTTTGCATTTGTTTTCAAACATCACCATTTATATGAAATATATAAATATTTTAAATAACTATTTAAATACTGATTTATGAGTAAACAGCTTAATTTTATTTGTTAAATAAATCCAATTGAGGGTCTTTCCATTTTTGCCCTTTTACCAGCCGGCTGCTGGCCCTTCACATCCACATGTCAATCACATAGGTAGATGATCAACAGCCAGTGTAGGGGTGACGTGTGGTTAGCATGTCGAGTCCCCCAGCCGTTGTAGCTGGTTCATCAACCTGGAGCCGCTACTTATTGTAGCTACCCAATTGCCTCACGATGCTGGGTGGGCACCGGTCCCATACTGGCTGAAATACCGTGAGAAAATTTCTTCCCCCATGGAGACTCGAACCAGCGCAAGTCCTGTAGCTGTGCGCCAAGGCTTCCTACCTTAACCGCTCGGCTACAGCGCAGGACGTTAAATAAATAATTATAACAAATACCACTCTAATTTCCAAATCCTCTAGATAAGTTTGGATATCGGTCATGGCATTACTTATGTGTAATATATGGATACTTACAAAATTACAAATTAAAAATGAAAATATATTAACTATGATCTTTGTGATAATAAAATTGTATTACTTTTCATCAACAAAAGTCAAATGACCAAACTAAAACATGAAACTAATTGAAGCATTAAAAACATGTTGGCTACTTTAATGTTTAGTTTAGTGATTTGGATTGTAATGAAAATGTTATTTGTAAATATCAACATTCATCAGCACATTTGTGAAGTTGATTTTGTAATTTTAGCATAATTTAATTTTGAAAAAAATGTTTTTCTTACTTTACATTGAGCTTTTTATTCATTTCAAATCTTCCACCGTCAACATTAATAAAACACTAATCAAATGTTTGAATAAATAAACTGTAAAGTTATCTAACGCCAGAAAACATATATAGCAAACTCTGCTAATTCCGTGATGCTAGTCTTTCAGACTATTATACCTTAATATTATGAAAATGTCCACCGCTGTGGTCTCGAGGTAGCGTGCTGCCTTGTCACGCAGCTGCCTTGTCACGCAGCAGGCCCGGGTTTGATCCCCAGTCGGGGCAGTTTTTCTGGGTGAGGTTTTTATCAGGGTTTTTCCTCACCTGTAAGACAAATGTCAGGAAAACTTTAAGGCCCAAATGGTCCCCGAAATCATATGGCCATCATCTTTATCATCCTTATCTTTATCATCCTTATCTTTATCATCCTTATCTTTATCATCCTTATCTTTATCATCCTTATCTTTATCATCCTTATCTTTATCATCCTTATCTTTATCATCCTTATCTTTATCATCCTTATCTTTATCATCCTTATCTTTATCATCCTTATCATTATCATCCTTATCATTATCATCACCATCATCCTTCACCGGTGTGGAAAGCAACGGGAAGCTACCACACCTACACAATTCCCTAGTAAAGCTGCAAGCATAGCATGAAAATGCTATGATTGCAGTGAAGGACCTGCCTTCAGGCAGAATTACTATGGATACTATGGATTATGAAAATTTCTTGTTAGATAATCAATTGAGTTGGTGTTTACTTGATGAAAATCCATATTTATTAATTAAATAAAAATAAAACATAGTTTTATTTGATTTTCATATTTATTATATATATTATATAAATAAATATGAAAATCAAATAAAACTATGTTTTATTTTTATTTAATTAATTTCTTGTTAGTATTAGGAATATTAAAGTTAAGGATATATGAATCAAATATATATATGCAGAGTTGTTGAATATATATTTTAAGCAGCAGGTCCGTGTTCG
Source organism: Diploptera punctata (assembly GCA_030220185.1). Taxonomy (NCBI): domain Eukaryota; kingdom Metazoa; phylum Arthropoda; class Insecta; order Blattodea; family Blaberidae; genus Diploptera; species Diploptera punctata. Next base: position 320,883 of record JASPKZ010007204.1, read on the forward strand.
ATCCCCGGTCTGGACAGTTCTACTGGGTAAGGTTTTTATTGGGGTTTTTCCTCACCTGTAAGACAAATGTCAGGAAAACTTTAAGGCCCAAACGGTCCCCGAAATCATATGGCCATCGCGATCATCATCATTCATATTCATCTTAGGTTAAGCTTAGGATTAGGGACTCTCCTGGTGCACCACTATCATCACTCATCATATCAGGGCAATGTAACCCTGGCTTCCAGGTGCCCCAACCTCAGAACTTGGTTACAAGTATGCAATGCCAGGAGAGAACACCAGGAATGTCGAAAGACAACCTGGGGTATTTGCAAAAAAAAAATGAATGAAATATTGTTTTCAGTATTCATTTCATAAATCTCAATGATGAATAGATTATATTTGAAGAGAAAAATTATGTGCTCAGAATGGGGTTTGAACCCAGGACCTTCCACACTCTGGGCGAATGCCCTACCAAGCGAACTATGAAAAACTCCAATCTAAATGGAAATTATTCTCAATAATTTCAGAAATGCAAATTATTTCAATAATTTCTTTTTGTTCCTGTTTTTTATGGAGTTTCTCAGATAGTTCACTTGGTAGAGCATTGTGTTAGTGAGAAAGGTCCTGGTTCGAACACCAGTCTGAGCGTATAATTTTACTCTTCAAATATATTTGATTTATTTATTTTTTTTGGAGGTTTTAAGAACTAGGGTAATTTTTTCTTTGTATTAAAGTAAATCCATGACTAACTTTTTAATCATTCTCCATGCTACATCCAATTCATGTTAAATTCCACTTATAAAGTAAGCCCTTGGAACTGTTCTGGAACCACAGATCAAATTTTCGATATTGTATCCGTTCACCAAATGTCAAAGAATATCTACTCAAAAATTGAAAAATGTTCTTCAAACACAGACTAGTATTAAATCTAACAACTGCTAACATGAATAAAAAAATCTCCTCTAACAGTTAATGTAAAGTACACCCAAGGAGCGTTGTTATTTTACAAATATAAAAACACAGCAAGAAAGTAGATTTTCTGCCATCTATGAGAGAGAAATAGAATGTTTTTCTTGCCAGCACAACTTCATTACAAACTAGAGAAAAAAATATAGCATAAATTATGCATATCGTGAAATAAACAGAGCTTGCCTTACGTTATATTTTATATTTTTGTTCACTTGTGCATTTAGTGTGTAACATATTTCCACACGCAGTTCACCATGTTGTGTTGAGGGAGGGGGGTGACACACAAAAGCCTGACATTCTTTTTCATTTTTTGTTTTGAGAGAAAGTAATAACTAGGTTAGAATTTTTATGTAATATTGATATGCAAAATATGTACATATTTATGTAATATTAATATGCAAAATATATACATATTTATGTAATATTAATATGCAAAATATGTACATATTTATGTAATAACATTATGTAAAATATGTAAGATTGCATAAAAATTACTTAAAATATGTAATATTGAATACATTAAAATTTTACTTTATATAAATTTGTTTTAAACACAAACTTTAAGATCAAATTTGAAGGAATGTGACAGTTAAACACTTGACAACGTGGTAAGAAGGGTATTGTCATGTTTCTATTATAAAATGATCCCACTACAGGCCTTGGGTATATTGTGAGGTTAAGGCTCCCATCTTTCTAGACAATCGGCAAGAGATTTCAGCCCCTCCCCTACAACATAGTATGGTATTAATTTTTTAGAGGCTGAGTTGACCCCAGGGTCATGTTACTGCCAGAGGATTAAGCAGTTTAAAAATCCTGATTCCATTGGGTCTTGACCCTAGATTTTCAAACTTGTAGGATATTGCATTAACCAACTATACTACAGTGTGCCCCCCTATATATTTCTATTTCTTAGAATTTAGAATTGATTTAGAATAGATTTATTTAGCCTGGTGGAGTTAAGGCCATGTGGTCTTCTCTTCCACTCACCAGGACAAACATGTTACATTTAAATACAGAAAATTACAATAATAGTACATACAAAACAATTAATTATCTATACTTATTTTAGGATTTCTCACTATGAGGTACATTCATTAAGGTAGAATTTTTTTTATCACTCACCTCATATTGTTTTTATTTGACTATAAACTATGTTCCGAAACTAGTTTATAGTCAAATAAGAACAATGAGGTGAGTGATATAAAATCCTACCTTAATTATCTGTCAAATTGAATAATAATGAAAATAATGTCTAATAATACAATAAAATTAAATACAATAAAATTAAATACAATTAAAATTAAATTAATGATTGACTGAATACAGAAAGGAATAACACCTTGAATTTACTATGCATAAAAAGAAAAGAAAAAAAAATGTACAAATAAAGTAATAAACTACAGTAAATTAATCTATCACTTTTTATACAAGGCATTAGGTAAATATATTAACAGATCTTAAAACTATTTTTATTAAATAATGAAAAAACACGTTAATTTTTAAAAAGTAATATTAGTGAGTTGTTTCATTCATAAACAGAGTAGATTGCTCAGGTTTTAAGAGATTTTGCTATGTGAGACGCTATACTAGACTTCTGTATCTGTTTATCATGTTTAGTAAATGTAATTCTTCTTTGAAAGTTTCTCAGCGCTTTTGTATAGGTTGGGAAAAAGTTTCAGTGCACAATCAGGTATCAGTTTTTCAATGTAAACGAATATTTTCATAAATGTTTTGAATTATTTTCTGCTTATGAAAATACTTTTCAAGAGGCGTAATATGTAAATTAAATAAAAAAATTTTAAAATATGTAAAAATACGTAATTATGATCAAATATGTAAAAATCTTTAATGATACATTTTCATATTTATGATAGTAATACTTTTCAAGAGGCATAATATGTAAATTAACATAAAAAATCTCTAAAATATGTAAAAATACGTAATTATGATCAAATATGTAAAAATATGTAATGACAAATTTTCATATTTATGACAGTAATATTCTAATTTGCAGAGATTTATCAATTTTACCCACGTATAAACGAAGAGAAAGAATATGTAATTACATGCAAATTTAGCCTTAGTAATAAAATAGGGCCGAAGTAACCTGTATATACAACATGACATATCATAATTAATCATATCAAAGCTTGTATTTCAAATTGCATTATCTTTTTGTTTGTCTACGGCTCATTTGGGCTTATTTAAAATGATTGTAAGTACTTACCAATGATGAAATAAATAATTAATAAATAAATTACTTGATGACATTACTTAATGACATTACTTAATGACATTACTGATACTTTCGACCCGTAGGTTCATGCCCATATACAAGCTCTTCATACGTCCCTATTCTGAGGTACTTTTCCAATTAATTCCTGTACAATCACTTCCCTCAAACCATAGTTAATGTTACAGATGCCAAAATCACATGATCGGATTTTGCCAGTTTTCCGGAGAAATAGTATTACAATGCGAGGTTGGGAAGTGGTTTTTAGAGAAGCGAGGAAATGATTAAAAACCTCACTTTCGTTCGGTTTTTAATCATTTCCCCGCTTCTGTAAAACACTTCACAAACGTGCATTGTACATTACTTTTTGCACGATGGTGTTTTCAAAATAACGAATAATACTAAAACAATATTTTTGTTGGAAATATTTGCGTACATTATAAACGGCTAACGTTAAGTGTGGTCGATGTTTATATGATAAATGCCAAAAATAATTTAGTTGAGACTACAGCAGGCCGTGATACCAATCAGTTGTAAAACGGCGGCAAGTAAGAATTTTTTCATATTGTTTCTAATAAAGTTAATTTAAAATTCAGTGATTTGTTTCCTATAATGCATATTAACACTACCTTTTGGATATATTTTTGTATATACATAAAGGACAGTGGTTTTACTTCCTGCATTAGGTAGATATTTTGTAATATTACAGTATAGTCATTTAGTTATTTGAAGGTTGGTAACCTCAAAATTTAGTAAATTTAACTTCCAATGATTGTCGCCATTGCTGTAACTACAATAGAAGCACTATCGTGCAATTTTGTTTCATTACTATGATTCTTATATGGTGGTTTGAAATTTTATAAGGAGAATCACTAGGAGATTTAATTAAAGCTTTCGTAAAAAAATTAAATATCTGGCAGGTCTCTCTGATGGCATCTGGAAAAAAAATCCTAGCATGACGTAATTGCTATAACGTCAAATAATGCCGAAGAGAACATTTTCTGCCTGCACCAGGAATCGAACCTTCAGCTTTCTGTGCCGACACTCTGACAACTGAGCATAAATCCCATCCAAGCACAAATCCTCTCTTTACCTTACTCTCTTATTACCACATTCAATGCAATGAATCATCATTCACAAATACACAATGAATGGTTTTACATTAAGAAGACATGAAGGGACTCATATAGTGTGTTGAAAATTTACAACTGCATTAGCAGGGATGCACTTTGTATTTTTTTAAAATTTAATTTGGTATTCCCTAAATATTGAATTCATAAAAATATGCTTGAAGATACAGAGTGAAGTATGACTAGATAAACACGTCACCTCGCTTCTACATGAATCAGGGAGATGCACTAATTCAAGTAGGTGTTAAATTACAATAAAACAAACACATTTTATCTCTTACATTTTATGATTAACCAGGGGTTAATGGAATAACACTCAAATTTTGTGCAATGTTGCAACAGCGCACAAAACATTTGATAGATTATTTTGAGACACATACAACTGTTTTGGGAGCAATGATTGGAAGACTACGTCTTACTTGTGGTTCAGTGTTGCAACATTTCTATAGCTTTTATTCCAAAAGTCAATTGTTTTCACTTATTTTATAGGAAAACTATTAATTGTATTGCAAAATTTAAAAGGAACAAAACATTACTTTTCAGTTTTAATTATTAACTAAATATTAGACATGTACAGCAAATATTTATAGAATTAGGCAGCATTTAAAGTTTGACGAGAAGCATTGTTTTTAAACGCTTTCTATTAGCTTGACCTGTATCTATCTATTCAACGCGATTTTCACCCACTTAAAATCATTGGATCGACTTGAAACTTTGTATACTTGTAAATGACCAATGACAATACAATAATTTCATAAATTTTTCTAAAATCCTGGCCAGAATCAGCAGAAAATCGAAATAATAAAAACCGGTATAATAGGTTGCGGACCTACCAACTTCTTACTCGATCGTTGTAAGAGCTCAGTTGGTAGAGCGGTGGACTCTAGTGGTATATAATTTCAGTAATCCATAGGTCGCTGGTTCAAATCCGTCCCGGAGGATTTTTTTAGTAGAGTATTACTTTTAGGTCATACTACAATAGTATCGAATTTAAATATATTTACATATTTATCTTATTCTGTAAAATATTGAAACTAAAAAATAAATAATAGTTTAAACAAATAATAGTTTAAAAAGCTAAAACAAGACGCTTTACTAGAAAACCAAACTAAAAAATAAAAAATAAAAGTTTTAAAAAACTAAAACAACACGCTTTATTAGAAAACTGAACTAAAAAATGAAAAATTATTTTAATTTCCAACACGCTTGGGATAAAATTAATGTGGCCAACAAAAAAATAATCTCCAACACATTTAGAATAATACTAGAGTTATCTACAAATAATAATTTTACCATCAAAAGCGAGGGGTGCTCTATATCAATTAATATATTTGATAATAAACAGATATTGGTAAAAGTAAAGTCTCTAAGAAGAAAATGTAAAAAACATAAAAAGCACCCCACGCTTTTGATGGTAAAATTATTTTTTTTTGTAGATAACTCTAGTTTTATTCTAAATGTGTTGGAGATCATTTTTTTGTTGACCACATTAATTTTATCCCAAGCGTGTTTGGAAATTAATTTTTTTTTCATTTTTTAGTTCAGTTTTCTAATAAAATGTGTTGTTTTAGTTTTTTAAAACTATAATTTGTTTTTTATTTAAAGAAAAACTTCAAAAGCCTAAATGCTACTGAAACTTTTGTTTCTGTATTAAACCCAAGGAATACGTTCTTAAAATAATTGAATCGCAGAGTTAAAAAGGGAAGAAACTCCAAGTGCCCTACTCTTGAGAAAACATTAAAAAAAACTATAATTTCTTACAGCTTTCTCTTATACATTTTTGACCAATTACAATATTGATCCTCTGCATACAAGGAATGCAAATATAGCAAGAATTCATAATTTCTGTCTTGCATATGTGTTTTATCGCTCTTCGAAGGTAGCGGAGTTTCTTCCCTTTACAACTCAGCGATTCAATTACACTCGCGTTACTTCCACCCTGTATTACAAATCTTGGTAAAATTAGCTCCATATTCAAGATGGCATCATAGAAGATCACCAGTTGGACTTTAGTTAAAAAATATTAAACATCTGGTAAATTTTAGGTAAGTGGAAACAATCAGCAAATTATACAGTATGTTAACAAAAGCTTGAAACTAGATTAGCAGAGATGCTCTTTATACTTTTTTAAAATTTAATTTGGTATTCCCTACACTTTTGAAATTCAGAATGGGTTGAAGCAAGGAGATGCACTATCTCCTCTACTATTTAATTTTGTACAAGAGCATGCCATCATATCTTTAGAGAATGAGAAAGGCTTACGACTCAATGGCATTAATAAGCTGTTAGTTTATGCTGATGATGTAGTACTATTGGCCGATAGCGAGGAGATACTAAAGGACAACACGCACACACTATTGAGTAACACTATGAAATTAAGACTGGAAGTAAATATTAATAAAACTAAATATATGGTCACACGTACAAATCCATTATATAATGGAAATGGACAGCTAATGACAAATGATGGAAATTTTGAGGAAGTGGCTGAATTCAAATACCTAGGAACAATAATCGCAAATAGGAATGAGATGCACAAAGAAATTAAACATAGGCTCAATTCTGGAAATGAGTGCTATTATGCATTGCAGAGACTTTTGATGTCCCAACTCCTTTCAAAAAACGTTAAACTGAAAATATATTTTTTATTTATGTATACAAATACAGGGGACTTGACAGAATTCATTGTCTATAATTATGAGAAAACAAAAATATATACAATAAATTAATACAATAGAACATTATAGCAAAACGGAAAGTTTGGCTGTTGCTTCCCAGTATCTATCCTTCAGCGTAGCAGAGTGAAGTGCCTGACACTGTAGCAGGTGGTTTCTGTCCATGTTGGTGTTTGTGGAGCACAGTGGGCAATGGGGACTTTTGTAGATTCCAATCCGATGTAGATGAGCTGCAAGACAATCATGTCCTGTGTTTAGTCGAAAATATGGTACAGCTTCCTTTCGAGGTGCATGTGGTGTAGTATAAAACCATTATTCTACCAGTTATATTATATGGATGCGAAACATGGGCTCTTACTTTAAGGGAGGAAAGGATATTACATGTATTTGAGAATTAAGTACTTAGGAAAATCTTTGGACCAAAGAGAGATAAACAGACAGGTGAATGTAGAAAACTACATAATAATGAGCTACATGGTCTTTATAGGAAGCCAGATATAATAACAGTTAAGTCTCATAGACTGCGATGGGCAGGACATATTACACGTATGGGGAGTGAAAAAACTTGCATGGAAGCTTCTTGCAGGAAAGCCAGAGGGAAAATGCCCAGTAGGTAGACCAAGAATGAGGTGGGAGAATAACATTAACTATGATTTGAGAGAAGTAGATTATACAGGGAATGATTGGAAAGCATTTAGCTCAGGATAGGGATGCATGGAGAGGTTATGTCCGCGCGGCCATGAACCTACGGGTTCGATAGTGCCAGTGAGTAAGTAAGTATTCCCTAAATGTTATATTCGTAAAAATATGCTTGGAAGGTACAGAGTAAAGTATGACCAGAAAATCTTGTTACCTGGCTTCTACTTTAAGAATTAATTAAATCAGGGAGATACAGACATCATTATTGTTCTTCAATATCACTTTAAGAGTGCTGTTAGGACCCTCTGGGTTTAAATGTAGATCATAATATTACCCGTTCTGACGTATGGCCTAGAAACAGTGCCTCACGTACAATCAGTTGGAAGAAATAGAGCGGGTGAAAGCTAGATATCTGAAGAGAGCTCTAGGAGTACCACAGAACGCAAGATCGAGGCTAGTGTATGAGATCATCAGGGAGACATTTTTGATAGAAGAACTAAGATGCGAGATAATTCTCTCAGCGAATGACGCCTTCAAAAAGCTCCTACAAGACCTGTACAAGAATAATAAATAATAATAGTTGTAAAAAACTAAAACAACACGCTTTATTAGAAAACCGAACTAAAAAATTGAAAAATAATTTTAATTTCTAACACGCTTGGGATAAATAATTTTACCATCAAAAGCGTGGGGTGCTCTTTATAAATTAATATATTTGATAATAAACAGATATTGGTAAAAGTAAAATCTCTAAGAAGAAAATGTAAAAATTATAAGAAGCACCCACGCTTTTGATGGTAAAATTATTTATCCGAAGCGTGTTGGGTTTAAATTATTTTTAAATTTTTTAGTTCGCTTTTCTAATAAAGCGTGTTGTTTTAGTTTTTTAAAACTATTATTTTTTTTTATTTTTTAGTTTTAATATTTTACAGAATAAGATAAAAATGTAAATATCTTTAAATCTGATACTATTGTAGTATGAGCTAAAAGTAATACTCTTCTAAAAAAAAACCTCCCAACCGGATTTGAACCAGCGACCTATGGATTACTGAAATTATATACTACTAGAGTTCACTGCTCTACCAACTGAGCTCTTACAACGATTGACTAAAAAGTCGACAAGCCCGCAACTTATTATACCAGTTTTCATTTTTTGATTTTCTGATGATTCTGGCCAGGATTTTAGAAACAAAATATGAAATTATTATATTGTCACGGGTCCTTTACAAATACACAAAGTTTCAAGTCGATCCAATGTTTCTAAGTGGGTGAAAATCGTGTTCAAAAATTCCGTTACATAGATACAAAGCCACTTTTTGTTATTTTCTGATGATTCTGGCCATGATTTTAGAAACAAAATATGACATTATTGTATTGTCACGGGTCTTTTACAAGTATACAAAGTTTCAAGTCGATCCAATGATTTTAAGTGGGTGAAAATCGCGTTAAAAGATTCAGTTAGATAGATAGATAGATACAGGTCAAGCAAATATAAAGTGTGTAAAAACAGCATACGCAACGTGTGCAATGCGAGATAGGACCTGGACGGAAGCTAATCATGAAATGACAAGATTGGCAATCCATGGCTTCCACCACAAGATGTGTAGTAACAAGACCTTCCACGAACCAAATGACAAGTGTGTGTGCATATTGTGTCTAGAATTTTATGACAGATGTCACATTATAAAATGTAAGAAGAGACAGAAATCAATCGCAGCGTATAGTAAGGACAAGTAATGTAATTACCTCCATGCACAGTGTGTGCGCATTTCTACTTATTATTAAATATAGATCATACAGGGTGTGCCAAAACTGAACGGCAACATTTCAGGAATGAATTCCACATATTGAGAAAAGTCTATTACAGCATGGGTCTGGAAATTTATAATCACAGAGTTACTGAAACTTTATGAATGTTAGGAAAACAGACACAATACTCGCCTTTTCAGCACACTGTAAACAATTGAAAACTTAATTCTTCCCATCACTCTCTAAATAAGGAAACATGTAGTAAATATAATTGTTTTCCGAAAACTGCAAAAAATCAATCTAGAGGTTGTGTTCGGGATTTCTAAATTCAAAGATCCCGGTCTAAATCCAAAACTTCAAAACTGAGTTTTTCAAGTCTATAGTCTTAGTGTTTTTTTCCAAAAAAGTCAAAATTTTCGAAATTTTGAAAACGGAAAAAAAATCTAGAGGGTGTGTCGGGGATTACTAATGCACGAAATCCGGTCTGAATCCAAAAATTTGAGAATTGAATTTTCCAAGACTACTGTCTTCGTGTTTTTTTTAAAAAGTCAGCATTTTCGGAAATTTGAAAACTGGAAAAAATCAATGTAGACGATTTCTAGTCTGGGATTTCTAGTGAAATAAATCCGGTGTAAATCCAAAATCAGAAAATTGAGTTTTCCAAGGATATATAGTCTTGGCATTTTTTCAAGAAATGCCAATTTTCGAAATTTTCACAACTATTAAAACTCAATCTAGTCTAGATTCATTTTTTGAAGTTTTCAGATTTTGAAATTTTTTTGCAAAAACATCAAGACCATATATAGCCTTGCAAAACTCAATTTCGAAATTTTGGATGTAGACCGGATATTTTGTATTAGAAATCCCGGTCATACCCTCTAGATTAATGTTTTGCAGTTTTCAAAATTTCGAAAATTCCGTCTTTTTTTATGGAAAACCCAAGACTATAGCATTGGAAATCTGAATTTTGAATTATTGGATTCAGACCTGATTTTCTGCATTAGAAATTCTGGGCACACCCTCTAAATTGATTTTTTGCTCTTTGCAAATTTTCGAAAATTTTGACTTCTTGGGAAAAAACACTAAAACTATAGCCTTGGAAAGCTCAATTTTGAAATATTGTATTACAACAAACACCGGATTCTTTGCGTTAGAAATGCCGGACACGCCCTCTAGATTGATTTTTGCAGTTTTATAAAATTTGGAAAAAAATTATATATTTTTGCAAAAACATCAAGACTATAGCCTTGGAAAACTGTTTTGAAATTTTGGATTTTTCCAAAAAAATCTAAATTTTCCAAATTTTCAACACTGCAAAAAATCAGTGTAAAGATTGTGTCCGGTATTTATAATGCACAAAATCCGGACTACATCCAAAATTTCAAAATTGAGTTTTCAAGACAATAGTCTCGGTGTATTACCAAAAAAAGTCAACATTTAGGAACACTGAAAGCTGCAAAAAATCAATATACAATGTGTCAGAGATTTCTAATGCAAGAAATCCAGTATAAATCCAATATTTCAAAATTTAGTTTTCCAAACATTTAGTCCAGGTGTTTTTCCAACCCTCCATGGTATCTTCTTTGTCGTGGTGAATGGCTTGCGTGCTTAAATGATCCCGAGAGCTATGCCGGCGGTAGCATTGCTGCCGATAGGGTTACCCATGCCGAACTGGTCGAAGGTGATAAGCCAGACGAAAAAAGTACCTTGGTCGAAGAGTGACGATCTTTCACCGTAAAAATACAACCGTCAAGAAATGCGGACATTGGTTCAATGAAAGACGTACATGGAAGCTTCTTTCAGGAAAGCCAGAAGGAAAACGTCCAGTTGGTAGACCAAGAATGAGGTGCGAGGAAAAAATTAACTATGATTTGAGGGAAGTGGATTATACAGGGAATGATTGGAAAACATTAGCTCAGGATAGGGATGTATGGAGAACTTATGTCCGCGCGGCTATGAACCTACGGGTTCGATAGTGCAGGTGAGTAAGTAAGATGTTTTTCAAAAAATGTGAAAATGTTTCGATATTTTCAAAATTTCAATTATCAATCCAGAGAGTGTGTCCGCGATTTCCAAAGCAAAAACTCCGGTCTAAATCAAATGTTTCAAAATTTAGTTTTCCAAGTCTATATATAGTCTAGGATTTTTCCAAGTTTTTCGAAATTTTAAAAAGTGCAGAAAATTAATCTAGAGCGTGTGATCGGTATTTTATTACAAAATAATTAGTGCATTTAAAATCCCGGACACACCTTGTAGATTTGTTTTTGCAGTTTTCAAAATTTCGAAAATTAGCACTTTTTTGGAAAACTCAATTTTGAAATTTTGGACTTAGACAGCATTTTTTGCACTAGAAATCCCGGGCACACGCTAAATATTTTTTTTTGCAGTTTTTTAATTTCCAAAATTTTGACTTCTTGGAAAAACACGAAGACCTTGTCTTACATTATACATCGCCGACACACCCTCTAGATTGTTTTTTTTTCAGTTTTCAAAATTGTATCATTTTTGGAAAAAAAAAATCCGAGACTATAGACTGGGATAAAGTCGATTTTCAAATTTTCGACTTAGACCGGCTCCTTGCATTATAAATGGCGTTCATATCCTCTAGATTGTATTTTCGCAGTGTTCAAATTTCTAATTTTTTATCGTTTTTGGGAAAAATCCAAGACTATAGCATTGGGAAATATCGATTTTCAAATGTTCGACTTAGACCGGATTTTTTTGCATTATAGATCGAGGAAACACACTCTAGATTGTATTTTTGCTGTTTTCAAAATTTCTAAAATTTTGTCATTATTGGGAAAAATCCAAGACTATAGCCTTGGAAAAATTGGATTTTCAAATATTCGACCTAGACCGGTTTTTTTTTTGCATATAGATCGCGCACACACTCTAGATTAAATTTTTGCAGTTTTCAAACATTTTAAAATTTTGTCACATTTGGGAAGAAATACAAAAAATTCTTAGGAAAACTCGATTTTCAAATTTTCGACATAGACCGGATTATTTTGCATTGTAAATCGCGGACACACATTCTAGATGGTATTTTTGCGGTTCTCCAAATTTCTAAAATTTTGCCATTATTGGAAAAATCCAAGGCTATAGCCTTGGAAAACTCGATCTTCAATTTTTTACTTAGATCGGATTATTTGCATTATATATCGCGGACACACCCTCTATATTATTTTTTTAATTTCTAAAATTTTGTCATTGTTTGGGAAAAAAATTCGAGACTATAGCCTTGAAAAAACTCGATTTGAAATTCTTGAAAACTCTATTTTGAAATTTTGGATTTAGTCCGGATTTTTTGCATTATAAATCCCGGATACGCCCTCTAGATAGGATTTTTTGCAGTTTTTTTTTGAAAGTTCGAAAATTTTTTGACATTTTTTCGCTCAAAACTCATAGGTTTCTTATTATAGCGTCGGGAAAAATTCAATTTTGAAATTTTTGGGAATTAGACCGTATATTATGCATTTATAAAACCCGGACCGGCATCATCTAGGTAGGAATTTTGTATTTTTTTCACTTTTCGAAAATTTTTAAATTTTTTGGAAAAACAGCAATACCTGTAAGCCTTGGGAAACTCAATTTTGAAATTTGGGATTTTAGACCGGATTTTTTGCATTATTATAAATCCCCCTAAACCACCCTCCTAGATAGGAATAATTTGCATTTTTTGAAATTGGGAAAATTTTGACATTAATTTTGGACAAACACCACCACTATAGCCCTTGGTACACTCAATTTTGAAATTTTGCATTTTATAAGAGAACACTGAATTTTTTCATTTTAAATACCGGACACCACCCTCTATATAGGAAATTTTTGGCAGTGTTTGAAATTTCGAAATACTTTGACATTTTTTGGCAAAACACCAAAACTATAGCATCGGAAAACTCAATTATGAGATTTTGGATTTAGACCGGATTTTTTTGCATTTTAAATCCCGGTCACACAATCTAGATAGGATTCTTGCAGTTTTTGAAATATCGAAAATTTTGACATTTTTTCGAAAAACACCTGGACTAGCCTTGGAAAACTTGAGTTTGATATTTTGGATTTAGACCGGATTTTTTCGTTATACATCCGAGAAAAATCCTATTGATAGGATTCTTGCAGTTTTTGAAATTTCGAAAATGTTGACATATTTTGGAAAAACAACAAGACTATAACCTTGGAAAACTCAATTTTGAAATTTTGGATTTAGACCGGATTTTTTGCATTATAAATCCCGGACACAGTCTCTGGATAGTAATTTTGCAGTTTTTGAATTTTCGAAATTTTTATCATTTTTTTGGAAAAACAATGACTATAACCTTGGAAAACTCAATTTCTATATTTTGGATTTAGACCGGATTTTTTGCATTATAAATCCCGGACACACGCTCTAGATAGTAATTTTGCAGTTTTTGAACTTTCGAAAATTTTGACTTTTTTTGGAAAAACAATAAGACTATTACCTTACTTACTTACTTACTTACTCACTCACTTACTTACTCACTGGCACTATCGAACCCGTAGGTTCATGGCCGCGCAGACATAAGCTCTCCATACATCCCTATCCTGAGCCAATGCTTTCCAATCATTCCCTGTACAATCTACTTCTCTCAAATCATAGTTAATGTTGTTCTCCCGCCTCATTCTTGGTCTACCAACTGGGCGTTTTCCCTCTGGCTTTCTTACAAGAAGTTTCCATGCACATCTTTCATTCCCCATATGTGCAACATGTCCTGCCCATCGCAGTATATGAGACTTAACTGTTCTTATTATATCTGGCTTCCTATAAAGACCGTGTAGTTCATTGTTATGTAGTCTTCTCCAGTCACCTGTCTCTTCATCTCTCTTTGGTCCAAAAAATTTCCTAAGAACTTTATTCTCAAATACTCGTAATCTCCTTTCCTCCCTTAAAGTAAGAGTCCATGTTTCGCACCCATATAATATAACTGATAGAATAATAGTTTTATATATTTTCAGCTTAACGTTTTTTGAAAGAAGTTGGGATATCAAAATCTCTGCAATGCATAATAGCATGCATTTCCAGAATTGGCCTATGTTTATTCTTTGTGCATCTCATCCTATTTGTGTATGTTCCTAGGTATTTGAATTCAGCACTGCCTCAAAATTTCCCTCATTTGTCATTAGCTGTCCATTTCCATTATATAATGAATTTCTACATGTGACCATATATTTAGTTTTACTGATATTTACTTCCAGTCCTAATTTCTTAGTGTTACTCAATAGTGTGTGCGTGTTTGGCCTTTAGTATCTCTTCGCTATCGGCCAGTAGTACTACATCATCAGCATAAACTAACAGCTTATTAATACCATTCAGTTTGTAAGCCTTCCTCATTCTCTAAAGATTTAATGGCATGCTCTAGTACAAAATTAAATAGTAGAGGAGATAGTGCATCTCCTTGCTTCAACCCATTCTGGATTTCAAAAGTGTCTGTAAACTGTTTGCCTACACGCACCCTACTCTTTGAGCCATTTAGACACGTTCGTATAAGTCTAACTAACTTTTTTAGGAATTCCGAACTCCAGTAGGATACTATATAACGTCTCCCTCTTAATTGATCATATGCTTTTTTGAAGTCTACATATAGTTGATGTACAGTTACATTATATTCCCATTTCTTTTCTAAAATCTGTCTTATACTAAAAATCTGATCTGTTGTAGACATATTTCTTCTAAATGCACATTGATGATCTCCTAGAATGTCATCAATATAGGGAGTAAGTCTGCTTACTAATATATTTGTTAGAATTTTGTACGAAGTTGAAAGTAATGAGATGCCCCTGTAGTTGTTGCAATCAGTTTTATCTCCTTTCTTATAAATTGGTATGATAATAGATTCCTTCCATTCATCTGGAAGAGCTTGTTTTTCCAAAATCATACTAAGCAACCAGCGTATCTTGTCCATCAATTTTTCTCCCCCTGATTTTATCAGTTCTGCTGGGATCTCATCTGAACCTGATGCTTTATACATCTTCAATTTTTCAATTGCCATTTCAACCTCTAATGCACTTGGCTCTGCGACTAACATTTCCGCTGTCTGTAACTTATCCTCCTCAATGTCCTGTTCTGTATGTACATTTAATAGCTGATTAAAGTAACTTTCCATCTATTTAATATACTCCTGGAATCTGCAATCATATCCCCATTTTCATTCCGAATTATATTTGTTCTAGCCTGAAACCCTTTCTTCCCTATACTAATTCCCTGATATAATTCTCTAATGTTCCGATTTTTTGCAATTACCTTGGAAAACTCAATTTTGAAATTTTGGATTTAGGCCGGATTTTTCCATTATAAATCCCGGACACACTCTCTAGATAGTAATTTTGCAGTTTTTGTATTTTCGAAAATTTTGACATTTTTTGGAAAAACAATAAGACTTTGGAAAACTCAATTTTTGAATTTTGGATTTGGACCGGATTGTTTGCATTATAAATCCCGGACACAGTCTCTAGATAGTAATTTCGCAGTTTTTGGATTTTCGAAAATTTTTACACTTTTTGGAAAAACAAAAAGACTATAACCTTGGAAAACTTTTTTGAAATTTTGGATTTAGAACGGATTTTTTGCATTATAAATTACGGACATAGTCTGTAGATAGTAATTTGGCAGTATTTGAATTTTCGAAAATTTTGACATTTTTTGGAAAAACATAAGACAATAACCTTGGAAAACTCAATTTTTAAATTTTGGATTTAGACCGGATTTTTTGCTTCATAAATCCCGGACACAGTCTCTGGATTGGAGTTTTGCAGTTTCAGGAATTTTCCTTCGAAATTATAGCTTCGGAAAACTCAATTATGAGATTTAGGATTTAGACAGGATTTTTTGCATTATAAATCCCGGTCACACAATCTAGATAGGATTCTTGCAGTTTTGAAATATCGAAAATTTTGACATTTTTCGAAAAACACAAAGACTTGGAAAACTCAGTTCTGAAATTTTGGATTTAGGGCCGGATTTTGCGATTTACAATCCCGGACGCACCTATATATATAGAGGATCTTTGCAGTTTTTGAAATTTGATAAATTTTGACATTTTTTGGAAAAACACCAGGACTATAGCCTTGGAAAACTTGAGTTTGATATTTTGGATTTAGACCGGATTTTTTCGTTATACATCCGAGAAACATCCTCTTGATAGGATTCTTGCAGTTTTTGAAATTTCGAAAATGTTGACATTTTTGGAAAAACAATAAGACTATAACCTTGGAAAAGTCAATTTTGAAATTTTGGATTTAGACCGGATTTTTTGCATTATACATCCCGGACACAGTCTCTGCATAGTAATTTTGGAGTTTTTGAATTTTCAAAATTTTTATCATTTTTTTGGAAAAGCAATACGACTATAAACTTGGAAAACTCAATTTTCAAACTTTGGATTTAGACCGGATTTTTTGCATTATAAATCCCTTACACAGTCTCTAGATAGTAATTTTGCAGTTTTTGAATTTTCGAAAATTTTGACATTTTTTTGGAAAAAGAACAACACTATTACCTTGGAAAACTCAATTTTGAAACTTTGGATTTAGACCAGATTGTTTGCATTATAAATCCCGGACACAGTCTCTAGATAGTAATTTTACAGTTTTTGAATTTTCGAAAATTTTGACATTTTTTGGAAAACCACCAAGACTATAGCCTTGGAAAACACTATTTTGGATTTAGACCGGATTTTTTGCATTATAAATCCCGGACACACCCTCTAGATAGTATTTTTGCAGTTTTTGAAATTTCGAAAATTTTCACCTTTTTTGTAAAACCACCAAGACTATATACTTTGGAAAACACTATTTTGAAATTTTGGATTTAGACCGGATTTTTTCCATTATAAATCCCGGACACACCTTCTAGATAGTATTTTTGCAGTTTTCAAATTTCGAAAATTTTGACAAAATTTGGAAAACCACCAAGACTATAGCCTTAGTAAATACTATTTTGAAATTTTGGATTTGGACCGGATATTTTGCATTATAAATCCCGGACACACCCTGTAGATAGTATTTTTGCAGTTTTTGAAATTTCGAAAATTTTGACATTTTTTGGAAAACCACCAAGACTATAGCCTTAGAAAACACTATTTTGAAATTTTGGATATAGACCGGATTTTTTGCATTATAAATCCCGGACACACCCTCTAGATAGTGTTTTTGCAGTTTTTGAAATTTCGAAAATTTTGACATTTTTTGGAAAACCACCAAGACTATAGCCTTGGAAAACACTATTTTGAAATTTTGGATTTAGACCGGATTTTTTGCATTATAAATCCCGGACACACCCTCTAGATAGTATTTTTGCAGTTTTTGAAATTTCGAAAATTTTGACATTTTTTGGAAAACCACCAAGACTATAGCCTTAGAAAACACTATTTTGAAATTTTGGATTTAGACCGGATTTTTTGCATTATAAATCCCGGACACACCTTCTAGATAGTATTTTTGCAGTTTTTGAAATTTCGAAAATTTTGACATTTTTTGGAAAACCACCAAGACTATAGCCTTGGAAAACACTATTTTGAAATTTTGGATTTAGACCGGATTTTTTGCATTATAAATACCAGACACACCCTCT